>NDFG01000151.1:2256039-2287557 GCA_002167245.1 Sporophila hypoxantha
ACCCAAACCCAGGCAAAGGGGATCCTTTCCTGTTCTGAGCTGCTAATTTATAGAATCACAGAGAGGTTTGGGTTGGAAGAGACCTCAAAGACCACCTAGTTCCAACCTCCTGCCATGGGCAGAGACACCTCCCACTGGATCAGGTTGTTCCAACTTGACCTTGAATGTTTCCAGGGATGGGGCAGCCACAGCTTCTCTGAGCAGCCCGTGCCAAGGCCTCAGCACCCTCACGGGTTTTGGGGAGGATGAAACATAAATGTGATTGCCTGGCAAAAGATTTTGAGAATATAGAAACTATAAGCAAGATTGAAATGAAAGCAAGCTTTGAGATCCCTCAGTTACTGAACAACTGGAAAACAATGGTGTGGCCA
Organism: Sporophila hypoxantha; assembly: GCA_002167245.1. Taxonomy (NCBI): domain Eukaryota; kingdom Metazoa; phylum Chordata; class Aves; order Passeriformes; family Thraupidae; genus Sporophila; species Sporophila hypoxantha. The sequence continues at coordinate 2,256,411 of NDFG01000151.1, forward strand.
GCTGAAGGTAATCCCCTTTTGATGGAGCAACACCCTCTGCTTGCAGACAGCTCCAAGGGTCAGAGCAGACTCTACAGCTTGGCAGAAGGGGCCCAAAGAGGAGTTTTTAGGATTTAAAGTGTAACACAGTATGGTAATGTAATGATTTCTTATAGGGTGTATGTAAATGCTATAGGATTTGTATCTTGTACTAGATTGGTTAGTGAGAATCAGAATATTCAGCACAGAAGAAGATTTATTGTATTGTAATGGGAACCTTGCTCTCTTACTCTCTCACCCTCTCATCCCCTCTGCCCCTCTCTTCTCTCGGGCCTGCTCTGAGCTGTGGCTGGCAGCTCCCAGCAGGGCCCTGCACCCAGGCCCTTTGCAATAAACCCCAAGTTCCAGTCCTGGCTGCAGAGATCTCTGCTCTCCATCCATCCCCACCATCCTACCCCCCAATAGCCAGGGAAGACTTGTTGTTCTCTTTCCCTTCCCTTCTCACTCTGTTTCCCTGCCTTTTGCTCCTTGTGGTTGGACACTGYGTTCCTGCCCCTCCTGCAGATGGGACTGCATCCTCTGCTTCTCTCCTCTCCTTTCAGGTTTCCCAAAGAGCAGCTTTACTCTGTACCTGCCTTCAGCAGGAATCTCTGCAGCATGAGGATGCTCCCAACTGCAGCAGGGGATGAAGTCATGAGCAGACCACAGAGGGAGGGGAAGGAGGTGGGGGATAAAAAGGTCTCTTGGCTGCTGTGCTGCATCAGGTGGTGCAAACAGATGTGCTGGGGCTGCTGCAGAGCCTGTCCTCCCTCCCACTCCCATCCACCCAGCCCTTGGCTGAGACACCTTTTAAAAGCAGCTCTCGCCACAAATCTTCACTGCACACATCAGTTATATCAAATTAATTCAATTGAATTAATAACAGTAATTAATTCATGCATATTAGCATAACACCATGCATCATAGATGGAGGCTAATAAATGCAATACTGATTTTCTTAATCGACTTCTTCAGCTGCCATGTGTCTTAGTCAAAGGGATGCTGTGGGGTCTTCCCCTCTTTTCCATATGCAGACAAGAAAAAAAAAAAAAAGCAACCAACAAGCACCAAAGGTATTTCTGATGCAGACTGTACTTCTACAACAACAACAACAACAACAAGTGTGGGGTTTGTGCTCTCAATTCCCTGCAGCCCAGCCAGGCCATGGGCTGACTCTGGGGCTATTTAAAGGTCACCCTGCAAGTGTAAGGCTCTGTAAGAGACACTGCCCCAAAAGCAGGGAGAGGAGCAACAGTGGCCAACCAGCACTGTAATAATCATATATCTGGATATTATTGTCTTCCCTCYCACATGGTTATTAAGAGACGATGCAGGTCTTAAAGCTAGAACCTTTTGCTCTGGGAAAATTATATGTGACACTTTACATACGGATTAGATAATTAATGTATGTCCTGATTTCTTCCACCGTAACATAAAAAGGGCGAGAGCAGTGCTATAATTCCAGATAATTAAGGAGAGATGGAGTTGCAGTGGCCTCCACGGCGGTGGGAGTGCTGCCTGCTGTCATTAGTGCTGGAAAATCCCTCTCTGCTCTCCACACCTCGCTGCTGGCTCTGTCCTGCTCCCCAGGGGTCACCCAGCTGTGGTCCCTGCTGTCCCTGGCCACCAAACCCAGCTCTGTCCCTCTCCTGCCACCTGAAAGTGCTAAAGGAGGCAGGAGCCCAAGCTGGCAGGAGCCAAAGTGCAGAACAGCAGAGCTTGTTGTGCTTCAGCTGATCAGCCTGTCAGGAAAATTAATCCACAAACACCTTTTATGACCAAAAAGGAGACAGAGGAGTCCTTTTACTTTATTCAAATAAAGGGAGAGGCCATGGGGCGTTCCCCTGGGGTCTCTCCAATTTTTGGAGGACACAGCCTCCTTGTTATGCCAGTTTCCCTCTCCCTTTCCCCATTGGCTGAGGTACTCGAGAGGTTCAAACTTCCTGATACACCTGATACCAAAGATTTCCCTCTAAGGTATAACCCTCCCTTTTCATTTTTAATTTTTACAGAATTTAGGGGCTTTTCTTCCCCATTGTTTCTTTCATCTTTCAATGCCTAATTTCATTTATCAGCAAACCTAAAGTTTATTTGTAAAAGCAAATATCTTTTTCCATTCATCAATCAGTGGGATCCTTCCCATTTTTTCTTTGATCTCCCAGTGCTGGTTTTATCTACCAGCAGACSCACAGCTTGTTTGTAAAGACAAATCTGCTGTTCCTCTCAAGCCCATCCCATGGAGAGTGGGCAGCTCCTCAGAGCCCACGGGGTTTGGGGTGAGGGCAGCCACCTTGGCATTGCTTCCAAACCCCAGCCAAGAGCTCAACCAGCTCATCTCCTCCTTCTATCAAAGGATAAGGGCAAACCTGGGCTGGCCACAGCAGGGAAATGAGTGCCACAGCAGTGCTAAAGTGAGCTGCAAACTCCTAGAAATGGGCTAGCAGGCAAACACAGCAGAGCAGGACAGACCCCTCCCAATGCCAAAATGCTCATCCCYAGCCCAATTTGCATTAAGCCCAGACTAGTTTTTTCCCAGCGAGGTAGGCACTTGTTTAATGTAAAGAAAATGCACGTTGGTGCACGGGGGACAGAGTGTCTTTTCAGAGTATCCTGAAATCCCTGCAGGACCTCCCTGCCTGCTGTGATCAAACATTAAAATCTAGAGCTGTCACTAAGCAAAACAAACACAAACTGTCTGTGCTTTCATCTGCACAGCATCCTGCATCCAGCCCTGCAGCCAGGGGCTGTGCCAGGCTGGGGACAGCAGCAGCACCCCAGGCACACCACAGTGGGARACAGTTCATGTGTTTCCCAGGTGTTTCCCAGTTTGTCCTTGCAGCAGGAAGCTGCTGGCCTGGTTTTAGCTTGGTGCAGCCTCTGGGGGCTGTGCTGTCCCCAAGAAGGAGCAAATAGAAACAAGCGAGGGGACAGACCCAGGTGAGGCGTGAGGGCTGTGTCCCCCTGCACTGGTCACAGCTGTGTGAGCCAAACCTCCCTTTTCCTTGTCTGTACCTCTCAGGTANGTGAGGGCTGTGTCCCCCTGCACTGGTCACAGCTGTGTGAGCCAAACCTCCCTTTTCCTTGTCTGTACCTCTCAGGTACCTCAGAAATGGGGAAAGAGAGAAGGGAAATGTGGCCAGGAAATTGGGATAAAAAGGAGGATGCATCCTCCAAAAATTTGAGAGATGCCAGGGGAATGCCCCATGGCCTCTCCCTTTATTCAAATAAAGTCAAAAGACTCTTCTGTCTCCTTTTTGGACATGAAAGGTGTTTGTGGATTAATTTTTGTAACACTCTGCTCCTAGAATGAAACAAAACAAAACAAAAAAAACCAAAAACAAACAAAACAAAACAAAAAAAAAAACCCACACCAAAAAACCCAAACAAAAAAACCTGAAAAACAAACAAACAAACAAACAAAACCCAAAAAAACCAAACCAAACCAAACCAAAAAAAACCCCAAAAAAACCCCAATAAACTCCAACAACAAAAAAACACACAAACAAAAAAAATTTAAAAAACCAAGAAAAAACCAACCCAAAAACCAAAAAAAAAACCCCAAAACAACAACAACAACAACAAAAACAAACACAAAAAAAAAACCCCAAAAACAAAAAAAACCCCAAAACCACCAAATAAAACCCCCAAAAAACCTACAGGCAGAACCCACCCGCCCCAAGTGCAGATCTCTCAGACGGGCTCCTCTCATCTCCTGCGGCTGGAGCACAAGCGGAGCAGAGGAGAGCTCGGCTCAGGTGAGCGATCGCCTCTCCCGGCTCCATCCCCGCCTCTGCAGCCTTTGTTTACCCGCGGCTGCTCCTCACCCAGCACATCACTCAGCCCCAGTGCTCCCCAGCATCCTGACCGTTTTGTATTTAAAACACTAATAATAATCAAGCCGTGTTATTTTTTTTTCCTCCTCCTGCTGCAGGATCTCCTAAGGCTGTGAAGGTCTCAAACGTTTGACCAGGAGCCTGATAAATGCTTGCCTTCAGCGATGCACTTTCTTGTAGCACCTCTGAAATATGTATGCACATGTTATGCGGTGTGGATGCATATCAATGCCATATCTACCTTTGCATATTAAATCATTGCCACATCTTCTCTGGCAGTAAAATATGCAGAGCATATGCTAAAGACAGCATCTCCCCTGCCTAAMCTCAGCAGCCCTCCCCCTGCGTGCTCTCCCCCAGCACAGGCTGTGATCCCAGGTATTTCAGCCCCTCTCCTTTTGTTCTTCTCCTAGGAGAGGTATTTATTTTTATTTCCTCCCTGCACGCTGCTTTCACTGTTTTAAGGACTCCTGTTACTGCTTGCTTACAAATATACTCCAGCTAGAGCTGTGCCCTAACTTCTCTCCCCCTTCAGAGGGAAGACAAATAGGAGACAGGGTGGAAAAGCTGCCTGAAATAAGAAGGCAGCAGGAGCAGGGGATTGCCTCCCCTGGATTTAGCCTCTCCCAGTGCCCAGTCCTGGGCAGGCAGTCAGGGATTGCAGACTGTGAAAAATGCATATTTTATGATTGGCTTTTCGCAAACATTAAAATGAATATTATATGTGTTGTGTTAGAAAGTAATGCTGTATTAATTCTCTTAAGTAGTGTGTTAAATATAGTTATAGGTTATAAAAAATGTTAAAATAGAAACTATGCTATGTAGGATATTTTTTTTTAAAGAAAGGACTCGCACTGAGATAGCAGTCACAGGACACCTAAATCTTTCAGAGGAAAAGAATTTATTGCTCCATTATCAGAAGAAACGAACTTCTTCCTGCCTTGAAGGTGCTGTCAGGATTCAGAGGAAGAAGTTGACGATGACCAGACAGAATCCTGTATTTGAATAGAATTTATGCATCATGTATGAYGTGTATGAATATGCAACAGGCTGTTGCTTTTAAGGGTTAATCCTTTGTTAATGTGTGTCCTTTTTCGGGCTCATGCTGCCCAGCAAAAGGCACCCGGACATCCATAACTCTTTGTWTRTATTGTCTCATATTGTCCTAATTCAATTTGTCCAAATTATTATTACTCTAATTGTATTACTATTTTTTGTAACCATTTTATTACTATTAAACTTTTAAAATTTTAAAAACAAGTGATTGGTGTTTTTCACACAGACAAACCCCAAGCCCTGTCATCACTGCTGCCCCATCTCCTGCTTTTACACCTGAGCAGTCAGACCTGGCTGACACCAGATCTGAGTTACAAAAAAGGGAATGAGAAGTTTCTCATGGAGAGTGGGAATATTCACTTTGATGATCGCTGGGATAAGTGCCAGAAAAATAAGAATAATCTTTTGGGAGGCATAAACCAGCTGCTAGGTGCTGGGACTAGGCAGAAATATCTTGTCAAGATCTGCTCCTTGGAAGGAGCCTTGGTCCTGCTCTTGGCAGCCATGGAATTGTGCTACATAGTGACTGCAGAGCCTCTCCCATTCTGCTGGTTTAATAAAAATGCTAAAATTTACAGTAGGGCCATTCAAATTCACACAGAAAACATGCTCACTTCCCCTTGGGAGTCACAAGAAGTGGTTTCCCCAAAATAATCCCAAAATAATAATGGGCCCATGCTTGTGTGCAGGYGTGCCAGACCTGGAAGCAGGAATTGTGCACCATGGGGCCTGACTGGCTGCTCTGTTTTACAGATGTAATAAAGCAAATTATTATTATTAACATCCCATGTACTCAAACTGACAAATCCTGCAGCCCAGTCCCTGGCCAGGCAGGGAGCTGTCCCCTCTCTGCTCACACCAAAGCTCCTGGGGCAGGGGCAGAGCACAGGGACTGTGTGCCCTGCCCTGCACACAGCTCTGAAATCCTCCCCTGCTCCCCTCCCTCTGCAAAACAGGCCAAGGGTGCAGGTTGTCCTGTGCCACCCCATGTCTGAGCTGGCTGGTGCTCAGCCCTCCTCCTTTCTAATTCTCCTCTCCTACCTGGGGGTTTCTCTCAGGCATTCCTCTCCACACTAACTTGGCTCTCTCCTCCTCCCCCCACCTTTCACTCACCCTAATTCTGCAGATTTCAGAGAAGAAGTGAGGAAAGCTGTCACTGCTAAAGGAAGCTCTAACAGAGCAGAGCAGCACGAGCCCTTTTGTTTCTGTAATGTCAGAAGGAGCAGGATTGGTGAGAACCATTTCCTCCTCAGCTCCCAGGTGGCTGCTTTCTCCTGCAGGTACTGACCTGCTCACCTGTCCCAGCTCCCAGGGACACCTGCAGGGACATCCAGACCTGCTCATTCACCAGACAGAGAGCCCAGATGCTGTGCTCAGTACTCCCGAATCTCATCCCCATCACACTGCACAGAGCTGGGTCAGGAGCTGTGCAAGGCATCAGCCTCTCAGCTCTCCCTCCTGGCTCTCACCACTGTCATTTTCCAGGAACAGAGGGACCAGGCTGGTTATGTCACCACGTCACCAGGCTCATTACTACCCACAGCTGCCTGATTTTCAATTACCACCTGCCCCAGGTCACAAAGAGCTTGAACCCTTCCACCCAGTGAGAACATGCTCAGCTCTGACCTGTGGCACAGAACAAGCCCTGCAGCACAGATTAACAGCACAAGGAGCATTTTCTCTCCTGCTCTTCTCCAGAAAGCAYAGTCCTGTTAAAGTCTTTCAAGAGATCAAGGAAAACCCAAAAGGGCTCAAGATTGAAGCCCCCAAGCTCTCCAATGGCACTGTGTCTTACAGAAATCACAACATGAAATAGAATCTCTCTGAAATCCTTTTGGAGCCTTGATCCTCAGTTCTGGCACAAGTCAGGTCAGCCAGCACAGGATGTGGAGCTGCTGGAGAGAATCCAGAGGAGGCCATGGAGATGCTCCAAGGGCTGGAGCCCCTCTGCTCTGGCCAGGCTGGSAGAGCTGGGSGTGCTCACCTGGAGAGGAGAAGGATCCAGGGAGAGTTCAGAGCCTCAAGGGGCTCCAGGAGAGCTGGAGAGGGATTGGGGACAAGGCATGGAGGGACAGGACAAGGGAGAATGGTTTCAAACTCAGAGAAGGCAGAGTTGGATGGGGTATTGGGAAGGAATTCTTCCCTGTGAGGTTGGTGAGGCACTGGCACAGGGTGCCCAGAGCAGCTGTGGCTGGCCCATCTCTGGAAGTGTCCAAGGCCAGGCTGGACAGGGCTTGGAGCACCCTGGGACAGTGGGAGGTGTCCCTGCCCATGGCAGGGGGTGGAATGAGCTGATCTTTAAGGTCCCTTCCACCCCAACCCATTCTGTGATTCCATGACCCTCAGTGCTGCCCACCCCYAGCTGTGGGGTCAGTACCAGGCTCATGGCAGACCCTGGGGTTGTGAAGCTGAACCAAGGCCAGGAACAATGCAATCAGGTACATTTAAAACCAAGGTGAGYTGCCACCTTTTCATTTGCTGGAACTGCACCACACACAGCTGAAGTGGGGTGCCCAGGTGTGCTGAGGGCAGTGGCAGCCACTGAGAYCCAGCTCTTGGCTCCAGCAAATGATGCCTTGTGAAGGCTGAGCTAGGACAGAGGCTGGATTGAATTAAAGAATAAAGTAGGGATTTATCAAAAGGCCTCAATGGATCCATCTTGGGCAGCACAAGAGCCCAGCCAGGGCTGCACCCAAGATGAACCAAAATGGTCCCAAAATGCACGACCGGGCACGGGGTCTCTCACTTTGATCAGTTCTGCTCCATTTGCATATTGGAGTTCATTGCCCAATTCCAGCTTTAGCCCATCCAGTCCCATCCTTGTTTTTTTTTCTTCATTCCACGTTGTTTGTGCTCGTGGGCTGAGATTTGGATCATTTGTCCTTGGTGCCCAGCTGGAGCAGGAATTGTTTTGTCTCCCTGCTCTGTGCACAGAGCTCACCATCCCCTCATATGAAGCRCAGACCCACACACTAAAGCAGCACAGAARCTGAAAAATATAAAAACTAAAACCTGAGGCATCACAAGGACAGGGCAACCATCAGCTAAACCCATGCTGCTGGCACAGAGCTGCAGAAAAGCAAACCTAGAGACAAGCAGAGATGGGGAACAGACACTTCAGCATTGCTGCTACAAATTTTAGGAGGAGATGGGCCAACTCCATACATCTGTGTCTTTACAGGAGGCTAAATTAAGAATCACCCTAGAAGAAAACAGTAGAAGTAATTGAAAATGTGAAATCTCTGCCAGTGTGGCCCGTGGTCTTCATCTCCTGTGGCACCACGAGGACYGGCCTCACCCAGTGGGCTGGGCCTTGACACAGGAGACCAGGAATTCACAGAATTCACAGAACCACTGGCTTGGGAGAGACCTTCAAGACCATCGAGTCCAGCCCAGTCCCAACACCTCAACTCAACCCTGGCACCCAGTGCCACATCCAGGCTTTGTTAAACACACCCAGGGATGGGGACTCCACCACCTCCCTGGGCAGCCATCCCAGAACTTTATCACCCTTTCTGTGAAAAACTTTTCCCCAATATCCAACCTGTATTTCCCTTGGTGCAGCTTGAGAATTCCCCCTGGGCATCACCTGCACAGCCAGGCCTGTCCCTGCAGTGTGTGAGGATGCAGTGCCCAAAGCCATGGTGAGCTCCATCCCTCTCCTGCCTGTTGTGCAGCTCCTCCCTGCCTGCCCTCCCTCCCCAGCCACCCTCCKAGGTCTGAGCATGGGATTTGTGCCCATTTCACCAGGGGAGAGATTTTTCTCTAGCACTGTTGCTCCTCTCCATCTTTCAGGATGAATCATTGCTGGTTTAAGCACACAGCAAAGATTTATGCAGTAATAGATGTGGGGAATAACTGTGGCTCCGGGGTCTCAGAACAATAATACATAATTCAGAAATTAATACAGGGTAGCAAAGACAATGGGATTTGAAATGAACATCATGGCCAAAGCAAAAGGAAAACTCCACAGGCTCATCGTGTGCAGATGCTTCCACCATCCACACACCCAATTATAACTTTAGCTCTTACAAAGGGAACTGACTTAAACCATTAAATCTTTATTATTTTTTTCCCTGTGGTGGGAGGGGGAGTGGGAGTGCAGATTCCTTAAAGATAGAGAGTTTAAATTAAGCTTTAAAACTGTGACTGAGCAAGATTTAATACTGACAATTAGCCTGGACAAACAGTTAATCGTCCTGCAGGCATAATTTATATATTCTCTGTGCAACAGGGAGAGAATGTCAGCACATTGCACTGCAAATTAGTGCAATAAAAGAATCTCATAACCTCTAACAGCTCTGCTGTCTGACAAAGAGAGATCATTTCTSCTCTCCCCATGCTGTTGCCTAGCCACACTGCCATCACCCTGCGCTGCTGCTCCTGCATTTTAGACCCCATTTCCCAGTGCCCAGACCTTCCTGCCAGCCACACCACTGGTGGAGAGCTTTGCCAGGTCCCCAAAGCTTGGAGCTTTGGTGAGAAGAAGGTAAAAAGATAAACAAGCATCTTACAGGATGTGGTGATGYTTCCTGTCCTGAATTAGCAAAGCACTTAAACAAGGGCAAGGACAGGCCTGGGCTGCTGCCTGGGGCTTGGCTGAGCAGAGCCAGACCCAAGTTCAGAAAATYTCTTTCCAAGGTGGGAATTAGCCAGCAAGGATGGACACCAGGTGGGGGTGAGTAGCTTGTTTCAGGTAAAATTTACACCAGCAAACAGCAGGGTTTTTTTTTTCCCCAAAGACCTTTGCCACTGTGATGAGTAATAAAAATCCCCAGTAAGGGTCTCTCTGGATGTTTTTATTTGGTYAGGACACATGGGCTGGAGCACCTTTTAGCAGKCCATGGCTGTATCTCATTCTTTATATTCTCCTGTTAAATCCCCTTTAGAAAAAGTTAAATATTCTCCCAGTGTTCCACASAGGTCCAGTGGCTATTGCTGCAACCCATATGTCATATCACAACAGAAAGAAAGCAGGAACTCTAAATGAAGGAGAAAAGGAATAAAAAAAGCCCTTTAACAATATAGCCRACATCCAATATTATTATTTCAAGAGTATTATTTCAGTGGAGGCTTTCATAATGACTTACTGACCTAAACTATTAAAAACCATCCCCATGTCTGCAGTGGAACAGATGAAGTACTCCAGAAATAGCTACAATTCAGTGATACATATATTATACACTCTGCAAATTTGTTGAGGAACTTTTATAAGAGGGCTATAGAAAATTAAATTAATTATTAATACATATCAGCAATATCTTTTCACTCGTCTCCTCCTAATATCATACAGGTGGCCTGTGCTGTCCTTTTCTTCCATGCAGAATTTTCCCTGCTAAAATTCTTTTGCCTTTCTGTGCTAAAGGAGTCTGTGGGAGGCTGCTGTATGCAAAGAATTTGTTTTAAGAAAGGCAAAATGTTAGATCCCTCAAAATCAGCTCCTAACCAGTGGGAGACATAGAGATATTGGCCAAAAAAAAAAAAAAATCTTCTCTTATTCAACCATATCCTTATTTCTTGTGAAATTAAATTTGCATTTCTTTTGGGGTAGAAGAAAGAGGAAGTGGGGAATTATAGTCCAGAGAGAAAGCTAGTGCAGGGATAAAATATAAAACTCTACTGGGACTTCCAGCTTTTAGGCACAGCAGGAAACTCAATACAGATTTACTTAAAATAGGTTAACAAGGCAGTTTGCCATCATCTTCTTTTAGCACTAGAGGACTCTGCTTTCGAAGGACACAATTAAGGGAAGGAAGGAAGAATCAGGGCTCAGTGGTGCATTTCCAGCACTGCCTTCCACTGCAGCTGGAGCAAATAAAGTCTTTCTGCTTCGTTTTAGTATCAGAAATGTGAGAGAACAGGCAAGTGGGGCAAACCAGCACAGACCTGTGCTCCACACTCCCCAGAGAATTGGTGCAATATTTGCTCTTGAAGAGCTGAGGGTGCTTATATGGGAACCACAAGCAAACACAGACCACAGGTTCCCAATCCAGCCCAATTTCACATCCCTCTGCTCCCTCTGGGAATATCCAAAAAAKCAGCACCACCAGTAAATTATCAATGGCCTTCCCAAAAAAAAGCTTTTAGGAGCATGGCAACACCAACATTGGCTTCCTGTGGGTTTACACTCTGTGGCATCTATGGAAGACAAGGTGTTTGCACAAATGCTGAAAACACAACAGGTTCTCAAAGCCATTTCTCTAAAGACACCAATGGCTCACCCCAAGGAGCACACCCACCCCCCTAAATGCTCATATGCACCCAGTACCAGCTCAGCAGTGTGGCTGTATGGAAAACATGCCCAAACACATTTTTAACAGGCAGTTTAAAAAAAACAAACGACCTTAACAGGAAGAAAAAAACCACAAAACACTTCTTGAGCAGTCATTACTATTTCTTAGTGCCATGGTGAACTGTTTTTTCAATGCAACTAAAATCTTATTATTGCTGTAAGCTCAACCCAAACACTGACTTTACATGTCTGTGCTGACAGTTGTTGATACCAACAGGAAAAAAGGAATTTTGTTTGCATTTGTTTGAATCTTTGACCTAAATAAAAACAGCAAATATGCTTCAGATATATCTACATGGCTTTGTAAGGTAATTTGTTTCCTCCCCCAGCTCAGCCACCATTCTCTCTGGGACCACAGGAAGGGCAGGCTRAGTCCTGGGGCTGCTCCTCATGGGCAGGCAGTGCCCTGCAGGGCAGCCTGGCCACTGCTCTGCCTTCCCTTGCCCACATCAGGGCCTGCTGGGGAAGGAAAAAGTCCCCAAAACAGCTCTGATGTCTTGGGATAAAGGGAATACAGGAGGAGCTGGYGCCATTCAGTGTCTCAGCTGCTGAGGGAGCAGGTGAATGTGTGTGCAATGAGAGCAGCTCCCTCATCCAGGTGCTGCCACCCCATTTCATCCCTGGGCAGCAGGGTTTGGGCCATGGGGCAAACTGCAGGAGCTGATGGGGCTGAGGGGGCTGGCACAGCTCATGTGAGGGCACAGCTCCTCTGTCACCTGCCCAGTGGAGGTTTCCTCTCAATGCCAAAGCCAAATCAGTCCCTTTCACCTGGATCTAGAGCTGTATGAACAAGTCCAGGACTTTACAGAAGAGTTTCCTCCCCTGTGGTGCTTGGATGGTCCATAAACCCATGGCAAACCACCCACCCAACAATGGATCAGTGGCAGGATGGGARGTGGTGGGAATGCAGAGCCCCTGGGCACGGTGCCTTTCAGAGGGGTTTGCCCAAGGGAAGGGCAGTGAGGGGGGCTGGCATGGTCACCTGCTCCTCTGAGTGGTCATTTGGAGCTCTGAGTGGTCACCTGCAGCTCTGAACAGTCATCTGCACCTCTGAGTGGTCACTTGGACCTCTGAGCAGTCACCTGCAATTCTGAGTGGTCACCTGCAGCTCTGAGCAGTCACCTGCAGTTCTGAGTGGTCACCTGCACCTCTGAGTGGTCATTTGGAGCCCTGCATGGTCACCTGCAGCTCTGAGTGGTCACCTGCACCTCTGAGCAGTCATCTGCACCTCTGAGTGATCACTTGCACCTCTGAGTGGTCACTTGGAGCTCTGAATGGTCACCTGCACCTCTGAGTGGTCACCTGCAGCTCTGAGAAGTCACCTGCATTTCTGAGTGGTCACCTGCACCTTTGAGTGGTCACTTGGAGCTCTGAATGGTCACCTGCAGCTCTGACTGGTCACTTGGAGCTCTGAGAAGTCACCTGCAGTTCTGAGTGGTCACCTGCACCTCTGAGCAGTCATCTGCATTTCTGAGTGATCACTTGCACCTCTTGAGTGGTCACTTGGAGCTCTGAATGGTCACCTGCACCTCTGAGTGGTCACTTGAACAGCTGGGCTGGGCTCAGGAACTMCTCTGAGAAAAGCCCAGAGCTCAGCCCAACACAGCTGGGTTTGTAACAGCCTGGGGCTCAGAGCCTGACCCTCAGTGTAACCTCAGCTGTGGGATGGCAGCAAGGTTTTACCAAAAATAAACTGTTCTGGTGTGCCACCAGCTCTGCAACCCAACAGGAACAAACTGTTCTGGTGTGCCACCAGCAGCTCTGCAACCCAACAGGAACAAATTGTTCTGGTGTGCCACCAGCTCTGCCACCCAACGGGAACAAACTGCTCTGGTGTGCCACCAGCTCTGCAATCCAACAGGAACAAATAAACTGTTCTGGTGTGCCACCAGCAGCTCTGCAACCCAACGGGAACAAATTGTTCTGGTGTGCCACCAGCTCTGCAACCCAATGTGAACAAATAAACTCTTCTGGTGTGTGGTATTTGCTGGGTCCCCAGGACGAAGGAGGAAATGATGAATCTGACTCCATGTTCTTAGAAGGCTGATTTTTTATTTTATGATCTTATATGATATAAAAGAATACTATACTAAAACTATASTAAAGAATAGAGAAAGGATACAAGACAGAAGGCTACAAAGAATGATAATGAAAACTCTTGACTCCTTCCAGAGCCCCGACACAGCCTGACCGTGATTGGTCATTAAGTTAAAACAATTCACATGAAACCAATCAAACCACCATCTGTTGGATAAACAATCTCCAAACCACATTCCAAAGCAGCAAAACACAGGAGAAGCAATCAGATAATTATTGTTTTCATTTTTCTCTGAGGCTTCTCAGCTTCCCAGGAGAAGAAATCCTGGAGAAGGGATTTTTCAGAAAATATGATGGTGACCCTGGTGTGCCACCAGCTCTGCAACCCAACAGGAACAAAGAGAGACACAGAGACCAGAGGGCAGCTCTGCAGGACCCCACAAGCTCACTTGCATCCCACACTGCTTCCAGGTTTATGGGAGAAACAAGCAGGGAGGAGTTCTTGTAAGGAAAATGGTGGCTGAAAATTATTACTGATTGATTTCCCCATGAAAAGATGGCATTTTGTAAAGCCTTCTGTTCAAGAACAGCCCCAAATGTCAGTGAAACACATTAAATCTCTTATTTCTGGTAATTATGCATTGGTTGTCTGTTGTGACTAGAGTGAACCTACCAAAAGAGTAGGMGAGCAGTAGGTGAAACGCTGCTGTTTTTTGAAGTAATGGCATCTACTAAATACTGATCAAAACAACTTTTTGTCTTCTGCAAAGAATTATACCTTTGGTAACAGGCATCTGCCAGCTTGATGTCATGAAATAAAGCACAGAGATATGGGAGATGGATAATAAAAGCATAAGGAAGACAAATTGGATACTCAGAATTCCAAAATTTCATTTTCAAWTTTGAAGCAAATTTCTCAGAATCAAATCCTTCTGAGGAGCTCAATTAAAAAAAAAAAAGGCATTTTCACTGAGGAAATGAATGGAATTATATCTGGAAATATATTATATAACATATATAACAGTATTACGGCTATAGTATTATATTATTATATATGAAGTATGATATCATATTTGCATTATGATATTGTATCAATCGATATATATTCATATGGTAACATAGAGATAGTCATCTTATGCTATATATGATACGTCTGTCAGCACTCTATCGTCTTTTAATTGATCAGTTGGTGCATATATTTATATATATTATACTGTTATATTTTTCAATTATTATATAATTCATATTTATTATTTGTTTCAATTATAAAATATAATTTTCTAAATTTATATAATATTTATTATTTATATAGTGTTATATATATATATACGTATTACATATTATAGTATAAAATAAATATATTTAAATGTATATGCTTCTATGAATATTATTGCAGTTACATAGTTTATATTATATTATATTTATTACTATTATATTATTTATATTTATTATATATATTATATTAATATTTATTATATATATGTTATTATATTTATTTATTAGTTGGATATATATATTATATTATATTATAGTATTATATTATATATCGAGATACAAAGTCAAAGCTTCAGCCAGACTGAGGTGAAGTGTTGGATGTTAACTGGGGGAACCTCAGGGGAGAAAAGGAGGCTGAGGAGAGCATTTATTGCTCTCTYCAACCACCTGACAGCAGGTTGAGGCCAGGTGGGGGCCAGGCTCTTCTCCCAGGTAACAGAACAAGGGAAAATAATCTCAAGCACCACTAGGGGAGGTTTAGGTTGGACCTCAGGAAAGATTTCTTCACCAAAGCACTGCTGAGCACCAGAGGAGGCTGCCTTGGGGAGATGTGGAGTCCCCATGGTTTAAAAACTGTGCAAAAATGGGACACGGTTTATTTGTGGCCTTGGCAGAGGTTTGACTTATGGTCTTAAAGGTTTTTCCAAAAGACCTTTAAGCAATGATTCTGTGATCAGAGAGTTAAAAACACTCGATTATCACACGTGAACCTGGCCTGGCAGCACCAGCTCCTCGGGATGGCTGCTAATTAATCCAGAAGCTGAGCCTGGATGTGCAAAGTGCCTTGCACAGAAGAAGTGCCTTTCACACCTAGTCACTGTGCATTATAGATCTGTTCCAACAAAATTATCCCTTTAGCATCCGCTGTGTTGAACGTGATTTCACATTAGTCATCCCCGAAATAGAAGGCAGTGAATGGTCTTTATCCACTTAATGAGGGTGGTAATCACTTTATTCCAATGGGTACAGTCTGTAGCCCACATGCACAGTTTATAGTACTAAAAAGATCCTTCTCACACTTCCAATTTCCACATTGGTTTCAGAAAATGCAAATAATTTTAAATAAAAATGGGGCTGTTTTGACCACAAATTTTTAATAAAAATGGGGTTGTTTTGACCACAAATGATTTTCTTATAGTTTATTGCAACTCTCTACAAGTTTAATAAAATTAAAATTTGCACTTCCTGTCCTTGGTACCTGCTGTTGGTTTATTGTGAAGTATTTTACTGCTAAATGCTCTTCAATATCCTGAATTGTGACACCAGAGAGCAGACAGACCTCAGAAGAAGGCTGAGCTCCCCTTTGTATCCCTCTAGCACCAGTTCCTTCATTAGTAAATGAAATATATTCTGCAAGGTTTCAGTTTGGCTGTGACACAGCATCTGGACCCATTTGAGGGCAGGATTTTTTATTTTGCTCACAAGACTTCTGATCTTTCAGGAGGAGGTGTGGAAAGGATGAGAGTACACACAGATTAACGACAGGGAATTTGCAAGGAGCTGTAACAGAGGAGGGGGAAATGGGTCACATTTTTAGGCTTTAGTAACATTAAAGGTGCCCCTTGAAGGAGTTAGTGCTAATGAGGCAGCAAATTATTGCACTGGAGTCAGAACTGGCCTTCTGGTTCTGCACATCCAGAGAGCCAATCTGGAGGTGCCCAAGTGGAAAATGATGTGGTTTGTGGAGGTCACCACTTCAGGTCACTGTTTGTGAGGGCTGCCTGCAACCACCGGGGCTGCCCACAAATATATCACAGCTGAAGTCACTCCTGCGACCTTTGAAGAGATTAGGGAGCAGCTGCAATTGCGGGGAAATAGGCTGGGAAATGGGCTGGCAACGACTGCAGGGGTTGTGCAGGGCTCTGTCAGCACAGCAGGGTCCTGCCAGCAAACACTGCCCTGCCCGGGTTCCWGCTGGAGTGGAAACCACCCCCCCTGAAAGGCTGGTGGCCCCACAGGTAAAGCAGCAAATGGACAGGGAGAGGGAAAAATGGAATTTCACATGGAGGGGTTTCTCCTCTCTGAGCATCTCTGAGGGCAGAGCTGGGGAAGGATCCTCCTGCCAGAATAAAGGCACTGGAGGCAGCGTTGCTTTGCAAGCTCCAGTCTGATTTGCTTCTCATTAGAGCACATACATCTCAGTGTTTTTACTCATTAGTGTTTTACATCCCTCAGAAAATCCATATTTTGCACTAGCTGTCTCAGTGTTTAGTCTCTTACATTTCCCTGCCTGAGTTTTCTGCCTGTTCCCCGTCTTGTTAATTCTCTTCTCTATTTTCCCATCTGCCCTGATTCATGGAGCACCTCTGAARGTAGCAAAACCTGCCAGGAGGGAGGCAAGGCAGCCCTTGAGAGCAAGGTAAATCCATGAACAAATTGGAGTCACAGAATCATGGAGTSYTTTGGGTTGGAAGGGATTTTTAAATGGATGTCCACCCCCCTCCCATGGAAGGAAAATGACCCTTCCATGAGGCCAGGCTGCTCAGAGCCCATCCAACCTGACCTTGAATATTTGCAGGGATGGGGCAGCCACAGCTTCTCTGGACAACCTTTTCCAGGGCTTCACTGCAAAACCTCCTTCCTGATATCTGTGGGATATGTGAAATTAAACAACACATTTCATCTCAGCTGCAGGATCATGCCTGCATGTCTATCCCTTCTGCAATGGGGACAGAGACAAWTCTTCCAGGCCCTCCTGGAGCTCCCCAAACCCTTCAGAGGAACCTTAGAAAGAGAGGAGAAAGGAGAAGCCCCTCCCTCCCAAACACAGCAGGCCACTGAACATTTACATTATTTCTTATAACAAGGGACAAGGYGGGAATTACAATGGAAACTGAGATACAATTAATTACCTGTTAACTGGAATGAAGGACCTTCTGCTCCCAATATCCAACCCAGTTCAATTATAGGTGTCTGGAGCTGGGGAGCCTGTGTGTGTTCACGGGTGGGGTGGGAGGTGGTAATAGGGACCCCCACACCTAATCCTGCCTCCAGCCTCTCCCTCTACCTGTTCCTGATATGTGCAGTAAGCATGAAGAAGGGCTTTGGATTACAAAGAGAGACCTCCCCCTCACCTTGTAATTACCAAATTAACACATTCTAATGGGTGAAGTACTCCAGCAGCAGACTATGATTAATGCACAAGTCCAATTAGCCGCAGATTCTTTCCCTCTAATTTTAGCCCACTTAAATAGCATGAGACAATCTGTAATGTCTCTGGGGTGAGCCTCCCCTCCGCACAAGCTCCCTCCTCTGCCATTTAATGAAATCTCTGGTGTTTAATGCGAGAGGCAGCTCAACTCTGCCACTCTGCTGGAAGCCTTGTTCTGGCACAGCCSCGGCAGGGCGGGGGAGGCTGTCTCCCTTCGAGACAAAAAGAATACCTCGCTTCAAAAACATCACCTGATGGCAGCTTATCTGCTGTCACACCAGGTGGAGAGGCGGGYACAGCTAAAGAGAGACTGGATTTAAGCTCCCTAAGAATGCTGCTGATGTCCCCAAACCCTACACCCACCAGGAGCCTTGCTGGCAGCAACCCAAATATTTCTGAAAATGACTACTCAGTCACATGGGTTTCCAATCTGGCCCCTATCTAAACACAAGTCCCTTACTCCAACAGCACCATAGATACACCYATTGCTAAAGCTCTCYTTTCTTTAAGAAAACACTTGGATTCTTTTCACCTCAAAGAAAAACAGCACYGATTCCTCAGAAATGGCCTTTGCTGAGCCCCGTTTTCAGTGTCACAAGGGTTTCCAGCTGGCCCCCCAATCATTTCTCTGGTTTAATAGAGAAGGAATCCAAGGACAGACAGAGAGAAGGAAAATCAACAAGAAGCTCAAATGATTGTGGGTGGCCTGACMGAGCCCAGGAAGGAAAGAGAAAATCAGTTCTTTGTGCCAAAGCTGGAGGAATCTCAACCCAACAGCGGATGYCAAAATAACCATTTTTAGTGAGAGCCTCTGCCCAGTGAGGAAGCCTTAGGAAGGTGGGACAGTGGCACCTCTGGCATCTGAATGCAGCCTTTGAGGAGCACCACAGAACCCTGGGCAGGAGGAGGCAGGGTCTGSTCCTGGGGAAACAATCCAGGGGATGCTTGGAGAGGATCCCCCTGGTCCACTCAGGGAAGCACAAATTTCAGCTGCAGCRAAGAACTGAGCAAACTCATCAGGGGAATGGCTTCAAACTGACAGAGAGCAGGGTTAGATGGGATATTGGYAAGAAATTCTTGCTTGTGAAGGTGGTGAGYCCCTGGCACAAGGTGCCCAGAGAAGCTGCCCCATCCCTGGAGGTGTCCAGYCCAGGTTGGATGGGATTTGGAGCAGCCTGAGATCATGGAAGGRGTCCATGGCAGGGGTGGAATGAGAGAATCCTAAAGGTCCTTTCCAACACAAGCCATTGTGGGATTCTCTGAARTCTGCTGCTCCTAAGCCATTACCTGACAAAGCAGATCTGCAGTGCCTGGGAAAGAGCAGCACCTGTGAAAGGAGCAATGGCACAAACTCTCTGAGCTATTTGCAATATCCCCRCACATGAGAAATACTAAAATATGAGAAATACAAAAATATGAGAAATATTAAAATATGATAAATACTAAAATATGAGAATTATTTAAATATTATAAATGCTCAGTGCTTTTCACTCTCCCAAATGACAAAAAGAATAGGTTTCAGCCAGGCTGCTCATTGCTGGTTCTCCCCAGTTTGGTTGGGGTTTTTTTTTGCACAATATTCGCCAACAACAAAATTTGAGTGGGAACCAACAACAAAAACCTTCCCACCAGCCKTGAGGACACTCAGAAATGTGCAGAGCCTCCAGACTGGGGGATCCATAACATTTGAAGCTGGTTTGTGGAGTTCAGCCCCTGTGACAGGGAGAGGAGCACACAGAAGGAAAATGCAAGTGACACCTGGCAAGGTCACCAGCAGTGTCAGAGGGAATTGCTCCCCRYGCTGCTCTCCTGATGCTCCTCTCTRCACCCAGTGTGGGACAAAACTCTCTTGCCACCATGAACAGACACATTGGTGTCTCCTGCATCAACCTTTTTAATTTTAMTAAAACACAACTTCATATTTTTATTAATAAAAGAAGCAGCAGCAGGTTCTAAACTGCCCTTTTTTGCCATCTTTTTCTAAGACATAAAGGAATCTAGTAAAGCTTTCTAAGRAGATGATGTTGTGTACAAAATATTAATGCTGCTTATCCCTAAATTGATATTTCTTTGAAGACTTCTAATAAAGCCCAGCTCCTCCAGAGCCTTAACCATGACAAACGTCAATAAATGTTATGAGTCCCTGAGGCTGAATTTTAAAGGAGCATTAAAGATTAAAGAATGCACAGGTCAATTACTGAAACAAGCAAACGACTTTAGGAGTAATTACATATAATTTTGCCTTGTTTATTTTGCATTAGTTATAAGTGTCCYTAATCCTGTGCCCCCCCCTCCAGGGTCTCTTATGATTTGGGTTGAAAAATTCCTTCATCTCTTGTTTGATTTTAAGCACAGTTGCTGGGGCCAAAAAAGTGGTTTTAAAATGATTTTTTGTTGCCATATATATATGRATATATATACACACACYCACACATCTCCTCTGGTATCTCATCTGTCCAGCACACATGTTCCTGCCTGTCCAAGCCCCTGGAGCCCTGTCCCCATGTCCCCATTTGGCTCCAGTGGACCAAGCAGTTCTCCCTTCCAATACCTGCATAAATGGTGTTTTATAATCTGGATTATTCATCCATAAAGRGCTGGCAACTCCATGGAAAGTGAGTTTGTTGAGAGAGGGCTCAGAGCCTGAGCTGCTGCCCCACCCCTGGGTGTCCCAGCTGCTCCCTCCCCTCCCTGTGCACACACACCACACTGAATATTAACATTAATTGAAGTTTTAATGCACTGACCCCATGGCTCCCACAAAAATCCTTCACCTGCCCATGCTCCAGGGGTTGCCATCATCTCCATTAAACCTTGCCCAGCTGTTGGCCATCCCAAGGCTCCCCCAAAGCCCAGAGCAGGGCAGGATGGACATSCCAGGGATGCTGGGAGGGGACCAGCAGGAGATAAGAAGTGCTTGAGTAGGGCTTTCACCCATTTTCATTTCTTCTGTGCTCTCAGATGGCACTGGATTAACAAAGTATTTACATAGCCCTTATGAAGTACATTTGATGTTCAGGGCAGAGTCAGCATCTCTCATGTGGCTGTTCTGCCTCTAATGTCATTTTATAGTGTGCCTGCCCATAACAAGGGTAATAAAATAAATTTGGGAGGGGAGGAGGAGGTCGAGGAACACATTATGGAGGAATCTGGCCCTCTCTGCAGCCAGCAGGAGGAGGAAGCTCAGTAATGGACATGCCATAATCTTTCTGTGCCAGTTAATACACGCCCAGCCTTACACTGATGTTTTATTGCACTCCACACATTCAGCAGAAGCCCATTTCTTTTAAGTGATTTTGATAAGCTGATTGATGCAGCCCCTGTTTTTCTCATATGTGTGTGTTTGTAAGAACCAGTCTGCCTGATGCCATGGGCTTCTATCTAATAAAGGACCTATAATGTACTTATTTTCCTCCACCATGACTTTCCTCCTCTTTCCCCTGCAATTTACTACTTTAGAGAAATTTAATCTGCTGCTGAAATTTACTGTAATATTAATGGAGAGGCAGTGCACAGCCTCACTGTAATTAAACTATGCACCAAAAAAAAAAAAAAAAAAAGGAAAAAAACTAAAAAATCCCACCCAGTGTTCAAATAGCATTGAGGCTTTCACTGGAACTACTTGCAGCCAAGAAATGCAAAGCCAGGCAGGATATCTTTGCTGGATATGGAGCTCTCTGCTGGTTTTTGCAGGGCTGAGATGGGAGGCAGATTGCAGTAGAGGAAACTCCTCTTTGCAGGTGTCACCCATGAAAAATTCTGGGCTGAAAGAGGGACAGGCTCCCTCCTTTTGGGTAACAAAACACCAGAAGAGCCCCAGAAGATCCCCAGGCCACTGTTTGAAGCTCTCTCACTTTAAAGCACACAGAGAAAACAGGGCTGCACRGATTTTTWAAWWTTTTTTTTTCCTGGGTGTCTCTTTTCATTTGTCAAACCTCCAGAGCAGGATTAAGCCATAAAGAGAATATTTGGCAGGAGACATGCAGAGGCAAGAGAGGCAGGGGCAGCATTTCTTGGGAAGAACGGGAAGGGTGAGGAATGCAGAAGGAAAACAATGCAAAGTTATCTCTGCTCCTTTCTGCTCTGTTTGTTCTCTCCTGGTTTGTTRCCCCGGACTCTGCACTGCAGCCCAGCACACCTGTGAAAACACCAGAGCTCAAATCTCAGCTGGGAAGGGCTGGCCAGGAGCAGAACAAAAGAAAGGAGAGGAAGGAATGCCGGTAATTGCTTTTATGCAGGAGCTCCAAAGTGCTGACACAGAGTGCCAGTGTTGCAAACCTGCAGAACCCTCGAAATTCCCAGGGGAAAAAAAAAAAAGCACCACTGCTGCCTTATTTTATACAACTTGCTGAGCAATTCTCATGTGACATAACCCAAAAGTTGGAAGGGTAAAAATTTGGGGGGTTTCCACAAAACTAGACTCAACTCCTCAGCAAAATTGTCCCTGATGCATCAATTTTTGGGTATGTACACGTCCATGAATACTCAGAGCATCCCAAAACTCAGTTAAAAACAAGGCACAAAGCTCAAGCATGTTTGGCCAAGACAAAATCACCACTGGTTTCAGATGTTCAATGCTAATATTTCTCTGAGAAGACTGCAAAATGCATTATAAACTATAAAAAGCTGCAATTACAAGTGGTTTCCTCAGTGGAAAATCAGAGTTGCATGCTGAGCAGCAGGATCAGCCCTCCCTTGGCAAGGCTTGGGTTCTGCTGTGTGTTGTAGACAGTCAGGAGATTTTCAGACATTGGACACCACAGTATTCTGCCTTTCCTTGTTTCCTTTGTTTTCTTTTTTTCTGCTCAATGTATAGAGCAAAGTTTTCCCCCCTCCCCAAGTCTCCTGSAAGGTAATTGAACTATTTTGCCCAAGCTAAAGGAAACCCACACATCTGATAAGAGCTGAAGTGGAGCCTCTACAACTGCAGGCCAAGACTTTATACTCAAAATTGTTAGACAATCTTAATTTTATCTTATTCTGACCAGCTCTGCCCACAAGCCACTGCTGCATGAGGTGTGCAGGTACTAAGGAAAGGTATTTTGCAGGTATTTAAATCAGAAAACTCATCAYTGTGATGTCCTTGAAAACATGAAACTATGCAGTGGACACACAGAGAGGAGGAACACAAGAAATATCCCAAAAGCTGAAAGAGCCTTTGCATCCCTTCCAGAAAGATTTTCAATTCCCTATCTGGAAGTAGGTGGAAGCTGAWAGGGAAAATTATATAAAATAATATAATTTATTATATAGAATAATAATAATTTTTAAAATCCTCATTTGTCTCCCTTAGTGTTGAAGAGAGAAGGAAATCTGATGACTGAAAGCAGGCTCTTGACTTGGTAGTGCAGCTTCTTATTGGTATTTATTTGCCAGGCTGCAGTCCCCACGTTTCCCTCACTCATTTGGGAAGGTTTTGTACAGCGTATTTGTGAAGGATGATTGACTACAGGGAGTCTTTGTTGTACTATCTGCTGTAATTATTTTAATTCAAACACATTCCCTTATAGGACTGACATCATAAACGCTGTTTTCTATAACAAATAGCTGTCAAGGCTGTCAAGCAGATCTGCTTACTGTTTTATATCATTACGATATTTAATTTCAACTCTGCGTTCTTTGTCAAATGTTCTCAAGATTTCCTTTCCCCAGGAGCAGATCAGACAGACGCCTTCAGTTTCCAGCAGATCATTCTGCAGGGTGAGGTCAGGGAGAGAGGGAATTTGCAGGGATATGCCCACACCTCAATGGGAACTRCTGGCCAGTTTTAACTCCCCATTGTGGTCTTTGTGAGGCTCCCCAGGATGAGGGAAAAGATGAATCTCCATGTTCTTAGAAGGCTGATTTATTATTATATTATATTTAATTGTATATCATATTATATTATTATATTATTATATTTATTATATTATATTATATTATATATTATATTATATTATATTATATTATATTATATTATATTATATTATATTATATTATATTATATTATATTATATTATATATATTATATTATATTAATTATATATTATATTATATTATATTATATTATATTATATTATATTATATTATATTATATTATATTATATTATATTATATTATATTATATTATATTATATTATATTATATTATGCTATACTAAAACTATACTAAAGAAATAGAGAAAGGATTCAGACAGAAGGCTTAACAGGAATGAATAATAAAAACTCCTTCCAGAGTCCTGACACAGCTGGACTGTGATTGGTCATTAAGTAAAAACAATTCACATGAAACCAATCAAACATTCACCAGTTGGTAAACAATGTCCAAACCACATGCCAAAGCAGCAAAACACAGGAGAAGCAAATGAGATAATTAATGTTTTCATTCTTTTTTGAGGCTTCTCAGCTTCCCAGGAGAAGAAATCCTGGGGAAGGGATTTTTCAGAAAATATGACAGTGACACCCCACGTTGGTGAACACGGGGTGTTATCAACCACCAGGCTGCTTGGGGTTTTTGTGGCATGCTCAGACTCAAACCTTCTTAGCAATAAGATCACAGAGAAGCCTTTCTATTATCAGGTTATGAACAGGCCCAGGAGCTGATAGGAGCAGGCAGCAATTCATTCCCAGCTTCTTCCTGCGTTTCTCATTGATCTGACTTCCAGCCTTCCTTGTTAAATGAAAAGCTGTGGCTCAGAAATAAACACTTCATAGCCCTCAAAGGGGAGAGGCTGGTGTGGAGCAGAYCCACCACCAGAGCCTGATGTGTTTGGCTTAGAAAAAGTCAAGTTTTTGTGAGTGTTGCTGCTGTAGCTGCTCTGCCCTGACCCCCAAACCAGCCTGGCCAGCACCTGCTCTGCCTGAGCCACCTCTGAGCTCATTCCTGCCACACAACCCCATGAGGAGAGGCACCAAGAGCCCCAAACACCAAATTTTTATGGTGCTTTGTTTGCAAATCATTTTGCAAAATAACAAATCTGGGAGCTGCCCTGTTCCAGMAGAGGTTTGGAACAGAGCATCCTCTCCCACAGGGAGCTTTCCCCATTTATTTGGAAGGCAAAGCACGCGGCAGGGACAGGAGGTGCCAAAGGGAAATGCAAGGAGTGCAAAGCAAATCCAGACAGACACCAAAGCTGGGCTGGGCTGTGACATCTGACAGGGGTGTTACACCCTGCCTGCTCTCCTGGAAAAAAAAACACACCTGAAAGGAGCCTTCCAGGGGCTGCCTTGGTGTCTCAGTGCCCTTTGCACCTGCAGGTCCWTGCAGAGAGGGGCACAAATGCCCACCCACCCTCTCACAGCTSTTGGGATATTGGGACACAAGATAGGTGATGGACTTTGGACCTGGTTGGCATAAGAYATTTGATAARYGGATGCCTTGGCAAGAGCAAACAGAACTTGGAGAATTGAATCAAGATTGCAAGAAGATCAYATCAGAGGRGTTTACTGGGAGAAAGAAAATTACATCAGATTTCTGCAAGCAGGAGATGTTTAAAATGTATAAATTTGTTTATGTGATGATTAACCCAATGACTGTAGTAAAACATCACTAGTCTCTTCCTAGAATAAGTGTATAATAATAATTTGGATAAATTATTATTATAAATAATAATAAATTTGGATTCTTTGACCACCCCAAAGTCTTCCCCATCTCTCTTCATCACCAACACACAGCCTTTTAGGGAAAGAGGAGAATGAAGCAGAGAATTCCTGGATGCAGGACCAGCCCAAATTCAGATTCTTTGACCACCRCAAAGTCTTCCCCATCTCTCTTCATCACCAACACACAACCTTTTAGGGAAAGAGGAGAATGAAGCAGAGAATTCCTGGGTGCAGGACCAGCCCAGAGGGAAGGAAGGTGCCCTCCCTGCCCACAGCAGGCTGCCCAGACACTCAAGACTGTCCCAGCTGCTCTGCTGGGAAAAGTCCCTGTGTGTCCAGAGGGCTCCCAGCTCTCCAGGACAGAAGCCACCCTCATTCTGATTATTCCTACCAATGTAATGCCAATTTTAGGCTATTGGCAGAAATCAGAATTAACATGAAATGAGAGGCAGACTCAGTTCAACCGCTCTTGCCATGCAGAATTCAACTTCCCCACACAAACACCAGAGCCACCAACACAGAGCCTGCTCCCTCTGAAGGACTCAGCACCAGCACAGCACACACATCGTTTGCTCAGCTGCTGGGATGTGGAACTGCAGCCTGTTAGGAGCCCTGCACATGCTCTACCACTTGGAGCTTATCATTTAATTAAAAACAACACAGAGGTTTGGGGGACCAAGGCAGTGATGCTCACTGAGCTCTCTCCTGTCCCTCCCGTCTCCCTCCATCCCTCTGTGCCTGCCAAGTGCAGGTGTATAACGCTGTAACCTTGCTTTCCAGCACACAAGTGCCATAAACCATCCATAAATTTTACTGACTTTCCTCTGACCTTCACGAGGGCTGGACGAGGCCCATCTCACAGCAGAGATGGAGCTGTAAATATTTTATCTGCGCAGTAAACACAGCAGCAGCTCACTCGCGTCCCGGGGACGGCTCCGCCGGCGCTCCCGCTGTGCCGCGATGGAGATTTAGATTTATCTGCTGCTTCGGGAAGAACCTGGCCACAAAGGCAGAGCAGCTCACAGAAAGCCATCCTTATTCCCAGCAGTTTCATGTCACCAGCAGCCTCATTACAGAGCCATTCCCAGCTCCGTGGGAAAGGCAGGGAACAGGAGCCAGGCTGGCAGCGAGGCCCAAGTGCTAAATGCTCCTCCAGCAAGGGAAAACCCTGAGCCAGAAAAACCCTAAACCATGCTGGAGTTTGACAACATGAGATGCTATGGGGTTTATTCCTTTGCAGACTGAAAAATGCGTATTTTCTGATTGGCTTTACGCAAATATTAAAATGAATATTATATGTGTTGTGTTAGAAAGTAATGCTGTATTAATTCTCTTAAGTAGTGTGTTAAATATAGTTTTAGGTTATAACATAAGGTTAAAATAGAAACTATGCTATGTAGGATATTTTTTTATTTAAAGAAAGGACTTGCACCCAGAGAGCAGCCATAGGACACCCAAATCTTTCAGAGAAAGAGAATTTATTGCTCCATTATCAAAAGAAACGAACTTCTTCCTGCCTTGCTCAAGCAGGATGATGCCATCAGGATTCAGAGGAAGAAGTTGACACTGATCAGACAGAATCCTGTATTTGAATGGAATTTATGCATCATGTATGAAATGTATGAATATGGAACAAGTTATTGTTTTTAAGGGTTAATCCTCTGTTAATGTGTGTCCTTTTTCGGGCTTATTTTGCCCAAAAAGGGGTACCCAGACGTCCTTAACTCTTTGTTTCTATTGTCTCATATTGTCCTAATTCAAATTGTCCAAATTATTATTACTCTAATTGTATTCCTATTTTTATAACCATTTCATTATCATTAAACTTTTAAAATTTTAAAAACAAGTGATTGGTGTTTTTGACACAGACCACAGTGTTGGTGTTTGAGGGAAGGGTTCTGAGAGGAACAGCAGATTTGTC
Source organism: Sporophila hypoxantha (assembly GCA_002167245.1). Taxonomy (NCBI): domain Eukaryota; kingdom Metazoa; phylum Chordata; class Aves; order Passeriformes; family Thraupidae; genus Sporophila; species Sporophila hypoxantha. Next base: position 2,283,574 of record NDFG01000151.1, read on the forward strand.
TTTACAAACAAGCTGTGGGTCTGCTGGTAGATAAAACCAGCACTGGGAGATAAAAGAAACAATGGGAAGGATTTCACTGATTGATGAATGGAAAAAGATATTTGCTTTTACAAATAAACTTTAGGTTTGCTGATAAATGAAATTGGGCATTGAAAGATGAAAGAAACAATGAGGAAGAAAAACCCCAAAATTTCATAAGAATTAAAAATGAAAAGGGAAGGTTATACATTAGAGGGAAATCTCTGGTATCAGGAATTTCAGGAAGTCTGAACCTCTCAAGTGCCTCAGCCAATGGGGAAAGAGAGAAGGGGAATGTGGGAAACTGGGATAAAAAGGAGGCTGCGTCCTCCTAAAATTTGAGAGACCCCAGGGGAATGCCCCATGGCTTCTCCCTTTATTTGAATAAAGCCAAAAGGACTCCTCTGTCTCCTATTTGGACATAAACCTCTGGTGTGTGTGGATTAATTTTCCTACCAGTTCTGAGATGAAAATTAATTCACATCTCCCAAACCATGAAGATCTCTCCCAAGTCCAAGAGTACTCAGCCCCAGCCAGGTTTCTCACTGTGCAGGCCAGCACAGGCTGACCCAGCACCAGCAGGAGGATGGGCTGTCCTCACCCTGCTCTGGGGGATAACTGCAGGTGCAGCAGCTGCAGCCCGCACTGCTGCCATGCACTGCTGCCATGCACTGCTGCCATGCACAGCTGCTCCCAGCCTCAGGGATGCTGCAGGACACAACCTCTGCCCCCAGACTGCCCCCAGGACAGCTCCTGGGCTCTGGGATGCTGTTGGATGGGGATCCCCAGCYCCTGTAACACCAAAATGGGGTGCTGTGGTCCCAGTACACTCTGGTGGCTGTCCTCCAGTAGAAGGTGGCCAAGGCCTGCTGAGCCCTGAGGATCCCAGCAGCTGGAGCCACCCACCTGCAGCYAGCAGCCCTAGAGGAAACCCTGGCTTTCAAGGGATTTTTGTTAAGGAAACAAAAAAAAAAAAAAGCTCCTTTCTGCCAAGCCCAAGGGSTGTGGAGGGTGAGGAAGGGGAGGGCAGTGAGCCTGTTACCAACCAACTCCCCTGAAAGGGTGAAAAGCAGCTCACATGGGACACAATCCATCTCCTTGGACCTTGCTCAGGGTTTAAATCTGTTTAATTTTAAACCCTCCCAGAGACAGGCTCCTTTGAGGCATTCCCACTTCCCTGGGTCCCCAATTGAGGACCATGGTGCCCAGAGTGCTGAGTGACCCCTGAAAAGCCCAAAGCTCCTCMAGATCTTTGTTCTCCCTCATCGCCAGTGCCCAGAGTGCTGYGWGACCCCTGYAAAGCCCAAAGCTCCTRYAGATRTTTGTTCTCCCTCATCGCCAGTGCCCAGAGTGCTGAGTGACCCCTGAAAAGCCCAAAGCTCCTCYAGATCTTTGTTCTCCCTCCTCACCCTGTGCCCCCTGAGCCCCTAGCACACCACCCACCCTCAGCATGCTCACCCCAGCCCGGCTGCTCTGTTACCCTGCAATATTTCTTAAYGCAAAACCACATCGACAAGACAATCCCCAAGGATGCCTGCCTTTGTTTTGCAGCACGAGCTGCCAGGAGACAAGCACTGAAATGCCTGCTGCTATAATTGAGCCAGGAACAAGCCAGCCTCTGAGGCTTTCACTGACAGCCTCCTCTCTGGCTTCCCCAGCTCCATCCTCCTGCTGCTGGCAGGGATGGCACTGCTGGGATGGCAGGGTAGGATGATGATGATGATGATGATGATGATGGGCTCCCATCTTACACTGGCCTGGCTCCCATCTCTCCTGTCTGTCCTCAGATGTCCTTCCTGATCCTGCTGGCTGCATCTGCTCCTAAATCTTCAGCTTTCTCCCCAAGTGCAAGAGCCCAGCTTGCCCTGGCATGGCCTGCTGCTTTGGATCATCCTCATCCTCTCCCTGTGGAAAGGGGGAAGCAGGAACCCTCCTGCTGAGTAGAATCTCCCTGCAGCACCTTCAGAGGTCGGGGACAGCCCAACCTGTCCTGCAGCAGCTTGTTTTGGGTCGTTTGCCCCACTGAGACCCCTCTGMGAYCACACACACAAAGGCACAGGCTGCTTAGTTTATAATTAAASGATARTGAATTAAGAGCATTYAGATACCACCTGCCTTACCTCCATAAATACTTTTTTTTCCCCCCTACTTGCTGGGAAGGCTTTAAAAYCATCCAAGGCAGGCTGCTCAGTTTGCAAAGGGTTACCTCCAGAGAGTAAAGGGTTCGTTTTGTCTGGCAAAGGCTCCCAAGCAGCACCACCACCCCCCTCCCGATTTATTTCTGCAATTGTAATTAAGGCCCTGACAAAGTGGTTTAGCTGCCTGAGTCTTTTGTTCAATTTATTGATTAGCTATTTCTCAGAAGTTCATTACCATCCAGAGGCTGGGAATTGGGAATTGGGTCTATGTGGTTTTTCAAGGCTTCATCTCTGCTTCAGATGATTAAATGCAGCCACAACACATCCATCCTGCATTGAACAGCTCTGCCCAAGGTCAAACATTCATGCAAAACAGGAGTGCATATCTGCATGTCTAAATATCATCTGCATGAATTTCCAAGTGGATGTTTTTAAAGCCTTCCCAGCAAGCAGGGGGGAAAAAAAGTATTTATGGAGGTAAGGCAGGTCGTATCTTAATGCTCTTAATACAATATCCTTTAATTATAAACTAATGTATTAAAAAAATATCTCAAGATCCACTCCCTCAAAGGAGRGAATGGGGGAGGAGGGAAATTGCTATTGGCACAAATTGGCAGCTCCTGCTCAGGAGCAGAGCTGACAGGGTGGACAATCCTGWGAGGCAGAAACACCGAGGAAATTCTGCATCCCACCATCATCCATCTCGTACMGGGGGAAACAAAAGGCTCCAGTACACAATGCTGTCCATCAGCAATCTTCATTAAGTTCACTATTTATCACAAGCACAACATTCCACACCCCCACCACAACCTGCTGTCTTTCCCTGAAAGATTTTCCAGGCAAATGAGATGCAGCAGGTTTCATCCAGATTTCCATAGAGCATTTGTCATTAGCTAAGCTTGAGAAGACAGGATTGAGTAGAATCTGTGACATGGGTGAAAGTCTCTGCAGCAACTGAAGGGCACAGCACGAGGAGGAAGGAAATTATTGATGGAGAAACCAAATAACTCTTCTTATTCAATGTTTTATAGTGTTTTAACCGCATAATTAAAATAAAGGCAAGGTGCAGAGGGGCCCAGGGCAGCAGAGAGCTGGAAGGACACAGGTCAGAGCTGGATAAATGCCCAGGCAGGTGGCCAATGGCACCTTGTACCAGCTCTCAGGTGGCCACAGGACCAGGGCAGGGACTGTCCCACCCTGCTGGGGCTGGTGAGGCCACACCTCAGATCCTGGCTTGTTTTGGGCCCCAGCAAGAAGGAATTGAGAGGCTGGAATGTTGAGTTTGGGAGGTCCCCAGGATGAGGTGAGAGTGAGGAATCTGACTCCAGGTTCTCAGAAGGCTGATATATGATATGATTGATATGATATGATATGATATGATATGATATGATATTATATTATATTATATTATACTAAAACTATACTAAAGAAAGGATACAGACAGAAGGCTTAACAAGAATGAATAACAAAAAACTCGTGACTGACTCCTCAGAGTCCGACACAGCTGGGCTGTGATTGGTCATTAAGTAAAAACAATTCACATGGAACCAATCAAACAATCTCCGGCCACATTCCAAAGCAGCAAAACAGGGAGAAGCAAATGAGATAATATTGTTTTTTTTTCTCTGAAGCTTCTCATCTTCCCAAGAGAAGACATCCTGGTGAAGGGATTTTTCAGGAAATATGACAGTGACACTGGAGTGTGTGCAGAGAAGAGAATGGAGCTGGAGAAGGGGCTGGAGCACAAGTTTCAAGACTGTGCTGCCTTTCCTGAGCCTCCTGTCCCCTAGAAACACAATCTCCCTCCTCCTCCTCCTCCTCCTCCTCC
>NDFG01000151.1:2301441-2312759 GCA_002167245.1 Sporophila hypoxantha
TATTATATTATATTATATTATATTATATTATATTATATTATATTATATTATATTATATTATATTATATTATATTATATTATATTATACTAAAACTATACTAAAGAAAGAGAAAGGATACAGACAGAAGGCTTAACAAGAATGAATAACAAAAAACTCGTGACTGACTCCTCAGAGTCTGACACAGCTGGCTGTGATTGGTCATTAAGTAAAAACAATTCACATGGAACCAATCAAACAATCTCCAGCCACATTCCAAAGCAGCAAAACAGGGAGAAGCAAATGAGATAATATTGGTTTTTTCTCTGAAGCTTCTCATCTTCCCAAGACAAGAAATCCTGGTGAAAGGATTTTTCAGGAAATATGACAGTGACACTGGAGTGTGTGCAGAGAAGAGAATGGAGCTGGAGAAGGGGCTGGAGCTCAAGTTTCAAGACTGTGCTGCCTTTCCTGAGCCTCCTGTCCCCTAGAAACACAATCTCTCTCCTCCAGGACTTGCTCTCCCATCTCCCAGGGTCAAAACCAGACACAGAGAGGATGCACTGGGGATAAACAGGAATTTCTGCTTCTAACTGGGGCTTTCACCACTTYGAAAACCAGTATGGTGCCTGGAGGCATCATTCAGCATTTCCAGTAGAGAAAGGTACATCTGGCAACTCTCATRCCTTCTGTCCAAGAAAGTCACWAGGAGAGGCACAGRCTGTGAAGGAGGGAGGGAGATTAAAGCAGTTTGAAGTGATGCAGCCATTTAATGACAGAAGAAATTGCTAAGAAAAGTACTGAGGGTGTAAATCTTTGGGTGAAGAGCTAAGGAGCAATGCTGAGTGCCATGAGATGGACATGGAGATAATACAGCTCCAGTGCAGAAAATAAATACACAGCTGGACCCTGCACATCTCTGCTCTGCASTGAGGGGGYAGCCCAGCAGCCTCTGCCATTTGCATATATTAATGAGATGTTTTTCTGGAACATTWAGAAGTTTGAGCCTGGCATGCATCTGGGACAAAGTTTTAAACCATTTTGGGTGTGCAGCACCATCCAGCTCTCCAGCACCTGGCACAGGCTCCTTTTCCTGTGTGTTCACAGGAGAGGTTCCTGCTCTGGTGCTCCCTCAATATCTGCTCTGCCTTTCACAGCTCTGTGATGTGGTGGAGGCACTGAAAATAAAACTAAACAAGCCAGCTAAATCACTTCACCAAGAGAGAAGGGGAAATAGTAYAAACTCTTTAAAAAGTTGCTAAAGAAACAACTTCTCATCTCAGCACTCTGCTSTTTGAAACTGTGCTCTCCCTTTTCCAAGCCTGTCCCAGTGCAAAAAAACCTTTAAAAAAGAAAAATTTCAGCTCAAGGACAGGAGATGAGTACTTTGCTCAGTTCCTTTAAAAGAAAAAAAAAAAAAGATGCTTTGTTTTCTTCCCTGACAATTGAATTTCTCTAAAATAAATACTATTTATATTCAGACAAGAGCATTTCCTGCTCCACTTTTGAGTCAGCACCTGTGTGTGTGGCACTGCAATTATTTCCTCAGTGACACACTTGTCACCAGGGCTGCTCTGTCTTGGTGCCAGCTGGAGCACCAAGCAAGGTTTTATGCAGGGACAGGGTGCTGGTTATGGGAAATGAGTAAGGATGAAATAGGGGAGGGCAGGATTCTCCCCTCTGCCTCCTGCATCCTCCCTTCTGAAGATTTTTGTCTCCAATTTTCTCCCCTTGCCTTGGGGTCCCTTTCAAGGGATGTAATTGATATAGTCACTGAAAATAATGGAATTTATAGCCCAGGCTCAACACTATAAATTCAGCTATTACATTCCTGATGGGAAAATGAAGAACAAAATGAATTGAGACAGAATATTTGTCTTAATAATTGTCTCTTTTCTGTGCCGTATGTGTTTAATATGTCTGTGCCTATATATGTGTGAATATATACATGCACACACACAGAACTGAACTTGGAAAAGAGGGTTTTATTTTGATTTTTGAGGAGTTTTGGGGCTTTTTTAATTATTAAATGACCACATCAGCACATCCCGTGGCCAAGCAAGCACAGTAAGAAGCTGTAAGAGAGCAACAAGGTGAATTTCCATCCTGTAGATGTTTGATGGGGGAAGAGCTGAACTTTGCATCATCCAGACACCACAGAACCACCCATTGCTCTGCACTGCAAATCCTACACTGCCTCTTCTTGGGGTTTTTGGCTGTTTTTCATCTTTATTTCATTTTTAGCCAGGAAAGTCAGAGCTGAGCCAGCACTTCTCTGCCCAAAGCCATTGCCCTGAGCCTCTGATAASGTTTCCCAGTGAAACTTTCCCTCTTCTCCACTCCTCCCTTCCATCCTGCTCCAACTTAGGAAGTTTMGGGTTGGGTTATCCCAATCTTGTCCCATCCCACAGCAAATTCACCACCACCAGCCCCACCAAAAAAAGAAAAAAGTGCATGTCCAGGCTGTGATCATTTGTCATTTAGATAGAGTCTATGATATGAACCATGGCAAACACTGTAATGACTAATTTCAAACATTTATTACAACACTTGAGAGACTTGAAAGCTCTCCCTGCTCTTGATTTTAATAAATGCAGTCTTGAAGCAGCCGCTTATCAAAGTGACACAAATTGTGTGGTAAATAGATTATGGCACAGCTGAAATACTGGAAAATGAGATCAGAAATGCTCCTATCTCCCATTTAAGGCTTTGTAAGATGCTCCGATCGAGCGGATTCCAGAGAAGTGGCACGGGCAGAGCTGGTGGAAGTGGGAAGGAGCCAAAATGCCAGGGGATCAATGCAGGGCCAGCAGGCTGCTTATCACCCCCTGATTTGCATATGTACAATTTCTTGCACATTAAGGAGTTTGTACACCAAAGGCAAGAGATACRAACAGGCCTTGAAGTCAGCATTTCAGTGCCAAAGCAAGATAGAAGAGCTGCTTCATGTGGGAAGGAGTTATCACAGCAGCAGCCAGACTTCCTCARGCTGTTCCCTGCTCATTGTCTTCATGGAATAAACAGAACTCTCATCAGGACTTGCCACGGTACTAAAAAGGGAAATATTTTGACTTGTTGTCAAATTGCTGCAGATTTCTGCGTGCAGATAAACGAAAAGCTGAGTTGGTATTTGTTTTCATAAAGTTCTGAGAAACCGAGATGAGAGATTTGCTTTTGGAATATGCTTTGACCAAGAAAATTGGTGAAAGTCTGGAAAAGGGTTGTTTTGTTTTAAAAAAGCATTCCCAAAGGGCACAGGGAAGGGAAGTGTAACTAGACACATTCTTCAACCAGCCACACAGRGACTCTGCAAAGACAGCTGGTAAAGGAACATAAACACAAGAGACAGGAAAATTACCTCAGAAATGTAAGAACTTTCTCACCAAAATAGGATTCATTTATYGAATCAGCTGCTGCCAATTGTTTTTAGGGTTCAAAGAGGAAAAAAAAAAAAGCCATTGGGCATCTGGCATGATGAGATTTCTCATTCAAAAGCAAACACRGTGGGTCTGATTATTTTTATATTTAGAGCTCTCTTCTACTGAAGCCACCAGGACAGATTGCTTGAGAGGGAAATGCAGCCAGTTCAGGTGAAATGGGAAATACCAGAATTTAGGGGCTCAGCTCACCTCAAGATGAGTGGCAGAGTTACCCCTGAGGTTACCCCAACAGCACAGACCCTTCATCCCAACCCGAGGCTGTTTGAAGCCACGTTCTGAAAATCCCTCTGGTCACTGGGAGCAGAGCTGAACACAGGGGCACCCCTGGCCACCAGCAGTGGCACCTGGGCTCCTAATCCAGTATCTAACTCGGACATTTTAAATCTGATGGAGAGAACACCCCCCCACACACACTGTGCTAATTTTGGAGGCTCTTTTCCTAAATCCCTCGGGCAATGCATCTTTGCCTCTTTATGGCTCATTCCTTTGAAAAGATGCTGCCTAAGAATAAGGCTGCAAGTTTTGAATATGAAAAGCAGGAATATTCCCTATCAGATATTCTTTTGCTTTATTCATATGATTGAAACTCCTGCTATGGTTCTTGCAAATCCAAGGAAATGTGTTTACAGTCTCATCAAGTGAAAAGAATTGGATTCCCATGTTGCGGTTCAGGGGATTTTCTGGGGTTTCTATCAAACACAGCAACTCTGGCAGCACAAGGGGACTCTAATAAGTGCCTGTATTGCAGTTTCTCATTAGAATACACAATTAAAACCAGAAGAGGAAGAAAACACACATRCTTTCTACCTCCCTTCTGGATTTCAGGAGAAACTCCAGAAATCTGGGGAGTGGGGGAAACAGATTTATCCTAACTATCCAAAGTGCTCACCTGTATTTCTTTTGTCCTTGATGCTGGGGAACTTCCATCCCCAGCCCTGAAACACTGGGCATGTGTRTGAGGGCTGGGGATGGAAGCTGGTTGTGCACACCAAGGTGGAGGAGATGCTGGCAGAGGAGATGGGAGCTCTGCAGCAGCACCACTGCACCTCCACTGCATCCCTGCAGATGTCACTGGTGCAGATCCCTGCACCATCCCTGCCTGCCACTGCCATCCCTGCCCTGTCACTGCCAATCCTGCACTAGCCACTGCCACCCCATTCTGCCACTGCCATCCCTGCACCTCACTGCATCCCTTCCCCTCATTTGCCATCCCTGCACCCCTCACTGCCATCCCTGCACTCCTCACTGCCATCCCTGCACCCTCACTGCCAATCCCTGTGCTGTCACTGCCATCCTGCACCCTCACTGCCATCCGTGTTCTGTCACTGGCCATCCCTGTGCTGTCACTGCTCTCCTCCCTTCACTGCCATCCCTGCCCTGTACACTGCCATCCCTGCTCCTGTCACTGCCATCCCTGCCCTGTCACTTTTGCTCTGTCATGCCATCACCACTCTGTCACTGCCATCCATGCCCTGTCACTGCCAATCCCTGCACCCTCACTGCCAATCCTGCACACCTCAATATACCATCCCTGCTCTGTCACTGCCATCCCTTGCACTGGTCACTGCCATCCCTGCCCCCTTCACTGCCATCCCTTGCTCTGTCGACTGCCAATCCCTCCCTGGTCACTGCCATCCCTGCCCTGTCACTTGCCATCCTGCACCATCCCTGCACTGTCACTGCCATCCGTGCACCCTCACTGCCATCCCCACTCTGTCACTGCCATCCTGCCCGTGTCACTGCCCTGTCATGGCCATCCTGCCACCCTCACTGCCATCCTGCCCTGTCACTGCCATCCCTGCACCCTCACTGCCATCCCTGCTCTGTCACTGCCATCCCTGCACTGCCACTGCCATCCCCGCACCCTCATTACCATCCCTGCCCTGTCACTGCAGCCACGATTGTTGCTCCTACAACAATCCAAAAAGGCAGAGGAGCCACCTTTGGCTCTGCAGCCCTTTAGATCAGGGTCACAGACACCTTCCTGAGGGACAGCTCTGCCCAAAGCAGCTTCTTGAGGATCAGATTCCCCATGCAGAGCCCTTCCCCTCCTGCTGCAGCATGAGCAGGACATGCATTGGAGACTTGGCTGGCACCGGGCACAAACCATCAGCTTTCCCTAGAAATGAAAGAGGCTGCCTGGCAAAATATGGGCAGCTGGTGGCACATCCAGCATGGGTGAGGCATGTGTGGCACAGGCCAGGGCAGTTTAACATTCAGGGTTTAACCAGGGGCAGCCTGATTTTTCCTCTGTGCACAATTCCTCTGGCCAGCAAATGTACTCATTTCTCATTTCTAACCAGTGCCCCAAATGAGATAACACATGTTCAGTGGGGATGGCTTGGAAAAATACAAACCCTAGAACTAAAGAGGGACCAGCTTGGCACTATAAACATCCTATGAAGATGCTGACATCTTCATGCAGGGACAGGGTGCTGGTTATGGGWAATGAGTAAGGATAAAATAGGGGAGGGGAGGATTCTCCCCTCTACCTCCTGCACCCTCCCTTCTGATGATTTTTGTCTCCAATTTTCTCCCCTTGCCTTGGGGTCCCTTTCAAGGCTTTTGCTTCCAGTTGTCTTAAGCAGAGCAGTGGGAATCTCTCACCCTCCTCCCAGTACAGCACTGGGGGCTCTTGTTCTCCCCAGCCAGGAGCCACCCTGGGCTTTCCAGCCCTGGGGTCCCACATGCTTGGGGTCCCACACTCTTAGAGAAAGTGTTCATGCTCAGTCAAGGGGAACTCAGCCTCCCCAGCAGTGCCATCCCCCAAACACACCCCATTACTCTGGCAGTGTTCCTCTCTCTCTGCTTTCCAGCCCGTGAACACATCCAGGGGTGGTTTTGTGACAGAAAGCCACAGCCATTGCTGTGTGACAGAGGAGCAGCTCTCAGGCAAGTGTAACAGCCCCAAATGTACTTTCAGTGGCTTTCATCTCCAAACCTCCAGCTGCCCTTAGGTGGCAGGTAGCTGTCACCCCTTTGGTGCAGCAGGGAGAGGGGCACCAGGAAGGGCAGAGCTGAGCTCCCCATGCAGCCCTCTCCCTCCTGCTTTCCACTCTCTCTCTCCTCYAGCCATAAACAGCAGCAGCATTTCTGACAGGTGTTTCAAACCCTTGCTGTGTTCATTTTTTCCCCATTTAAGGAGCTGCTGGCAACAACTCACCCAGAGCAGATTCACACATGGGGGCAGTTTGTGACCCACTCCCCAGTGCTGCTGRTGTGCCCAGCCCSTGGCAGGGTGGGCTTTGAGCACAGGCAGCAGCCCTGGCAGAAGAAAAGACGTTGGGATAAGGAGGGAAATGCTCACACTGAGATGTAGCCATGGCAACATAGTTCTGCAGAGCAGGAGGCATATCTGCCAAGGCTCAGAGATTTGCCATTTGATCGCATGGATTTCCATGCTCTGGATGCGATCACATCACACAAAATCCAGGTCAGGCTTGATGCCTTGAATAATTCTTTACCCTCAGGGGCACAGAACTGATGTAGGAAGCTGCGTTGCATGGAGGATAGGGTAGGATTAAATAGATTATCTTTTTTGGCCCAAAAAAAAAAAAAACATAAAATAAATAATAAAAAAGGTGAGCTGTGAAAATGGAGAGACGCCAGCTTCTGGCTTTTTATTGCCCAGGAGGCAGTGCGGAAAGAGGCAGAACTCAGAGCGGGGCCATGGAATCTGAGCTTCCTGGGAGGAGGAACAAAGCAAAACAGCCTAGAAGCAGGGCTAGAGCCTTCTGGCTAAAAATCCCTTCCCCTCCTCTTCACATTGTCCAGTGTTACACCAGAGATAAGGAGATAACCACATTTCCAACTCGACGCAGCCCCAGCAACAGCTTTCAGGCTTTTCAGAGGCTCGCTTCTGAACATTTGTCACACCTGAGCTTCCCCTGGCCCACGGATGTGATGGCAGTGCCATCAGTAGCAGCATTCCTGCTCTGGGCGAGCCAGCCCCTCTCCCTGCACCCCTCTGCAAGCACAGGACGAGCAAGAGAGAAGAGCCATGGAGGTGCCAGAGGAACCACCTGCACGCTGACCTGTTGGGGATGGGAGGAATGTGAAACCGCTAAGGGCGCAAAGGCTAAAGAGAAGAGAGGAAGCCACAGATTCTTCAGGGCTTCAAGGAGATTGATTTGGCAACAGCGCTTGGATTGCAAAATATTTTCCCTTGGGGTTTTCTGCCATGAAGCAGAGCTGCAATGCCTGGCAAGGGCTTGGTTTGCCTCTATATGTTGCTGTGTAAATCAGAAGCAGGCTTAGAAGCCCAGAGAGAAGAGGCAGCTGAGAGCAAACAGCACAGAGGAAGAATGTCGCAAGCTGTCCTGTATCTGAGCAAGAGCTGCTGCAGAACGACATCCTCTCTGGGTGCAGTGGGAGTTAGGACATGGGGGAAGGAAGAGGAGATTTCTATGTCCACTGTTCACCCTCTTCAGTCCATGTCCCACGTGCTCATCTGCCTTTAGTTCTGTCCCACTGTCACCTCCGTACTCCTTACTGCTCTCTAGTCCTGTCCCACTGTGCTCTGCTGCCTTTAGTTCCTTATGTCCACTGCTCATCTGCTTTATCGTCCTTCAGCTTATGTTTTACGTCCACTGCTCTCCCTCCTTTAGTTCCCATTGTCCCACTCTCTCCCTGCTATTGTCCATGTCCACTGCCTCATCTCCTTTAGTTCTGTCCACTGCTCTCCCGTGTTTAGTTCCCTATCCCACTGCTCTCCCTCTTAGTTCTGTCCCACTGCTCTCCTCCTTTAGTTCCTGTCCACTGCCTTCTCTGCTTTACGTTCTGTCCCACTGCTGTCCCTCTTCTGTTCCATGTTCCCAACTGCTCATCTGCTTTTAGTCCATGTCATGTCTCCTCCTTTAGTCCATTTCCAGCTGCTCCTCCTTTAGTTCTTGGTCCCACTGCTCACCTCCTTTTAGTTCCTGTCGCCCTGCTCTCCTCTTTAGTTCTGTCCTCTTGCACTGCTCTCCCTGCTTTAGGTCATGTCCCCTGGCTCTCCTCCTTTAGTCCATGTCCCACTGCTCTCGCCTCCTTTAGTTCCTGTACCAGTGCTCTCCCTGGCTTTAAGTTCATGTCCACTGCTCTCCTCCTTATAGGTTCCTGTCCCACTGGCTCACGTCTTTAGCTCCTGTCCCACGCTCTCCCCCTTTAGTCCCTGTCGCCACTGTCTCTACCTCCTTTAGTTCCTGTCCCACTGCTGCGCTGCTTTAGGCTCTGTCCACTTGCTCCCTTCCTTTAGTTCCTGTCCACTGCTCTCCCTGCTTTAGCTCCTGGTCCCACTGTCTCCCTGCTTTAGTCCTGTCCCACTGCTTCCCTGCTTTAGCCATGTCCCACTGCTCTTCCCTGCTTTAGTTCCTGTCCACTCGCTCACCTTTTTTAGTTCCTGTCCCACTGCTCTCCCTGCTTTAGTTCCTGTCCCACTGCTCACTCGTTTTTAGGTTCCTGTCCCACTGCTCTCCCTGCTTTTAGTTCCTGTCCCACTGCTCCTCTTTTTTAGTCCTGTCCCACTGCTCTCCCTGCTTTAGTTCCTGTTCCCACTGCTCTCCCTGCTTTTAGGCTCCTGTCCACTGCTCTCCTCTCCTTTAGTTCCCTGTCCACTGCTCTCTCCTTAGTTTCCTGTTCCCACTGCTCTCCCTGCTTTATTGTCCTGTCCCACTGCTCTCCCTCCTTTAGTTCCTGTCCACTGCTCACCTCCTTTAGTTCCTGTCCCACTGCTCTCCCCTCTTTAGCTCCTGTCCCACTGCCTCTCCTGCTTTAGTGCTCCTGTCCCACTGCTCTCCCTCCTCCTTTAGTTCCATGTCCACTGCTCACCTCCTTTAGCTCTGTCCCACTGCTTCTCCTTGCTTTAGTCTCCTGTCCCACTGCTCTCCCTCCTTAGTTCCTGTCCCACTGCTCTCCCTCTTTAGTCCATGTCCCACTGCTCTCCCTGCTTTGCTCTGATGCAGTCTCCATCACCTGACCTGGGACAGCACAAGCCATGGCTCCCTGGAGCTGTTTCACCCCAGCTTAACCACTGTCTGCTTTAGATCTTCACATCTGGGAGGAGGCAGGAGTCTCATTGCAGTCAGAACTCAGCTGTGTTTAAAAAATAAAGCAAAAATAAAAAGAAAGGAAGAGGGGAAAAAGAACCAGAGGTTTATTTCACATTTGGAATGTATTTTTCCCTTTTGTACTAGCAAGCCTGAAGCCCCTAGAAATCTAGATGTTCTTCACCTGGCATCTTTTAAAGAGTGTTCCCTTCCCTCAGTAGCTCCAGGGCTTTAACCTTTTGAAAACAACAGGTTCTGAGACCTTGAAAAGAAAAGCCAGCAAGGCAGAGCTCATCCTCCATTAGAGCAGAAGCAGGGAGGGAAGGGGATTCATGCCAATGAGCTGAGTCTTTTTGGAGAAGTTTAATTCACTCCTTGTCAGGTCCTTTCTGCCTTGCCCTCCCCACTCCCAGCTCTCTCTGAAGCAGCCTTCCTGTCCCTTGCATTTCACCTCTGCAGGCTTGAGCATGAGATAAACATGCCCTAATTATTTTCCTCTTGCACAGCTGAGCCCTGCAGCCCTTCATTTCTTACCTGAATGCTCTCACTTCAAGTGGGTTTTACACCACAAAGCTCTCAGGTGCATTTGTTGCTGCAGCAGAACTCGGTGTCACACAAGCAACTCAAACCCTCTTTTAAAGGACATGAATTATCGGGGCCTTCTTACAGTCTGGGAGCCAAAAAGGCTGTGGGGAGGGAGAAAAAGGTCACAGAGCCTCTTGCCTTCAGACAAGCAGCACAGGCACTGCTCTGGCTGACAGAGATTAAAAATTGCCTTCGTTTTTGCGCTCTGCTTCGCAGAGGTCACGAAGAGCTTGGTGGCATTGCAGCTGCCAGAAGATAACAGAATGTGCTCCATCCAGCAGGGATCCTGGTGGGGCTCTGCAGAGACAGGGAGCAGTGGAAAGGCACTGTCTCCTGTCCAGGGTGCACTGGGGAGGCTGCTCTGAGCACAGGCTGGGCAGTGCAGGGGTGTTGGTGCTTTTGCTGCACTCACGTGCACCTTTCCAGCACACTTTTACACCTGCTGCCTCCAAACCTCCAGCACAAGTGAGCCTCCTTGCACCAACCAGGTGTGAAGGGGGTAGGAAGGGGCAGGAGGGTCAGCAGCCACCCAAACTTGCTTTATGCAACTGAACTGTGGGAGGAAAACCATCACCACATCCACTTGGATGCAGGTCTTTGAAATGCTTCTAGGGCATGGAATCATGGAATGGATCTCGTGGTGGCTCTGCAGAGGCAGGAGCAGTGGGAAGGCACGTGCTCCCTCCTGTCCCAGGGTGGCACTGGAGAGAGCTGCTCTGAGCACAGGCAGGGCAGTGCAGGGGTGTTGGTCTTTGCTGCACTCACTGCACCTTTCCCAGCACACTTTTTACACCTGCTGGGCTCCAAAACCTCCAGCACACAGTGCTGCCTCCTTGCACCAAAACCAGGGTGTGAAGGGTAGGAAGGGCAGAAGGTCAGCAGCCACCAAACCTTGCTTTATGCAACTGAACCGTGGAGGGAAAACCATCACCACTCCACTTGGATGCAGGTCTTTGAAATGTTTCTAGTGGCATGGAATCATGGAATGGATCTCGTGTGGGGCTCTGCAGAGGCCAGGGAGCAGGTGGGAAGGGCACTGTCCCTCCTGTCCCCAGGGTGGCACTGGGAGAGGCTGCTCTTGAGCACAGCAGCCAGCACAGGCTGGGCAGTGCAGGGGTGTTGGTGCTTTGCTGAACTCACTGCACCTTTCCCAGCACATTTTACACCTGCTGGGCTCCAAAGCTCCAGCACAAGTGCAACCCCTTGCTGCAGGCCTGGCTCTCCCACAGACAGCAGCCTTGCTTTCACACCCAAACTGAGTGTGGAAGGAGGTAAGGGAAGATCTCTCTC
>NDFG01000151.1:2323459-2397325 GCA_002167245.1 Sporophila hypoxantha
AGATTTCTTTTTTGGCCCAAAAAAAAAAAAAAAAAAGAAAAAATAAAAAAGGTGAGCTGTGCAAATGGAGAGACGCCAGTTCTGCTTTTATTGCCCAGGAGGCAGTGGGAAGAGGCAGACCTCAGAGCTGGGCATGGAATCTGAGCTTCCTGGGGAGGAGACAAAGCAAATGCTCTAGAAGCAGGGTAGAATCCTTCTGGCTAAAATCTCATCCCCTCCTCCTCTTCACATTGTCAGTGTTACCAGAAGATAGGGAGTAACCACATTTCCAAACTCACAGCAGCCCCAGCACCAGCCTCTCAGCTTTTTCAGGGCTGCTTCTGAACCATTTGTCACACCGAGCTTCCCCTGGCCCCACGGATGTGATGGCAGTGCCCATGCAGCCAGCATATTCCTGCTCTGGGGAGCCAGTCCTCTCCTGCACCCCTCTGCAAGGCACAGGGACCAGCAAGGAGCAGGCCATGGGGTGCCAGAGGAACCACCTGCACCTGTTGGGGCAGGAGGAATGTGAAACCTAAGGGGCAAAGGCAAAGAGAAAGAGAGAAGCCACAGATTCTTCAGGGCTTCAGGAGATTTGTGGCACAGCCTGGATTGCAAATATTTTCCCTGGGTTCTGCCACTGAAGCAGAGCTGCAAGCCTGGCAAGGGCTGTGTTTGCTCTGATCTGTGCTGTGTAAATCAGGAAAGCCAGGGCTGAAGCCCAGAGAGAAGAGGCAGGCTTGAGAGCAAACAGCACAGAGGAAGATGTGCCAAGTGTCCTGATCTGAGCAAGAGCTGCTGCAAACTCCACACTCCTCTCTGGGTCAGTGGGGAGAGGACATGGGGAAGGAAGAGGCAGAGTTCTATGTCCCACTGCTCTCCCTGCTTTAGTTCCTGTCCCACTGCTCACCCGTTTAGCTCCTGTCCCACTGCTCTCCCTGCTTTAGTTCCTGCCACTGCTCTCCCTGCTTTTAGTCCAGTCCCACTGCTCTCCCATGCTTTAGTCCATGTCCACTGCTCACCCTGGTTTAGCTCCTCTCTCACTGCTCTCCTTGTTTAGTTCCTGTCCACTGCTCTCCCTGCTTTAGTCCATGTCCCACTGCTCTCCTCCTTTAGCTTCCTGTCCACTGCTCTCCCTTTAGTTCCTGTCCCACTGCTCTCCTCTTTAGTTCCTGTCCCACTGCTCATCTTGCTTTTAGCTCCTGTCCCACTGCTCTCCTCCTTTAGTTCCATGTCCCACTGCTCTCCCTGCTTTAGTCCTGTCCCACTGCCTCTCCTTGCTTGAGCTCCTGTCCCACTGCTCTCCTCCTTTTAGTTCCTGTCCCACTGCTCTCCCTGCTTTAGTTCCTGTCCACTGCTCTCCCTGCTTTAGTTCCTGTCCCACTGACTCTCCTCCTTTAGTCCATGTCCCACTGCTCTCCCGCTTTAGCTCCTGTCCCACTGTCTCCCTGCTTTAGCTCCTGTCCACTGCTCTCCCTCCTTTAGTTCCTGTCCCACTGCTCTCCCTCCTTTAGTCCATGTCCCACTGCTCTCCCTGCTTTGCTCTGATGCCAGTCTCCATCACCTGACCTGGGACAGCACAAGCCATGGCTCCCTGGAGCTGTTTCACCCCAGCTTAACCATGTCTGCTTTCAGATCTTCATATCTGGGAGGGAGGCAGGAGTCTCATTGCAGTCAGAACTCAGCTGTGTTTAAAAAATAAAGCAAAAAATAAAAAGAAAGGAAGAGGGGAAAAAGAACCAGAGGTTTATTTCACATTTGGAATGTATTTTTCCCTTTTGTACTAGCAAGCCTGAAGCCCCTAGAAATCTAGATGTTCTTCACCTGGCATCTTTTAAAGAGTGTTCCCTTCCCTCAGTAGCTCCAGGGCTTTAACCTTTTGAAAACAACAGGTTCTGAGACCTTGAAAAGAAAAGCCAGCAAGGCAGAGCTCATCCTCCATTAGAGCAGAAGCAGGGAGGGAGGGGGSATTCATGCCAATGAGCTGAGTCTTTTGGAGAAGTTTAATTCACTCCCTTGTCAGGTCCTTTCTGCCTTGCCCTCCCCACTCCCAGCTCTCTCTGAAGCAGCCTTCCTGTCCCTTGCATTTCACCTCTGCAGGCTTGAGCATGAGATAAACATGCCCTAATTATTTTCCTCTTGCACAGCTGAGCCCTGCAGCCCTTCATTTCCTTACCTGAATGCTCTCACTTCAAGTGGGTTTTACACCACAAAGCCTCTCAGGTGCATTTGTTGRGCAGCAGAACTCGGGTGTCACACAAGCAACTCAAACCCCTCTTTTAAAGGACATGAATTATCGGGGCCTTCTTACAGTCTGGGAGCCAAAAAGGCTGTGGGAGGGGAGAAAWAAGGTCACAGAGCCTCTTGCCTTCAGACAAGCAGCACAGGCACTGCTCTGGCTGACAGAGATTAAAAATTGCCTTCGTTTTTGCGCTCTGCTTCGCAGAGGGTCACGAAGAGCRTGGTGGCATTGCAGCTGCCAGAAGATAAACAGAATGTGCTCCATCCCAGCAGGGATCCCGTGGTGGGGCTCTGCAGAGCACAGGGAGCAGTGGAAAGGGCACTGTCCCTCCTGTCCCCAGGGGTGGCACTGGGAGAGGCTGCTCTGAGCACAGGGCTGGGCAGTGCAGGGGGTGTTGGTGCTTTTGCTGCACTCACTGCACCTTTCCCAGCACACTTTTACACCTGCTGGCCTCCAAAACCTCCCAGCACAAGTGCAGCCTCCTTGCACCCAAAACCAGGTGTGGAAGGGGGTAGGAAGGGGCAGGGAGGGTCAGCAGCCACCCAAACCTTGCTTTATGCAACTGAACTGTGGAGGGAAAACCATCACCACATCCACTTGGATGCAGGTCTTTGAAATGCTTCTAGTGGCATGGAATCATGGAGTTGATCTCGGGGCTCTGCAGAGGCCAGGGAGCAGTGGGAAGGGCACTGTCCCTCCTGTCCCCAGGGGTGGCACTGGGAGAGGCTGCTCTGAGCACAGGCAGCCAGCACAGGCTGGGCAGTGCAGGGGGTGTTGGTGCTTTGCTGAACTCACTGCACCTTTCCCAGCACACTTTTACACCTGCTGGGCTCCAAAACCTCCCAGCACAAGTGCAGCCTCCTTGCTCCAGGCACTGAGCTCTCCCCACAGACAGCAGCTCTGCTTCCACACCCAAAATCAGGTGTGGAAGGGGGTAGGAAGGGGCAGGGAGGATCAGCAGCCATCCAAACCTTGTATTATGCAACTGAACTGTGGGAGGGAAAACCATCACCACATCCACTTGGATACAGGTCTTCTAATGGCATGGAATCATGGAATGGTTTGGGTGGGAAGGAACTGTAAAGATCTCATTCCCTCCCAGCACAAGTGCAGCCTCCTTGCTCCAGGCACTGGGCTCTCCCCACAGACAGCAGCTCTGCTTCCACACCCAAAACTGAGTGTGGGAGGGGGTAGGAAGGGGAAGGGAAGGTCAGCAGCCACCCAAACCTTGCTTTATGCAACTGAACTGTGGGAGGGAAAYCCATCACCACATCCACTTGGATACAGGTCTTTGGAATGTTTCTAACGCGAATCATGGAATGGTTTGGGTGGGAAGGAAAGATCTCATTCCACATGGGCAGGGACACCTRCCACRATCCCAAGCTGCTCCAAGCCCTGTCCAGCCCAGCCTTGGACACTCCCAGGGATGGGGCTGCACACCTGGATCAGCACCAGGTACAGAGCACAAAAGGACAGGACACACTAATCAGCACAAAGTAACCATTTTCCAAACTTTTCTGGCCCCCAGGAGCCCCCTGTGTGGCAGGGAACTGCCTCACCTGTTTTCCACCACACAGGAACATGGAAACCTCTCCCAGTGATGCCCCAAGTCCCCTCTGTGACAAGGTGACTGCCCCATCAGGCCAAGGAAGACCTCCCAAAACTCATGGAAGCTGCCAAGTTCCTGCATTAGTGATGCCAATAAAAGCATCCTCACTCCAGAGATGCTGCCAACAGATGAAGTCTGTGACACAGACCAAGTGACAGAGGCCACCAGGACTTGTGGCCACCAGGAGCCTCAGCCATGTCCTCCAGCAGGAGCACACTGGTGCAGAGCTGTGCTGGCAGGATGCCTGGGGTGCCAGGAACTCCCCACTGCAGGAGGGAGCTGCTCAGAGCACTCTGTGGGYATTTACTGGCAGCTGGCCCCACAGCCCAGCCTGGCTTTTTCCACTCCCCATCCCATAACACAGCAGTGTGGAAAGCTGGCAGCCCCCAGTTCTGCTTCCAGAGCTCACTTTCCACGGCCTGTTTCTCCCAATTCCYTGTGGATTTTGCAGTGTGGCTTGTAAGATCAAAAAGGTTGGCTGGGCTTTGCCCCAGCCCCCCTGTCTGCTTTGAACTTCTAATTATTTTGCTAATTCTGAGCCCAGTGCTAAGATGCTCAGAGCACACCTAAAACCTTCCCCACAAAATCAAGCTGCAYAACGTCTCCCAGGATCCAATCCCCAGTGAGAAATACTCTAACCTTTCCCAATAACCARGAGCAGAGCTTGTCTAGTCATTTGCAATTAAGTTCCTGAGCTAATGAAGCTGCTTTGAAAAAAAAAAAAAATAGAAAAAGGAAAAGAAAAAAAAAAACCCAACAACCTCAGGTCAGTCTAATTAAGAAATGTTGTACCTTGCAGTCCCAGTGTATCTTGTGGCTCACAGCTGTGCATGCTTTCAGCTTTGACAGCAGAAAAGGTGTGATTATTTATTTATTACATGAATGCAGGGAAGCTMCAGGAGTAGGAGACGCCTGTGCTGTGAGGCAGCTGAGGTAGAGAGAAAAGAAATGACATTCAGCTGGAGCCTGTAATTATAAGAGGGGATGTTGACCATAGAAAAATGCAATTGTGTAATGAATACTTATGCATTAGCTTTTCTTTGAGATTAAAAGTACACAATCGAATCAAGGCCAAAGTGGAGCTTGCCCTCAAGGAAAGGCAGTTTGGAAGACAAATGTAATTATGCCACTGTCATTTGCAATGCTACAGAAAGTGGCTGAGGAAACTTCATGAAAAAAAGTCTTAGGGGAAAAAAAAAAACTATTTAGAAAGAATTCTGCTCCTGATTTGAGTCTCTCTCTTCCCTCAACAAGAGAATGGATCTTTTCTGCACATACTCAGGATGCCCCCAGCCAGCATCTGCTCCCAGCACACGTTGCTGATCTTGGATCTGCAAACAACCACCTTCCCTCTGCTTTCCCTGCGACTGAGTAACATTTGCACAGCAAGAACCAGATCTGATCTGCAAGAGCAAAATTTTAATTAAATGCCTCGCCAGAAAAAAAAAAYWAWWAAAAAAACCAACCTAATTTTAGGAACTGGTCCAGCATGCTGTTATTTCCTCCCTTTCTCCTTTCCCTCTGCACTGCATTGGCCCAGAGCTCTCCAGAGCCCTGCCTGCACTGCATGACYGGATCCCCAAAATTCCCAAGCATCCATCAAGGCAGTGCTTTTGTCACTGGTGCCTGAAACACTGATTCTCTGAGCTTGGTTGCTCTCTGCTCAACAAGAAGGAATGACAAGGTGTTAAGCAGCAGAAGTTGCAGTTAAGCCTATCTTTCTTTTTTAGCCAATTAGATAATTTTTACTATCTGCAGAAGACACCAGGGTTAGAGGGGAGCTGCCAGCACTGCTCGGGCACAGCTCATCTTGATTGGTTTTTAAAATTCTGCTTGTCAGCTGGTGAGAAGAGACACATCCAAAGTGACCCCACYCTGCTGAGAAACCCAGTGAATTATCCCCATGGCTGAATGGAGCCTGTGCACAGAGCCTGCCCGCCCAAACAGCACCAAAAGAACTCCCAAAACCCAAAAAAGCAAAACACACATCCAAAATCAAAACCCTCCAATCTTTTCTGGATTGTGCCACAGATTGTCCATGGCCATAGGGAACAGAGGGCACTGATGGGTTCACAGCTGCAGCTTTCCATGGGTAAACCTCAGGTCCAAGCTGAGTTTGCTGAGCCCCCACTGCCTGGCTGASCAAGGGCTCCAGCACAGCTGGGGCAGTGCCCATTTCCAGTGATCCTGCCCCAAAAAAGGAGGGAACAACACAGGCCTGGAATAACAGAGCTGGGATCAACAGCCCCCAGAGCAGACTGTGCTGAGGACTGACCACCGAGATGCACTCACTGCAACAGTGAGGAAAAACCTCTTCTGATAATCACAGCCTTCATCTCTGAGCCATCCTGCAGCCCAAGAGCTCAGCAAAACCCCAYAATCAGTGGGGGTGCACAAAGGGACTCGAGGGGGAGGGAGGGAGGGGAGAAATGACAGGGAGAAGACAGACTGCTCAAACCAGCACACAGGGATTGAGYGATGGAAGGGAAAGTGGAATTTAGACAGAAGAGATGCAGCCAAGTGTGGGAAAAAGGAGGGAAGAGTGGGGGAAATAAAAGATCTCAAGAGCATCCACTTAAGCTTTGAATTGCCTGGCTTTGTCTCTGCCTCACACAATGGAAAT
The DNA here is from genome assembly GCA_002167245.1 of Sporophila hypoxantha. Lineage (NCBI taxonomy): Eukaryota > Metazoa > Chordata > Aves > Passeriformes > Thraupidae > Sporophila > Sporophila hypoxantha. The sequence goes on from NDFG01000151.1 coordinate 2,329,913, forward strand.
GTACAGTAGCAACAGACAGATTCTGAGAGCTGGTTTGCTTCTCATCTGCAATTCCAAACACCCTGTCAGGAACAAATATTTGAAAAGACATCTATCCAACCATTAATGTATCTAGTGGGGCAATTTTTTTTTTTTTCTGAAAGAAAAATAATTCTGCATTCATCACAAAGATGATCACGCAGAGAGATGCCAACAGAAGCACTGGAGGGATAAGCAAAGTTTCAGGTCTTTCTTTAGGGCTGAAGACAGCTCACTATTGAGCTGAGAAGGTGCAGCTGGTTAAGTATTTGCAGTACAGGGAAAGGGAAAAAAAATAATCAGACAGCTGTATTTTTAACTGATCATGTGCTTGCTTCTGTTTCATAAGATTTATTCCCTCATTAATCACTGCTCTCCCTTCATTCATGTTAAATATAAAAATGATTAGGAAAGATCCTCATCATGGTTAAAAAAATAATTAGCTGCTACATCATGTTGCACACATTCAGACAGAAAGGAGTGATTAAATTAGGAATATTAAAACCCCATTAATCTGTGTTCAACTTAAGCTCTGCTTGTTCATCTCACTGTGGCACTTATTATTTCTGACACTGAAAGATATTTGAATTACTAGCTGAAACAAGGTCACTATCAGAAAGATGTCAGGTCAGCAATTAGTCAAAGGTGGGAGAAGCTACCAGAACTGAGCTGTGCTTGACATGCCACAGACGTGTGGAGAGCCTCCCCTTGCCAGGGTCCCCTGGATGAGCAGGTCAGCACCAGGACCCCAAGGGCTCCCGGGTGTGGGTCAGCCCTGACAAATCCTCCCTGCAGCTCCTGAGCCCCTGAGGCTGCCCCAAATCACRGTCCCAGACTTTGGGAGGAGTTGGAGCCTGGAACCCCCTCCCAGAGCTGGGCAGCTGCCCAGGGCTGGCCAGGTGTCCTGGGTTGTGAGATTAGTGTGTGTTCTACTTGTTATCTGTTAGAGGTGAGGCTGTTATCTGCTGTTCATGGGGCAGTTTTCTTTGTCTCTCCCACAGCCAACCCTCCCTCCAGGAGATCTCTGCTGTCCATGGCCACTGAGTGTCCCTGCAGGGCTGATCCAATTCCAGCATCCCATGGGGAGATGCTGCGCCCAGGGGAGGAGCCAAGCATTCCTACCTGGATCCAATCTGAGCCTGGCACAGCACAGCAGCTTTGCCACTGCATTGCCAGAGAGCAGCTTTCTGCTGCGCCTGCATTGCCAGAGGGAGCCCAGGCCCATCTCCAGCAGCCCTGGAGCTGCAGAGGAAAACTCCCCCCTTGTGCAGGATCCCTGCTGCAGCAGAAGCACAGCTGGCACTGCAGGAGGGCTGAGCCCCCATGGGATGGGCTGTGCCACCCCTGACACACAGGGGGCAGCTCCTGCTCTGACTCTGGCAGTGCTGTTTTTTTTTTTTTTTGTACTATTGCATTTGTATTTTTAATTTTCCTAGTAAAGAACTGTTATTCCTAATCCCATATCTTTGCCTGAGAGCCCTGTAATTTCAAAATTATAATAATTCAGAAAGAAGGAGCTTACTTTTCGTTTCAGAAGGCTTCTGCTTCCTTAACGAGACCTGTCTGTTCAAACCAAGACACCAGGGCTCCCCAGGGCCAAATGCCATCCTCAGCCCAGGGCTCAAGGACAGAGTCAGGGCAAGAGGCAATGCCAGGAGAACAGAGCTTTGACTCGAACCCAGAGCTCTGATTGCAGCACCACAAGCAGCCTCATTCCCACCRGTGGGCAGCAGCACCTCTTGGTCACCCAGCACACTCTGAGGTGCTTTCTCCCTTTCAAGAAGCTAAACCCTCACTTCTGTTTWGGACCACAAAGCAAAGCAGCAAGTCCAGCATAAGAAAGATCATGGCAGGTGCAACAGAYTATCATTGTCACTGCTAGAAATGAAGGGATGGGACTATTTTTAAGCTAAGAATGATTTCTTGCTCAGATAAACATCAGTCTCAGAGGCTGTGAGATTTTAGAGGAGCAAGCAGTTGGCCATAGCTCAAGAGTAGTCACAAGTTTATTCATTACAAGGCAATATAGTACTTTCTAAACCAATAGAGAGCTGCCACAGGGTTTATTTTACTTTTTTAATACATCACCTTTACTTACTTCTACTGCACTGTGGATACTTTTATCAAATGGATTTAGAACCCACCAGCACACATATGCTTCTATTATAACTTCTAAACTCTTGGTTTATTCCATACAACCACACCCTTACATTAGAAACCCTTCAGCATCTTATAAATACAGTTTCTCATTTATTTAAGGCATATTCTTACTTACAACTACAGAAATATCAGTTTATTCTTTTTCTACTTAATGTCTGTGTATTGTATTTTTACATCAATCTAAGCTTCATCTAAGGCTGCAGATCAAATCCCTCTTTGGAAATTCCCTTTTTTCCGATTCCCACAACAGAAAAATCCAGAAAAAATCTTTTCTCTGGGGGAACATGTGCAAGCACAGAAGCATTTGATGGCAAGGAGAGAAGATAGCCAAGGATCCATGTGTTTCATGGACTTGGAGAGTGGTCTGGAGGGAAGGGAGCAGCACAGAGCTGCATTCCCCACATTGTGATCACCACTTGCCTGTGGCTGTGCAGCTGGGAGCACTGCCTGAGCAAAATCCCCCACGGGCAGCTGCTGAGGGGCTCCAGTGCTCCCAGTTTCCCATTCCAAGAGCAAAGAACCATGTTCTGCCCAGGACAGGGCAGCCCACATCTACCACACTACTATGACAGCAATAATTCCCAATTTATCTTCAAACTCAAGAATAARTTATTTATTTTTTTAATAGAACTGKCAGCTAAACTTTCTGGAGAGCCCCGGAATTGTRGTGTAGGAACCTTTAGGCTACAATAGGAGGTCTTTGTTGTTGCTGCAGGCCCTGTTCACCATTRCCAGCATGCTGGGCAGAACCCTTTGAGATTTGTCCCTGGGAGCCAGGCATTAGCTGCCACCACGCAGATCAGGGAGGATGCAAGCARAGGAGCACAAAAAGAAAGCTGACAAGGCAGTCACATCTTACAGATGAGTTCCTGGGCTGTTTTTTCCAGGCACAGGTGGACTCAGTGCTTGGTGGTTGATACCTTTGATATGTTTGCTGTGCTTGCCCTCATTAAGGGGAAATCAAAAAAAAGCAGCAGCAGCACATGAGACATTTTTATCCCCAGCTCTCCCAAAGCCTTTCCTAAGCACAGTGTTGCAGTATACAAACTATTTACTCTGTACTTCATTCAGCACTGACAAAACCACCTCTGAGCCTCTTTAGAAAGGAAACAGATAATAAATCAGCTAACAAGSCTGCACTCTAATTGACAACACAGGAAGGAGGGAAAGATGCAGCATCTCCTCGTAACCGCAGGAGGAACTTGAGGGAAGCAGGAGATAATTAATCGAGTTGGGATTTCACCAAGATCCCCAGGTCTTATGAAAAATGCCATAAGCCATTTAATGACCACAGGTGAGGAGAATCTTTGGTTTACATCTCATTTGGAGCTGAGCACACAGAATATAAAGAGAGTCAATGCCACCCCCAAGCCCCGCACGAATTATGCTCTCCACTTTTCCATTTGCCTTTGGATGTCCCACAGAGCTCCCTCCACGGGCTGTGGGACCTCTTTTGGAATGAGGTGAACAGGACTGCTCCTTGTGACCACTCCAGGAACTGCTCAGGGGGAAAATTAGCTGAATATGGATCTCACTGCCATTTTGCTGCTACTTCATTTCAGAAGGATGCAGTGGGGATGGGGGGGGAAAAAGGACTTAAAGCAGCAYAAARGCCTTTGCTAAAATATTGTTTTATTTTTTCTTRTGCTAAAAWYTTATTATTTATTATCAATAGTTCAGGAGGTGTTTTGTTTAGGTAAAGCCAGGACAGAGCAGCAAGACACCCTGGCTTGACCCACGAGGGGTGGGATTTTCAGCTGGACAAAACAGCAGAGCATTGCTAGCCCTGAGGGCAAGCAGAGGCTTGCCATTGGCTTCCCAAGGAAAGAAATGAGCCAGCAAAACACTTCCAAACCCCTCCTACAAATAATAACACTGCACCATAGGGCTGCCAAGGGTACAACAGGCAAGATCTGCTCACTTTAACTTCATTTGAAATTACTTTGAGGCTCACCTACATGAAAAAACCATCATATGTGGCTGTTACACACACACAGCAATTCTTAATCACCAGCATCAGGGAGTTTTATTTAAGAAGTGAGGAAAACCATGAGGAAAGTCTGGGAACTCCCATGAAATCAGTGCCTGGTGGGCTGGGTGGCCAGCAGAAGGGATTTGGTGACTGAATTTATTGTGCCAGCCTGTCCCCTCCCTTTGGCCAATGAAATCTTGCTGACAGAGCCACAGCTATGCTTAAAAGCTGAAATGATACTGGTATTTTATCCTCAATGCTGTTTGGAGGTGAGGGAATGGGACAGAGTGACTTTGCAGGGGTCTTCATTCTTGTGGGACCTCTGTGTTTGGTAATTTGGGTGCAGTGTTGTGTGCACAACGTTGCCTCTTTTGCATGATTTATTAAAAAAAAATATCCTGAAGACCAATAGCTGGAAAACTAAGAACACATCCAAAACCAGAAGTCATTTTGGCCACCAAGAAGCAGGCAAGCACTCCCCTGCCTCAAGTACTGTGGAATTAAGACGCTCATAAATCCTTGCCCAGCAAGCCCTGGAGAAATAAAAGAGGCTTTAAATATAATCTATCCTAGCACTTCATAGAGCAAGGGGAGCAGCAGAACGGAGGGTAAGCTGAGAGGAAAGGACAAACATAATTGCTGGAGTCAAACAGAGGAAATTGCAGGTAAATACCAGCTGGATAAAACTCCAGAAARTGCCCCAAAACCTGAGGTGGCTCCACGTTGGGGTGAAGGAGGCCCAGGGGTCAAGCAGGGCTGTAAAAAGCACTGCTAAATACATGATAGCTCGTTAATCAGGGCTGTGCCATGGACACTGCAGTGCTGGGTGGGTTTTTATACAGCTTTGACTCTTAAAAATGGTGTGAGGAAATGCACCAGGAGTGGCATCTGCAGCACCTCTCCCAAGGTGCTGGCACAACATTTTGCCATGTTTGGCACGTGTGTCCCATAGCAGGGACCTGGAGGAGGGAGGGCTCAAAATGACAGATGAGGCAGGGAGGAACTGGACTCATAAAAGGAAAAATAACTGTTCTATTGAATAAAGTYATACGTAGATTCTGAGGTTTTCAGKAGGTAAATGCTGAGTTWATTAGAAAATGACAGGTCAGGCAGGGAGGAACTGGGCAGAGCTGGACTCATAAAAGGAAAAATAACTGTTCTATTGAATAAAGTGATATGTAGATTCTAAGGTTTTCAGKAGGTAAATGCTGAGTTTATTAGAAATTACACCTTCTTTTTTATGGACAGTTACCATAGAGGGGAACTTGATTGGTCTCCAGCTAACACTCCTCACACCACTGGTTAATTAGYAATAGCACCTTTCTTGTAAACATCTTACAATTAACAAGTTTAAAACACTAMRTGCAGGATTGTTTTAATRCTTTTTCTGAGCTTTCTCAAAACTTCCCAGAGGAAATGTCTGGGAATGRTTATCTGACTTTCTTCTCTGACCAGTTCCCAGTGTCCACAACTAAGGATACTGAGAACTGGTCAGAGAAAATGGTCTAAAAAATAGTGTAAAAACCCTAAAAACTGGTCTAAAAAAATCTAAAAAAATGTTTAAAAATCCACGAACAGCTCATCCTTTTGCTTCCCGGTCCAGGTCTGTACCAGCAGTGGTGTTTCTCGTGGCCTCTGGGCAGCATCACCCTCTCAGCAGCCCAGAGAGGGCATTTCAGGGCAGGGAAGGGCAATCCAAGAGCAGCCACGTCCAAGAACTTTGTGTTGCCAGGGAAACAGCTGGCTTGGTAYTGGAAGCATCATTCTGGGGTTATTTTCTGCTCCTCACTGGCTTTGTGTCCCCACAGCCTCAGGTAACTGAATCAAGCCCCAGGTCACAAACCATGGGATAGAAAACAAAATGCAGCAGAGCCAACACAGAGCAAGCAGGAGGGTGAGGGTGCCCAGCAGTGCCAAGGCACCAGGCAGAGATGGGAAAGGTTTTGTCTTTAACACCTGGAGAACTGCCCAYCATTGCTGGTGTGTGAATCCTCATTAAGCAATAAATAAAACCAGGCTGTGAATGACCAAGCCACCAAGTCAGTCTCATGCTTTTCTTCTCTTGCTTTGATAATMGAAACAAAATAAAYTATGCTAATAATATTAACTATAGAAACAACAATAATAGTAATGGAAAGGAGGGGGAGAGCAATAAGACCCAAGAGAAAGAAGMGATGCACAATACAGTTGCTCAGCACCTCCTGAATGACGTCCAGCCTGTCCCTGAGCAGCAACTGGGGGCTCCCAGCCAACTCCCCCAGTTTATGCACTGGGCTCCATGGACTTTCCATGGCCTGGAGWATCCCTGTGGCCACMTTGGGTCAGCTGTCCTGGCCAAGTCCCTCTCATCTTTTTGTGCAGCTCCTCACTGGCAAAGCACAGGACACTGATAAATTCTTGAACTGGGGTAAGCACTACTGGGCAAGAACTAAAATATCCATTTTWTCAARACTATTRMCATGCTAAACTCAAAACACAGRACTGCACCAGCTAAGAAGAAAATCAACTTTATCCCAGTTGAAACCAGGACACTTCTGATCAAGAAGTAACCCACAGATAATACGAAATAAAAATCAAACCAAATTATCTGAGAAGTCAAGAAAGAAGGTGAAATTCACCAATGCTTRCTGATGCATTCCCTGGTGGAGAGCATCTCCCAGTTACCATGACACACACCCAGAGGGAAGTTAATCCTCCAGGGGATCCCTTCCAAATGCTCCTCCATGCTCTGTGCTGCTGGCCTCATTCCCAGCACAGGGACTGACTGGGGAGAGCACTGCAGTCAGAAACTTTCAATTTTAGCGATTCTGAAATTGCCAGACTGGGTGTTGTTTAACCTGCAGTGSCTTTTCATGTCAGTCAAGGTCTGGGGGATTTCCAGAGCGTTTCAGTTGAGGCTCCTCTAAGCAGAGAAGAGATGGAAAGTTTTACAAATTCATCTTGTCACTCTACACGTGTGGGTGAACGAGCCCAGGGGGATATTTGGCCCATTTTAGACCCAAATCACCCAGCCCCTGCCGGGGGGAGCTGGGTGTGACCCCACACAGCAGCAGGGCTGCAGCTCCCTCAAGGGCTGGGCCATCCACTGTCCCCAGCCGTTTCCAGGTCACCAAATAGCTCCAGTTTCCTTGGAAGGGAGGAGGAGAAGACAGGCAGGGATGTGGGAGGAAATTTGAGGGTTTGTTATTACCTTTAAGCTATGTAAAATAATTTTTTGTGGGTTATTCCAGAGCCATCAGTGAAGCGGCTCTGACCACAAGAAGCTGCACCAGAGGGGTTATCACAGCCATCCTTTCCATTTTGGGGGCATCTCAGGATTACCAAAGCAGCAAAGCTTAGGTGTTTCCATGCCCCAGGCCCAGCACAGAGAGCTCAGCTCACTGCAGCAGGGTGACCACATCCTGGTGTGCAGAGCCTGGGTGCCACCAGAGCTGTGACAACAGGAAAGGAACCTGGGCACGAGGCCAGGTCACCCCAGCACCATGGGGTGGGATGGGACAGGGAGAGTTAGAACCACAGAATGGGGCTGGAAGGGACCTTTAGAGCTCCTCCAGTCCCACCCCATGCCATGGGCAGGGGCACCTTCTGTTGGAACCCAGAACATTGCTCTGGCTGCTCTGGAGGGCTCCAGACCCTGGCAGGGGGCTCAGAGACCTTGGCACAGAGTCAAAAACACCTGTGCCTTTGGTTTTAACCCATGGAAACAATGACCAACTTTGTGTGAAGAGTTACAAGCCACAAGAGTTTGAGTAGAAGGATAGTTAACTTGTCACAGGGTGAAAAAGTAGAATTTTGGGGTTTAGAATGGGGGTTCAAGAGGCAAGATGGAGGACATCTGGGCATGTCCTGTCCTTCTCCTCCTTCTTCTTGTCCTCCATCTTCTGCTGTGATGGTGGCACTTCTGGATTGGTTTAGAGTAGAGACAGACTGTCTGACATAGGTGATAGGTACTGGAAAATTACTGTAAATAAAGTACACGTAGCTGTTAGTATAAAAAGCCAACACCACCCCAAGGGCAGGGACTGTGCCACAACCCGACCTGCTGGACAGATCTCAGCAGGTCAGAGAAATAATGTAATAGAAAAGAGAAAATAAACAACCTTGAAAAGCAGAACTGAGGAATCTCAACTTCTTCTTTGGTTGCGGGGCTGGGAAAAAAGAGACTTTTTAATACCTTGGGAGCCGTTTCAAGCACACAAAACCCGAGAACCTTCCACCTTAAAGAGCCCCGTCCAACCTGGCCTTGAATGTTTCCAGGGATGGGGCATCCACAGCTCCTCTGGGCACCCTGATGTTTTGAAGGGACCTTTCTGGCTCCTTTCAGCCCCAGCAGGGACAGGCTCAGGGCTCTGCTCACCAGCCCTGGCTCTTTGTGCCACCACACAGGAAATTTGTGCTGCAGACGTGGCTCAGGTCCCTCCCTGGGCTCCCTGGTGTCCCAGCAAAGCCCAAACTGTGCAAATCTGCCCTGCCATGACAGCTAAGCCATTCCTCCTCCCTGATGCTTTTTATTACCCAACAGGTGGAAACCCATATTTTTGGAAATTGAATTACAGTTTCTTGAATATTAAGAGGTTATTCCCTTGGCTGAGCTGCATTAATAACGCCCCTGGCAGGGAGGGAACAGACTGAATTTTCTCGTGGTGGCTTTCAGCCCTGGAGCTGGGACCCAGAGSTTTGATCTGCTCCTCCAGCTGCTCCAGGAGCACCCAGAGAGGAGGCACCAGAGAAAAGGTCTGGTTTTTGGAGGCAGGAGAGAATCTGGAGCACAACTTTTGAACCAGTGGCATCATCTCACTGGCACCCAAAGACTGACCGCAAAAGCAACTTTTAAACAAACAAGCAAACAAAAGGAAAACCCCACTTTATGGTGCCAATATAATTTTGATTTCTGCCAAGGGCAACTGGTCTGCCTTTACTTGTTTACAGAAACTCTTATCATGCAAATGGGTGGTGTAAAAGGATATTCCTTGCAACAAGGACCAAAAAATCCCCAAACATACAGATATTTGTCCTAACCCAAATCACCTCCCAGTATTTCAACTTCATTTCCAGGATCTGTCATCTGACAGAGGGGGACACTCTGTCTTGGCAATTTGGGCATTTGGACAGAGGTATTTATCCTTCTTCTTCTTTTTAGCTTTTTTTTTTTTTTTTTTCCCAAGGCCCAAATTTTTTAAATCATGACTTTTATTAAACCCCAGCATGGTGCAGATCACAGCCATAATTCTTTTTCCCCCACCTTCCCACCACAAATCCATTCAAAGTGAGTGACATTTGCAAAGTGTATTTTCACGGCCCTCCATAATCCCTTCAGAATATTAAGACTGCATTACTTTGTCTTTGGTTACATTAACTTCAATTTTCCTTATGAGTAAGTATTTGGCTAAAAATTAATATAGTGAAGTTGAAAAGAATCTTATGATAGGAAAAAGACTAATTTCATCTCTGGCTGCTCAGATACCAGAGTACACTGGGGTTAATGTAATTAACTTACAATTTTAGCCTAGGTTGTGTACATACACTGAATCTCCCTGCTGGAAACAAGATTAGATTTTATTACACTATATATCCTGGTTATCTTCACCATGCCTCCAATATTACTTCCCTCAATGACTTCAAGGCTCTCTGCTGCAATGAAAATGCAGAACCATCTGGTATTGAGCCCATGCAGTTTATTTAAGGATTTAATTAAATGCTCTAAATGGAGAGCTTCTTTGAATTAACATTTTAAATGTGACTTATTGCAGGTTTAATATTGTCTTAATGCCAACCTGGGAAACTCCATAGCCAAGTTGTTGACGTTTAAATTGAATTCATTTGGGTGGCTCCAGGGGGACTCATTAATTAATCTAAACAACTAATGGGGATTGGTTCTGACTTTTGATGAAGATTATTTACAGAGACAATTTGCAGTGAATAAAGAGTCACAGTAGGCAAATGTTTAATTGAATTTAAAAAAAAAAAAGGACATCTCATTGTGTTCAATATCAAGGATGCATCTTGTGAGTAAGCTTTGAAATACCAAGAAAGGGACYATTGCTTGAAGCTTCCAACTGCACACTAATAACAAAGAGAATGGGTAATTACATTTGCCTGTGTAATTTGCAGCTTGTAAGAGGACAACAGGTCTGTCTGGCTTACAGTACACAGAGAAAGACCCTAACAGGAAATATTCTGTTTTATGAAGACCAAGTTGCCCCACTCACTTTTACTCACATGCCAGAAAATGGCATTTTCCAACCAATCACTGCTGYAAAAACAGAGTCAACTCCTCTCACTTACATTTGCAATAACCCAGAACAACTGCAATGAGCTCAGCAGAGCTGCTTTAATTTACAACAGCTTAACCTATAACACCCAATCTTCTTTTATTCTCTGATTATATCAGCTTTGGAATCAGTTATTTGCGCCTCTGAGCACCAACAGCTCCTTATGTGGTTCTTCAGTCAGCCACAGGGCCAAAGCAGTACCTGCTTCCCTGGGTGGCTGCACTCATTAAAGCAAATTTCCCTCAGCGTTTTTCCACTGTTGTCATRGTTATCCCATCTCATCTGGAAGTTTCCAGTACTGCCAGAGGTTTCCAGCAAAGCAAAYAACCCACAGTGGACTGAATGCTGTCCTGGGGAAACAGCTCCTGCCCAGCTCCTGAGGGCAACAACACCTCTAAAACCTGTGCTATAGATATATATTATATTTGCTTTTCACAGGTATTAAAATGGATTTTATATGTGTGGTGTTGAAGTAACTTTGTTATAAAGATACAATTTTTATTTCTGTTGTTAATTAAGCTTGGACATAGTAGAGAAATAGCTGATATAAGTGTGCTTGTGTTAAAATACCTGCTTAGATGGGATAACATCCAATGAACACAGGAWGAGGACACCTGTACAGATCTGCCAACTATCAGCACTCACTGTCTGAAGACACTGTGGGCTGGGGCCAAAAACTGAAGGTGATAATAAAAAAGGACTAAAACCASAGCCAAGGAATACACATGGTCTAAAAAGGTGGACCTGAGGTGGAGCCATGCTAAAAAGTTCTTGGAACATGTAAACTAGTTTGGGGGAAAGTTTACTATTATATTTATATTTATATTTATAATTTTTAAAATATTTACTATTATATTTATATTGTGTGTCAATATGTCACAGGATGATGCAATAGAAATGGTCTATAAAGGGTTTTTCCAAAATAATTGGTGTGCTCTTGGCTGAGTGTCAAGACACACTGGCTGTAACATCTTTGCTCTATGGTCTTTGTCTCCTATTGTCCTTTATTAAACTTTTAAATTTTTACAAGACAGTGAACCATGTTTTTTCACACCTGTGATTGCAGGCATTTGGAMTTTTGCAGCTGTGTTTAGCACAAAGCTGGTGTGTTACTGGTGAGCATCACAGGTGAGCACAGCAGAACAAGGAGTGAGACCCAGGGCAGATCACAGGGGAAGGTGTCAGCAGCAGGTTGGGGCTCTCCTGCCCAGCACAGCCTCTCCTGTGTGATTTCTGCTCTTGCATCTCATGGATTGTCCTTAACCTAAAGCCAGATTGATTTAAGACTTAAAAGCACAGCACTGAAAGGCAGGAGAGGTGAAGGACAGGAGAAAAAGGGATTGAGAAGAAAACACAGCATCAAAAGCCACAAGTGCTGCTACAATTTTATATGTGGTCTTTAACCATGCAGAGAAGTTTGATGAAGAAATTACCCAGCCCCTGAAAAGAATTATCTGAGCTTCAAATCACAGAGTTGGGTGTTGGAACCCTGGTCACTGAGAATTTCAGACTRTCTGTGCTGACAGGCWCTGACCCCCAAGAGAACACTGCATTGACCTGAGGCCGTGGAGAAGCTTCCAAAATGGAATGACAGAACTGGGATTGTGGGTGTGGAGTTTGAATAGAAGTGTGTGATATCACAGGGTGGGAAACTGAGAGTTTTAGGGTTTAGAATATAGTAATATATATAAAACAAGATGGGGGGTTTAGGGTGGAGGCTGGTCCTTCTTCTTCACTTTCTTCTTCACCTTCTTCTTCACCTTCTTCTCCATGGATTTGGGTGGTTTTGTGTAATTAGATTAAACAGTCCTCATTGCGGGCTATGGGTGGTTGGTTATTGGGTTCAAAACAAAAATAATTGAGGCGTCATTTCTTAATTGGACAGTTTCTCCTTAAAAGGCGTTGTAAAGAGAGATAGAGCTCAATTTTTAGTTTGTTAGAGTGAAGTGCTGTAGAACTCATGGTTTGTGAGACTGTAACATAGATAAGGACTAATAAACATCTGAGTTCYAACAKGAAATACCATCTRGWGCATTTAATCCRYACCTTGGCTGAAAAGAAGCAAAAGAACCAACACTGAGGACCACACAACCACCAAAGATGTGGAACAGGCCTTGGGGCAGCACTGACTCTGCCTCTCCCACAATTGTATCCGTAACTTGGGAGACTCACATACCTTGGTCTGCTTTAATCCATGAAGGATTAAAGGACATGAAGCCATGAAGGAGCTCAGCAGTGGTCAGGACTCTCAGGGAGCCCCATTCACACCCAACAGGCCACGTCTCACAGTGGGCACCTGGAAGCTTTTAGCAGGTTGTGGGCACTGAACTCTACTGATTTTATCACCTCCAAGAGTCAATCCAATGTTTTGAGCTCCACTGTCCAGTGTCCAGCTGCAACAACCAACTGAAAAATAGAATCATCTTGGTTGGAAAAAACCTCTAGGACGTTCAAGTCCAACTGTTGGCCCAAAACTGCTCAGTCCATCACTGAACTGTTTCCCCAAGCGCTCTCCCTTTCWCCACCAGTTTTGCCTGACAGGAGTCCTGCCCCACACTAGCAGTGCCCAGTGGGTTAAACCACTCCTGAAGGCTCTTCATGGGGCTCAAACCACATAAAACCAGTTTGGACATGCTTCARCCCAGGAGAGGCAGAGCCCAGGCTGGGCTCACAGTGCAAAGAAGGGTTATCAAGGCAAAAACCATCATTTTCCTCCGTGCTGCCCCATCCCCAGCTGCCCTTCACAGACATTTCTTTATGAAAAATCCTGTCTTAGGATTTTTCCTGCTGGAGCTGAGAAGTTCAGCAGCAAGATGTAAACAATATGTATTCTGCTTCTGTGGAATGCAGCAAGTCAGTTCTAGATTAGCCCAGATTAGTGTTTGGAAGAGATGGCCAATCCAGAGCTGAAACTCTCTCGGACAGAAGCCGGAGAGAGCTGCCGTGTTATCATTCTTTCTATTCTATTCTTAAGTTAGCAGTTTCTGGGAACTCTCCATTTCTTTTTCTTTTTAGTATAATGTAGTATATATATATCATAACATAATAAATCAAGCCTTCTGATCATGGAGCCCATCTCGTCTCTTCCTTCACCCAAAAATCTTGTGACCAACTGTCAACACTGCCATTCCCTGTCACAACTGTTTTATTTCAATAATGCCCCAACCCTATCTTGCCTGAATCCAGGAGGTCCCAAACTTCTTTTCTTTCCGAGGCTGGACACGTTTTGCATGCTAATTTGGGAGGCAATTGAGGGGGAGGGCACATTAAGGAACTGCACGTAGCCATTAAGGCAGGGAGACTAAAGCATCCTGCCTGGCTCAGCACGGCTGGAGACTGTCTAGAGCATTGCCAGCTGCTCTCAGATACCTACAGAGGAGCTCTTTTATGCAAACACCTCCACTAACAGCTTTTGTGGATCTGACAGACAGAGTGGTTAAAAATTAGGCATTCGGTGGGTATCCAGTGGAGAGACATTGTACAGCACATCTGAAGAGGGGAGTCACACTCAGAAGGGAAATTCTGAATTGTCTGAAGGYGAAAGGCTGCTCAGGCAGGCGGGATGGATCCCCATGGCAAATCAAGCTGTGCTGTGAGTATCACCCATGTCAGCCCTCCCCATCCTCCCAGGGATCCAGCTCCATCGATGTGCATGCACAGACAGAAGGCAGTCACATCCTCCCCAGAAAAAGGAACCAAGGCAGATATTCACTGCAAATAGGAGTGTGGAGGGATATGGTATTTTCCCCARCAACTCTCAAAATTTCCTACAGAACCTCTCCTGCATTTTTTTTRRTTTTTTTTAATGACAGACTGGCTCAGGGCTCTCTCAAGGTGGTGTAGCTGTTTAATGTGTTTTATTTTCCCCYGGATTGCTTGCTCTCAGTGTGAAGAGTGTCAGTTATTTTGGGAAGCCGGATATCAAGTGGGCAAGCGGTGGAATTATTCATGAGGGCACCATGAGGAGGGAGGTTACCTCCTTCACCCCCGCGGGAGGGAGAGCCCAGCCATTGTTTCAGAATGAAAAGGCAAAAGTTTGTGCCCCCTTGAACCTGGACAAGGCATTAGGAGCTGAAATTATAGGGAAAGGCACAGCTGGTCCATCACTGGAGGAGGGAGGGGAGCTCTGGCAATGCTTGAGGCTCCTTCCAGCCCTGTGCAGCTGAGGCTTGGGTAAAAATCAGGCACAGCAATATCCTTTGGGTTTGAGCATCCACGAGGGGTTTGCTTGGTCTGCAGGGCTGTGTCCTGCTTTCAATGCCTGCCCTTCCTTCCCAGAGCAGACACCCTCCCGTTTTACCCCTGGGCATTGAGGTTTTTCCTCATGCTGGTGTGACCTAAAGTAATACCTGCCTTCTAAAGCTTCTCTTAGATTTGATGCTATTTCTCCACTTCTTCTATTTTCCTGTTTTTCTGCTTCCTCCAGGTCTGCACCTGCCTGTGCAAAAGACAACCCCGCTTGTACCCTCACCCATAAACCACGTTTGACACACAGGACAGGGGCCAAAGCCTCAAAGAACAAATTCTCTTTCCAAGTTTTTTGGGGAAACAGTCCTTCAGCAGCTCTGTCTCACCTCAACTGTTCCAAATTTAATTCAAGAGCCTTTAACCCTCCATTTCTGCCCTGCAACAGAAGGACCASGAAGGCAGAACCACCTGCCCAGTGGAGACTGCAGGGGGGTCACTGCAGCAAAGCAAAAATTCTCTGGGCAAGAATGTTGGGGGTGAGAATGTGGTTTTGTGTTTTGTTGTTTGTTCTGTTTTGTTTTTAAACCAAAATCCTGGAGCTGCCCCTTATGTGAGTAATGATTTCTGATATTCACTGCATTTTCTTTTGAACCATCTTGTTGCTGTAGGGAACACCAGATGCTCTGGCTGTGCTGCTGTTGCCTAGGGACAGCCTTCAGATATCTTGTTTGATTTTTCTGCCTCYTTTATCATCAAATCAAAATCTCTTATCCAAACTTCCACGGGCTCCTGTGGGCTTTGGTACCAACAATTAACAGCATTTGCTGAGGGATAACCACACTGTTCCTGTCCAGGGTGGGAATGAAATAGATGGGATGGAGAACTGACAGACTGGGAACTGACAMTTAGATTACAAAATATACATTGAAATAATATACATCTGTATTTTGTATTTTGTATGTATAAACCCATCAAACATATATATGCACAGAAAAACTCCTTAAAACCCCTAAAACCTCCCCAAGTGACACTCTGAGATGCCTTGGGAGTGCAGTTTATTTTAATTGGAGGCTGCTMAGACAAAAATGCATGGGTAGAGACAAACTTTGACAGAAGAGGTAAAGGGCCTGCTGGGGAAAAGGGACTGATTTAAAGCAGCAAACTAAATTTGGAAGTGAGGTGATAGAAAGTGGTACATGAAAATGCATTTTAGAAAGTGGTACATGAAAATGCATTTTCTTTCTTACTCCCTTTTACACTCCTCTGTTATAAATAAAGTTATTTTCAGAAAAAGAAAAGTTCAAGTTGTCATGTTTGAAATGTTAGATGGCAAAGCCATCCCCTTTGTCCCTGTTTGGATTAAAATGTGTCTTTCCACATCCCACATGGAARAGAAACAGTAAAACCAGAACATTTAAACAAATATTTGCAAGGAGGGTTTATTTGTTTTTAAATATTTCTCCTACTCCAGACAGGACCCACAGACCACACAGAATGTCATAAAACACCATTTATTTTCTCCTTCAAAAAATTGAGCAGAAATGTGTGTTACCAAGGGGGATTTGGGTGAGTCCAGGAGAACAGGAAAGATTTCCACTCCCAAAAACCAGACCATATATCCATTTCCATGTATTGAACCAGAGCTGCACCAAGAGCCTGTTGCAAGGTATGACCTTAAACCTGAGTTTCAAATAAAGCTGAAACCTGTTTTGGACACATGACAAAAACACCACTTGGTCTGGCTGCCTCCAGATCATCCCAATAATGGCAAAGGTTTGTTTTTGTCAAACAGGGCACAAAGCTTTGAAAGCAGAAGGCATCAAGGAACTCATTAAGAGGCACAATTTTGGAATAAACAAAGCTAAAATTCTGGCCTTCTGTCTCTCACCAAGACTTTTCCTTTGGTATTAAATCCACAGGCAGAATCRTCCATGTTGTGGAAAAAATATATTTAAAGAGCCTGGATTTGTGTTATTCCTAAATCTGATACCTGTTTGTGTGCCTGTGTAGTGTAAATATTGTTGGAACAAAGAGGGTTTCAGCTTTGTGCTCAGAGTTTCTGGTAACTCAAGTGAGGGCGAGAGCAGAAATGATGAAATAAAAGTTTCCAGTTCCTCAACACTGATTTGGGTGTACAACAAAAGACATTCAGCCRGTTCTTGGGGGACTGAGTGGTTGGAAACTCACAGGAAAAGCCTCAAAAAARAGAATAAAATGAAAACAGTTTCCTGTCTTAATTTCCTCTTTAAAAAAGAAGACTGAAAAATGTGAGATATCTGCCACTTCCTGCAGCAAGAAGTGGGACAATTTTTCCAAAAACTTTTCCAATCTGACATTTCATCAAAATTGGAGCAGCCATTAACAGCTGAGGATGTTCTGCTCAGCCCAAAAGCTTCCTCCTCACCCCTATTGTGCCAATATCTCTATTTTAGAGCTGCAGACACAAAGAGCTGTTTTCTCCAAAAAACCCCACAACTGAAAACCCTGCCTAGGTGAGTCAGTGGACTCAAACAAAGAAAAACCTAAATGCCCTCAAAAAATTAGTAAATGAACAATTACAAAAAGGTCCCATCAAACTCACAAAMAGCCCTTGGAATTCCCCAGTGTTTGTCGTTCACAGGAAAACTTCTGATTCCTGGAGATTACTCCACGACTTGAGAAAGATCAACGAAGTGAACGAAGATGTGAGAAATGGATTTGTAAYGAATTCTCAAAACCTGACAGAAAGCTCWCACAGCCTTGTACATCTGTYTGCAAACTCTGAGATYAGGTGTGCTGGSTTAGGAAGGCCATGGAGTAGAGATTGTTGAGAGAGAGATTGAACTCAACAACTTTCAAAATATGGCTTTGCAAAAACACCAGATATTTTAGAGAATTAGAACTGTGAGAGATGCATTGTAGCAGGACCATGTGGGGAAAAAATAGAGGTGGTTGGTGTTAGAAGTAACAGCAGCATTGTGGGGCAAAAGCTCATAGGCTGAAAAATATTTCTAAGGTATTGTAAGCAGGAAATAGGTTGGCTTCTGATGGAATGGTGTTGAATTTTACATTTCTCATGTCTCACCTTCATCGAAACTMATAATGGAATAAAATCTTTTAAAACACCTCTCAGTTGCCCCAYCTCTGTAAAAAAAGCTGGGAATAATCCAGCTTTATTACAATAATAATGAATAAAATGTATTAGGAATATTATTTTAAAATTTATTATTTAATATTATTTTAAAGCTGGGAATAATCCAGCTTTGAAATAATAATAATTAATAAAAGTTATTAACAATATTAGTTTAAATTTATTATTTCAAAATTTATTATTTAATATTATTTTAAAGCTGGGAACAATCCAGCTTTYAAATAATAATAAAATAATAATAATAAATAATTTAGCTGAGCCCCTATATTATTGAGGTGCTTTGGAAAGATCCCACTTGGCAGAAATAATTTCTTAAGATATTGGTAGTTCCCTTGGTCCTRGTGGACTCAGTGGTGACAGAATAAACACCCTAAAAAAGCATCAGCTGGTAAATTGTTGTGTGATTGCTGGTGCCTGAGGACAATATCAGGACTTTGGCCAGACTCTCCTCACTTCATTCTTCATTTTGCCTTGGGAAATACAAACAAGCTGATACAGAGTGAGTCCAGCTCCCTCTGAATTTGTTTGATGATTATTGTTAGTTGTTATTGTTAGACAGGTTCCTCTGGCAGAGCAAGGGGAGCTGCTGAGAGAATATGAGGTAGGTTTTAAAAAAAATAATTTTAAAAATGCATCACAAATATTGTTTCTACAGTGTGCACTAATTTTTCTTCACTGTGGCTCTGTTTGGACATCCTGCCCTAGGCACCTGTAGATGTTGGGTTTGCACAGGGGTTTTCCCCTTGATCTCCTGGCAAATAAAGTTTAATAGGATGGAAGATATCTGCTGGCTGTGTGCATTTGGGATACCCAACAGCGAGAGAATTCCTGCGTGCCAAGTGTGAAAAACYCCAATCACTTGTTTTTAAAATWWRAAAATTTTAATAGTAATAAAATGGTTATAAAAATAGCAATGTAATTAMAGTAATAAAAATTTGAACAARTGAGATTAGGACAATACGAGACAATAAGAACAAAGAGTTACAGATGGTCCGGGTACCTTTTTCTGGGTAAAATAAGCCCGAAAAAGGACCCACGTTAACAGAGGATTAACCGTTAAAAACAATAACCTGTTGCATATTCATAAACCTCATACACGATGCATAAATTCCATTCAAACACAGGATTCTGTCTGGGCAGTGTCAGCTTCTTCCTCTTAATCCTGACGGCATCGTCCTGCTCCAGCGAGGCGGGAAAAAGTTCATTTCTCCTAAAAATGGGTTGGCTCGTTACTATYGCAGCACCTGACCTCCAAAAAAGATGTAAAGAAGTGATCTCCACCACTGGGCAGTGAAGGAGTGGATGGACAGAACTTTGGAGGGGCTAAAGGGTTAAAAGGTGAAACTTCAATTGTGTTGATGGGCACATAGTGGGAAAGATCCTTTGCTCCTGGTGTCGTGTTTATTTACTCTATTCAGTCTTTTGTTGTATGTTTGATAAGGTTTTAATAAACCTTTCTAAATTTTTGGAAGTGAGTAGCATCTCTCACAACGGGACAGGSGGGCCAAAGCTTCAGTGAACAAATTCTCTTTCCAAGTCCTTCAGCAGCACTGACTCACCTCAACTCTTCCAAATTTAATTCAAGAGCCATTAACCCCCCATTTCTGAAAAACTCTGAGTCAGATGCCGGGGGTGTTAAAGATGGGTCTGGCTCTGCTGTCCCTGGGCCCAAAGTTCAGAAATGGAATTCACACAGGAGCTGCTCAGACCAGGTCTGTGGGTATTTTCTTGGGTAACCCAATCATCACCCACTCCCTTTTCATCCTTCCCTGCTGAACCAGCCGGGGTGGCAGATTAAGGAAAAAGGAGATGCAGAGCAGAAAGTCATCTGTGACGGCTGTCACAAGGGTTTTTGGGATGAAGGAAGAGACAAGATCCTTGACTCCATGACCAGAAGGCTTAATTTATTATTTTAGGATATATATATATACTACACTATACTAAAAAGAAAAAGAAAGGAAAGTTTCCAGAGGCTGCTAGCTACCTAATCTAAGAACAGAGAAGTAAAAAATGAGTAACAAATGTCGCTCTCCCGGACTGTCTCCAAGAGACCTCAGTCCTGGATTGGCCACCAACTCCAAACATCCCAGATGGGCCAATCCAGACTGACCTGTTGCATTCCACAGCAGCAGATAACCTATTGTTTATGTCTATCTCTGAGGCCACAGATTCTCAGAAGGAAAAATCCTAAGGAAAGGATTTTTCACAAAGAGCAGGTTGTTTCTGGAGAAGACAGCTGAAAGCTGGGAAGGCAGAATGAGAGAGAGACACAAAGCATTCCAAGACAAATGCCCATTACCCAGCACAATGTGCTGCTGCTTTCTTAGCAACCCGCGTCACTTGAATTAATTTTCCGAAAGAAAACAGACTGTCTCAACAGCAGCCTGATGGTCTCAGCAATTCGCTTTACAATTACTCACTAAACTACCTTGATTTAATTATTCAAGAAGAATCTCACTGCCACTGATAACTACTTAATTAAAAACACAACTTTAGAGCAATAAGAGAGTCACATTATATTGCGTTTGAAATAGATTTCTTGCTGTAAACATGCGCAGTTCATTTTAACCGGCTTAATGTGCCAATATATTTGGAGTCCCAAGGATTTTAAGAATGGCTCGAGCACCAGTCATCATCCAGGGGGCTGCAAACAACACTCATGAGCTTGTTCTTGCTTGGAGCAATTCCACTCAGATCAAATTAAGAAAAGCAGCGCTGCGACAGAGATGGTGTAGAGCATAAAACTCGATGCTCGGAAAAGTCAGCAGCTGAGAAATGAGGACAAATTCTTATCCTGCTCCACTGTTCCTGTTGGAAATTATACATCTTCTAATTTTTTTTTTTTAACTAATTTTAGTCAGGGGTTTTTTTCGTCTTCGCCCAGGGGGAAGGGAGTGAAAGTTTCTTTTCAAAAGATTCTGTTCCCTGGAGGAGGCGTGATYAGTTTAACATCTACAGACTGYGGGTGGCAGAGAAGATCCACAGGACATAAGGGACCATTAACGAGCATCAACCCCAAGATCCCCCCCTTGGTGGGTCAGAGACACCTGGTCTGGGGGAAGATCGATAAGAGAACCAAGAATGAGAACCTAATTAGCATCTGAGAACCTAATTAGCATCGGAGGCAAAGGGATCAATAACCAATAGGCAACCAAATACTGAGAATTGTGTAACTTGAATTTCTCTGGGTTTTGTCTGTATGAGTATCTGGGAAATCTAGTAAAGAACCAGGCATGATGGAATTATMTRCTCTGCKCAACCCYGGCTATGTGTGGACAAAATTATTTCTGTTGCACATCCTGGCCAGAATAAAGTAATGCCTTAATTCTCTGACACTAAAAAATGTTGCTGGAGAGTTTTTGTTTTCCCACCATGACTTGGTGACATTCCCAAGCACCCCACTGCGCTCTCCTGCCCTATTAGTGCTGGYAGAGCTCCACAGGTGAAGGTGCAAAACCAAAACCCAACACAAAACCTTGGCTGGGGCCACCTTCTCCATTCCCACCAGCAGAGAAGGACCTGCTCTGGTCCTAGATGGGGCAAATGAGGGTGATTTGACCCTGTCCCCCACTCTGTGACCTCACCCTAAGAGTCCCCAGGATCCTCTCCAACAGCTTGGGGACATCCAGCCCATCCCATGTCAGCTGGAGGGAGCAGCTCACATCCTCCAGATGGGAGACCTCTGACTGAGGGCAACTGCCTGAGAGCCGTTCCCATTTTTTGTGAATTTAGCATTTTAATGGGTATCAAGTATGGCTATCGTTAGGTACTTGCAAGAGTCAAGAGCCGTCCTTGAAAATTCGGTGCTTTTTAACCTGTGACAGAAAGGGTTGTGAATTAATTGGCTCCATTTCCATTGGGATAGAGATGGAAAACACTTTGGGGGAAGGAGCTGTTGGCTGCCTGTGTCCAGAGGGASCAGGGGCAAGCAGGGGTGGCTGCGGACACCAGCCTGACCCACGAGGAACTTCCTGAGACCACCAGCTGGATTTAGGCTGTGCCAAGTGGTGTAGGAAAGGCATTCCCTCTCCTATTTAGTTATTTAAAACCTCTCTCCTTCGCCCTAACCAAGAGGCAGCAACTCCTTTGGTTTTAATGCATTTTCAGTGCAGCTGAAACTATAGATGTATTTATTTGTGAAAAAAATTAAATGACTGCCTTCTTGAATATTATCTCCCCGTTTATTGTGTGCCCTCTCTCCCCTTCTCTTCCCAGAGAGACCAACCATCACATGAAAATGCTTTTCATCATCTGCAAAATTTGATGCCCAAAATAGCCCCATGGTTGCCCTAGCAACAAGCATTTATTCCCCCTCCCCCCTGCATCCCCCCCTTTGCATATTGCTGCATATTTCTATCATCTCTTTCCAGGCACAGTTCATAAACACGGCTGCATAATAAAGAATGTTATCACCAATGACTTACAGCCCAGCTGCTGCAAATAAGATATGAAGTGGCAAGGAAATACAATTTCATGCAGCTAGGACAACAGATTGATTGGGTGCCCTTCAAATTTGATGCCACTTCTTTAAGTCTGTCCAAATTCAAAAAAAAAAAAGAAAAAAAAAAGAGAGAAAAAAAAAGTTAGTTTCCCCACCTCCCCATCTTTCCATGGTAGCAACAGACAATAAAAGTGGGAGATAATTCACTAGGACACTCATTATGTCTGCAGCAACCTTGCCCTGAGAGATTGACAATTTAAAGGGATGTGTTTCTTTTCCCTGCCACCTCCTCTACTTTTCCCCCAGCTGCCCTTCTTCATCAAAAGTCTCATTCCTCCAGTTTGGTTGCCTGTTTAATTCAATTATCTTCCCTTTCAAATTATTATTTCTGTTCAGATTACGAGCCAGAAGGTTGTTACTGATAGAGACAAGCAGCCCCCTTAATTTCATTACCATCATCTCCAAAATTTTGTCCTTGTTTTTARTTAGTTTTGGTAGCACAAGAGGAAACCCCTGTGTCCCACAGCAACCCCATCAAAGAGCACCCCATCAAGGACAAAAAGAGGTGGGCTTGTAAATTCTTCCTCACTGCTGTTGGTTCTCATGGGTTCACTTTCAAGGCTGTGGAATTCTGCTTTGGAGGCTGATGTGGGTGTGCAGGGAGCACTTTGTGATCTGCTGTGACACAGCAGGGAGAGGAACYGTGCTGGTGGAGCTGGCTGCTGCTGCTCCCAGCAGAGAGAACATCTCTGGGTGCAGACAACTCCCCATGCAGGGWTTGTGTCCCACATTCACCTCTCCTTTCTGTCCCCTGCCTCCCCTCTCCTTCACTAACAGCGTTTTATGGAATTCTTCTTCACCCCATGGGCCGTGACATTGTGGGCTCCTTTCCTTTCCCTTACCTTCCTTCCTCTCCTTCCTTCCTTTCCATTCCTTCCTTCCTTCCTTTCCTTCCTTTCGCTTTCGTTCCGTTCCTTCCTTCCTCTCCTTCCTTCCTTCCTTCCTTCCTTCCTTCCTTCCTTCCTTCCTTCCTTCCTTCCTTCCTTCCTTTCCTTTCCTTCCTTCCTCCTTCCTTCCTTCCTTCCTTCCTTCCTTCCTTCCTTCCTTCCTCCTTCCTTCCTTCCTTCCTTCCTTCCTTCCTTCCTTCCTTCCTTCCTTCCCTTCCTTCCTTCCTTCCTTCCTTCCTTCCTTCCTTCCTTCCTTTCCTTCCTTCCTTCCTTCCTTCCTTCCTTTCCTTCTTCCTTCTTCCTTCCTTCCTTCCTTCCTTCCTTCCTTCCTTCCTTCCTTCCTTCCCCTTTACAATGATCCCAGACACTGCAGTTGTAGGGTGAAAAGCAAGACTCAAGGACTGGCACAGAGACCTCACTGCTTGGAAATGTGCTGCAAAAGAAAATCTGGTTTGTTCCCATCTAGCAAAGAGAAGAGAGAGCCCCATCATATGTGCTGTGCAGCCTRTGGCTCCAAATTATCTCTAGGATTAGTTAACGCTAATCAATCTCCATCAATCAAATAAACCACAGAGGAGGAAATTGCTCCTTGCAGAAGCTGTTCTCTTGGTGCTCAACAGCAGCACCAACTGCTCCCAAATCCTCCCAGAGGGACCTGGGAGTCCCTCACATGCATTTGGGGACAGCACAGGGGCTGAAGGGAGCATTTCTGACAGCCAGGCTGACCTGCAGGCAGCTCTCCCTGCCCTGAGCACAGAGGGATGCTTCTTCATCTTTTCAAGGATTTTTATTTTTTCTTTTTCCACAGAAAGAGTGGTGGGCAAGGAAGTGATGGAGTCACCTTCCTTGGAAGTGTTCAAAAGCCACGTGGATGTGGCACTTGAGGCCATGGCTCAGTGGTGAACATGGTGGTYGTACAGGGTTGGCAGCTGGACTTGATTGTTTTAATTCATTAAATTAAATGTCCAGCTTTAATGATTCTATGACTGTCAGAGACATCTTTTATGAAAAATTCTTTCCTTAGGATTTTTCCTCCTGAGAAGCTGAGAGGCCTCAGGAACAAAATGCAAACAATGATTATCTGCTGCTGTGGAATGCAGCAGGTGCATCTGTGATTGGTCTCATGTGGTTGTTTCTAATTAATGGCCAATCACAGTCAGCTAGCTTGGACTCTCTGTCCAAGACCAAAGCTTTTGTTATTAATTTCTTTTTCTATTCTTAGCTAGCCTTCTGATGAAATCCTTTCTTCTATTCTTTTAGTACAGTTTTAATATAATATATATCATAAAATAATAAATCAGCCTTCTGAAACATGGAGTCAGATCCTCYTCTCTTCCCTCATCCTRYGACCCCTGTGAACACRGTCACATGTGACTCTCTGCCTGWATCCAATGCAGGATCCCATTGCCTCTCAGTTCCCCCACTCCCATCAGGACATGGCAATAATGAGTCTAGAACAAGGTTTCAAACACAACCAGCTCTGATRTGTGCAGTGAACTGGATCTGACTCCTGGCAGCTTGCACTGACTGGCCCTCAGGATGTTGTGATGCTTAAATGAGTAGGACATTTGCCAGCTCTTCAGATGGAAAGCATGAAAGGAGCTCAGAACAGGATTATTACTATTATTAAAATGAGAGATGAGGTTTTAAACCCAAAACTGCAGATCAGGAAAGTTAAAACTGTTTTCCACCTTGAAATACGTTCATTGATGGAAGAGTGGAGTCAGCACCAAAGCAGCACTCATGGAGGAGTGTGCTCAGAAATGCCACTGGAGGAGAGCACAGCAAAGCTMGTGGATTTTTGTATCTCTCAAAGCAGAGATGAAGAAAAGCAGAAAATGTGTAATATGGGAAGGAAAGATTTTTACAGACTAATTTCTACCACCTCCTTTGAGGCGTGAGCAGRCCTTTAATCTGAGAAGGGTCATTTCTGTGTCACTTCTCTGCCCTAAGTGGAGGCCAAGTTCAAGAGAACTGTGTTTCTTTTAATTTCCTTTGGATACAAGTACTCGGATCCAGACACCCATTTATCTTTCCTGACTCAAGTAAATAAATTGAGAAAAACCCCCAACTTAGTGTGTCCTATAAATACCCCATAATACAGCGAYATCCAACATCACTTTTTTTTTTACACCTAAAACCTTAAACCCTTCTGACACCATAAAACACCGGRGTCCCCCATCCCATGATTGTTTCCCATAATCTTAAAGAACATTAAAGAGAGAAAAATCACGCTGGAAAAATGACATCTTATCTATTTCCTCCCTTCCTGCAGCCACTCCGTGCTTTTGTCGTKGCAGGTCAGACACCTGCTCCCCACATTACGGTCTGAGGAGGTGATAAATGCTCCTCGGGTGGTTACAGCGGCGGAATTCACCGGCTGTCAATCTGGAACAGGCATCTCGACTCAGTTGCCATTCTTTGTCCTGCCAACAAGCCCTAAAAGCAGAGGAGAAAGGCAAAATAAGAAAGGGATTGACAGTTTTTCTCTCCCTGGAGGGGAGAGCCACTGCTGAGATATTACAGGGGGTCAGAGGGGGATGCTGCAACCAGCACCACTCCTAAAACTTTTCTGAGAACGGGGGGAAAGAGAACAATTTCCATGAGTTTGCCAAATTGCAACCCAACCTGGCAGAGCCCAGTTTAATCATCCGTGCACCAGGGACAGGCAGGCAGGATTGTTGGGATTGTTGAGATTTCCCACCTCGGGACTGCATCACGTTCTCATTTGGGCAGATCCCAGCAGAGCTGAACAGGTCAAGGGAGAAGAGCCTGGTTTGGTTTTTCCCTGTRCATCTGTTCCAGATCTGTTCKAGATTGCAAAGCAAGATGTATTATTAGGAGGCTTTAATAGATTTACTTTGGGTAGTAAYAGAGCCCAGCCAGGGTTATACTTCAGGTGAACCCAAAATGGTCCCAAAATGCACAGCTGGTCATTGGGTCTCTCACTTTTATAAGTTCTGCTGCATTTGCATATTGGAGTTAATTAGCTMTAGCCCATAAAGTCCCATCCTTCTTGTTTTTCTTGTTTGTGCTCTTGGGCCTGAGATTTGGATCATTTGTCCTTGGTGCCCAGCTGGAGCAGGAATTGTTTTGTCACCCTGCTCTGTGCACAGAGCTCACCATCCCCTAATATGAAGCTCAGAATTACACACTAAAGCAGCACAGAATCTGAAAAATAGAAAAGCTAAAACCTGAGGCATCAACCTGAGAAGTGGCTCTGCCCCAGATGTCACTGTCACCAGGTGCTGCCAACACTCAGATGAGACCAAATTCCCTCTCCTGCCTGGAGGAGGTCACCTCTGGGTGATTGGCAAGGCAAGGTGTGGGAGAAGCTCCCATTTACCACTTCTCTGCACCCTGATCATCCCCTGGCCAGGCACTGGTCCTCACCCAGAGGGGCAGGACAGCCCTTCCCCAGTACCACGGGCACTTGAAAACCACATTCAAAGCTTACAGGCACAGAGAGAATGGCAAATTTTCATAACCATTTTGATTCCTGCTAACTGAAGCCAGTGTAAATCTCTGTTTTTTATGAATCTCACTTACATTTCGTGCCTGACTTGTGCATAAAACTTCCCCAGATTTATACAAGCCAACTCCATAAGTCATCCCCTTCCCAATCGGGCCCTATATCTTGATGACCTTTTAGAAACCAATGACTGCTTTCCTGTTGTTATCCATAATTGGAAAAGCACTAGAGATAAGAAAATTTATGGCAATGAGTGATCTACCTGCAAGAGACAATAAAGAACACTGGGTGGTGAAAGAAGGGGAAGGAAAAATCCCACACACGCAGGCATGGGGAGCGCTCAGATGCACACACAGCCCTGCCTGAACTTCCCCTGCTTTTACTGAAAATRTCTCTCCTTGAGCCCCCAATCCCCCTGATCTTGCAGCCTCCACCTACAGGARAGGTGCACCCCTGCATTTCTTGGAATTTACTTGCAAATCTTTGGGTTTAAGGTGAATGAAACATCATATGGGAGCGGGTTCACTCCCCGAGTGGAGAATCTAGTCCACACAATCATTTGTAAATTACACTTAAATTATTTTTATATTTAAATTWTTTTTATATTTGAAATTATTTTTATATTTAACTTAATAGCTAACAATGCAGACTTTTTAATCTAATTACACAATACTAGTTAAGCTCATGGAGAAGAAGGTGAAGAAGAAGGTGAAGAAGAAGGACCAGCCTCCGCCCTAAAACTCCCATCTTGCTTTATATATATTACTATATTTTAAAACTTTAAACTCTTAGTTTTCCACCCTGTGATATCACACACTTCTATTCAAACTCCACACCCACAATCCCAGTTCTATCATTCCATTTTGGAAGCTTCTCCATGGCCTCAGGTCAAATGCAGGGGTCTCCTGGGGGTCAGTGCCTGTCAGCACAGAAAGTCTAAAAATCTCAGTGACCACCATCCCTCTAGGAAAGCAGCCCAGGGGTGCAGTGTTCACACTGCTGTGGGTGTAACACACAGGGGGGTGGGCAGGGCAGCCCTACACATCACTTTGGGGTTGATCACAGGGACATTAATCCCCTCACCACCATCCCCAGCAATCACTGCCAGCAGGAATCATTCCACACCTGCACCCRTGAACTGCTCCTGAGCACCACAAGCCCCATTCCCAGAGTGAATTTTGGTTTGTTTTGAAGCAAAGGCTGAAGTTCACTTGCTGCCACATCCCTTCTATGGCCTAGAAACAGATTAGGGTGTAGCACTGCTGGGTGTAGGAAATGGGAGCTCTCTGTGAGGCACAGGTCCTAATTTTGGTTGTTCCCAAGAAATTCCAGGATGTGCCAAGACTCAAGAAGGGAAATGCTTCCAGTCACATCCACTTTCCACTCAGAGTGACCCAGGTGACCTTCTTGCCTCTAGGAACCAGAGGTGCTGAAATGAAAAGGAGATTTTCTAGTCCAAGGGTGAGAGAGCAGCCACCAGCAGTACTGAYGGGGCTGAGTGTGGAGGGGAAGTCCAAGGTTTGCAGAGCAGAGGGATGAAAATCTGCAAACAGACAATTCATCCAGCTTTACTCTAAAAGTTGCCTTCAACTCTCCTGCCAGAGCAGGAGACTCCTATGAGAGGCAGCCAGGGGAACTGCAGGGAAAAAAAATCCCCAAATTATCCCTGGATCAGCTGTAGCACACATCCAGGCAGCCTTCAGGAAATCATCCAGCCCCTTCTGTTCTCCCCATCTTCTACTGAAAAGTGGTGATGCAGGGGCAATGCTCAGTCCCTGTCAGGACAGCATTTTCAGCTGCTAAAGCAGTTTAAAACGTGGCTTTGCAAAGCTCTGCTGTCACTTGAGACACACAGATACAATGACCTGCCCCCACTCTGATTGCCATACAAGTGTTTGTGCTGCCCCAGCTTAAAATGGATTCTGGCCACTGCTCAGCTTTCTTATTTGCAGTCAGGAGGATTACACAGAACTATCTGTAATAATTAACTCCCGAGAGAGAAGTTAAAGTGAAAACAGTAAGAGCAAGCAGCTCAGAACCGGAAAAAAARCCAGCAAAACAACAGATGACAAATTCCTGGCAGGGGCTGGGATYAGGAGAGGCAAACAGAAAGGAGGAGAAGTCGTCATTGAGGAAATCCTGGCAGGTCTCCCCTACCAGCCCTTGCAAATAAAGATCTCTGCAGCTCCAGTGAAGGTCGACAGGTCTGTGCAGCCCAAGGCTCCTCCAATTTGCAGCTTTTGAACTGGCTCCCAGTGAGCTCTGCCCTTTTTTGGGTTTTTTTTMGGGGGGGATGAGGTGGTGGCAGCTCAGGGCTGAACACCCCTCCCTTGCTGGGGTCTCCTCCAGCTGCTCTCCTCCAGCTCTGCAGAATTCAGTCTGTGCCGAGGACATCTGTATTTTTGGATTATTCATTATGAATTGATTAGTTCATCCCACAGTCACCCTGATCATATTCTTCCTATGTACTAACATCTCAATGAATGAGCAGTCAAGTAGAAAATGAATGCATTAGTGCCTGATTGTATTACTAAGCTCTTGTATATGCTAACGAATGCAGCAGGGCTTAATTCAGCCCAATAACAAACAGGTAGTTGCAGAGCTAAGCAGCACAAGTGTCCAAATAAGAGTAAAACATTAAAAAAAAAACCAAACCCTTTTAATATCTTTTGTGTTTAACATTCAAATTGGCTTTGGACACGAGTGCTTGTTMGTGGAGAATTCTTTTGTCTGGGTATAGAGACATTTTCCTGCTAGGATTTTCACAATCATGACACTGAATCAGCCACTTTCGTCTCTGGCAGGGTGGAATTGATTACAAACCACCTAGTTAATTAAAAAAACCAGCTTGCATTCAGACCTGCTTTTTAGCAGAAACTAAGCTCAGAAAATTATTTTTTGTAAGTCCACTGGAATTGCTATTTGCAGTAAAATATGCCAGATGAAGTTCTCTGCTGGGAACACTGAAATGAAACTTTTTTTTCCCCTTCCTTTTATTTTTATTTTATATCATACTCTGTATGAGATAATTTCCTATTTCTACCCACAGCAGCTACAATTGTACATAGAGAAAAGAAAAGCTCAGAGAAAGCACAAAAGGAACCAGGTACATTTTTCTGAGCAGGTTGGCCAGGCAGGAACTTTGTCCTTGTCCATTGACTTACTGCATGATGCAGAGAATAGCAGCTCTCTGGATCACAATCTGTTCATCAAAACTTTATGAGTAATAGATGAAAAAGTCTGGAAAATTTCCACKCAGGCTCAGGTTTGGCTCCCTGGCTCAGAGCAAGCAGCACAGCTGCAGACATGCAGAGCCCTGCAGCCCAAGCACACCCAGTGCTGTGGCTTTTGTGGGGGCACAGAGCACACAGATCTATTCATGCTCCCCAAATTTACAAGGATATTTACTTTCCAWAAGGATTTCTAGACAGGCTCAGATGGTGCAAACAACCAGCATCCTAACAGGTCCACATTATCCCTTCTACCAGCTGGTTACCATTATAATGTAATAGGGATAGTAGTATTAAAAAAATTTAAAAAAAAAATTATTCCTTCTTAGCAAGAAAAGAATCACCTAAARCACAAAAGACTCTGTAGCAGCTGTCAGAACAAGGCCTGGACAGCATCTCCCTCCACAAAAGGGTGGGCACTGACCCCTCCAGAGCCCACGGAGGTGAAATTCAGAAGAGCAGCAGCTGTGCCCAACATGACCTGAGTGCAGCAGGGTGACTCAGCCGTGAGGCTGCATTTCTTAGGGAGCCTTGCTGGCTTAGGGGCTGGCACAAAAAGCCCTGAGAAATCCCTCCTGGACTGTTCTGCTCTTGACTTTGRTCCTAGAAGGGACAGTGTGACAGTGTTKACAGGGGTCCGAGGATGAGGGAAGAGARYAGGATCTGACTCCATGTTTCWGAAGGCTTGATTTATTATTTTATGATATATATTATATTYAAACTYTACTAAAAGAATAGAAGAAAGAATAGAAAAAGAAAGAATGATAACAAAAGCTTMMGMCTCMGACAGAGKYTRRGAGCCAGCTGGGCTGTGATTMGCCATTAATTAGAAACAACCACATGAGACCAARCYCAGATGCACCTGTTGCATTCCACAGCAGCAGKTAATCAKTGTTTARATTTTGGTTTTGAGGCTTCTTGGCTTCTCAGGAGAAAAAATCCTAAGGAAAGGATTTTTCATAAAATGTGTCTGTGACAGGACAGCAGTAGGCATCAGGGTTGCAGAGAGGCCCTGGGCAGGSCTGGCTGCCCCACCAGGAGGTTTTTGGACCTGACACAAACCAAAGCTCTCAGTGGTGCTGGGCAGCCCTGGGACAGCAGCACTGACCCTGGGCATCCCCATCCCCTGCTCCTTGCCCCAGAACCAGGCATGGCAGGAGCCACACGGGCATGGCATGTCCCTGGCACTGACCCAAACCCCTCCTGAGGAATTGCCCCCAGCAGGGGCATTTGGCTGCTCCTTTTGATGCCTTGTGAAGGCTGACCTAGAGCAGAGGCTGGACAGAGTTAAGGAATAAAGCAGGGATTATTTAAAAGGCCTCAATGGATCCACCTTGGGCAGCACAAGAGCCCAGCCAGGGCTGCACCCAAGATGAACCAAAATGGTCCCAAAATGCACGAGCGCTCACGGGGTCTCTCACTGTGATCAGTTCTGCTCCATCTGCATATTGGAGTTAAGTGTTCCAATTCCAGCTTTAGCCCATGCAGTCCCATCCTGCTTGTTTTTCTCTCCTCAGCCCACGGTGTTTATGCTCTTTGGGCCTGAGATTTGGATAATTTGTCCTTGGTCCCCAGCTGGAGCAGGAATTGTTTTGTCTCCCTGCTCTGTGCAGAGAGCTCACCATCCCCTGATGTGAAGCTCAGACCCACCCACTAAAGCAGCACAGAATGTGAAAAATATAAAAGTCAAAACCTGAGGCATCACTTTGACTCAGCAATGGGCAGCTCCTCCCAATGTCAGCCAAGGGAGATTTTCACTTCCCCTCTCTGATGAGCCTTGGCTGTGTGAAGGTGGCCAGASCCTGTGGCAGAGACCTGTCCTCCCACGGGCAGTGGGAGATTGTGGAACTGAGCACTCAAATCCACTGAYCAGAGTCTAAATTAGAGCCTGCCAGAAGTGCCTGTAACAACCTGAGTGCAGAAAACTGACTCATCCCTGTGTTTTCCCCAAGCACAGACTGTGGCTGTTTGGCAATAGACCAAATAAAATGACAGTATAAACTGCCAGATCCCAGCAAATCTCTTCTTTTGCTGCCTCTCTTTTTCACTTCCAAGAGGCAGAGTTGGTTTTGTTGCTATCCCAAGAGAAGCCTCATTCTCAGGTCTAAATTTGGCTCTCCCATCTTCTCAGTAGGCAAAGTGACAGAGGGATTGGTCTCGTAGATTGAAAAGAATCTCTCCAAGAATCAGTCAATCCCAGAGATGCATRTGGGGTCTCTTCAATCAGTAGGGAGACAAGTGGGCTTTGAGTCCTGGCTMTGAGGAGCATGGTTAAGGACTGCTGAGGTTTGGTGGGAGGTCCCATCACCACCCTGTGAAAAATGCATATTTTATATTGGCTTTTTGCAAATATTAAAATGAATATTATATGTGTTGTGTTAGAAAGTGATGCTGTATTAATTCTCTTAAGTAGTGTGTTAAATATAGTTATAGGTTATAACAGAAGGTTAAAATAGAAACTATGCTGTGTAAGATACTTTTTTTTAAGAGAGGACTCTCACTGAGATAGCAGCCACAGGACACCTGAATCTTTCAGAGAAAGAGAATTTATTGCCCTCTTATCAGAAGAAAAAAACTTCTTCCTGCCTCTCTCAGCCCTGAAGACGCTGCCAGGATTATGAGGAAGAAGTTGACACTGACCAGACAGAATCCTGTATTTGAATGGAATTTGTGCATCATGTATGAGATGTATGAACATGCAACAGGTTATTGCTTTTAAGGGTTAATCCTCTGTTAATGCGGGTCCTTTTTCCGGCTCGTGCTGCCCAGAAAAAGATACCTGGACCATTTGTAACTCTTTGTTTCTATTGTCTTGTATTGTCCTAATCCAAACTGCCCAAATTATTATCACTCTAATTGTATTACTATTTTTATAGCCATTTTATTACTATTAAACTTTTAAAATTTTAAAACAAGTGATTGGCGTTTTTCACAACCCCATGGGCTGCACCCAGCTTGAAGGGCAGGTTTAGCCCTTGATGCACTCTACAGGTGAGAGCCCTCACACAGGCACAAGGGAGCAAAGGCTGCCAGAAATGCTGAATTCATCAGCCTTGCTCTGCCTGGGGAAGAGATATGCAGGCTTAAAAACCACATGGTAACAGTCTGATGTAAGTGCAGATGGAAGCTGCTGGGCCCCAGCTCCCAGGAGAGCTCTGTGGCAGCAGCAGGAGTGGCCACGTTCACACTTCCCCGAGGATTCCCAGAAATAAAATGGAAAGGATTAACCCCAGAGAAYGACTCCAGGGGTGCTGCCTTCTCAGGGCCTGGGGCAGAATTGGTCCTGGAACAGGGGGTTAGCTCAGGCCAGCAGGAGAGCCAGGCACACCCCTGGCTCCCTGCAGCATCTGTTAGTCCAGCAGAGATCCTGGGTTTGCAGTTCAGGCATGTTTCCACTAAGAACCACAGTGAGACCATTCACTCCTCTCATACAGCCCACCAAAGAGCCATTTGTGATAATGACCAGCCTTGGTTTCATCTTGGAAATCTTTAATAGACTCCTGTATATTATTGAGGTTTTAATGGAGCTAGGAGGAAACCAGAAAAATACCACAGACTATATCAAGATGCTGGTTTTGTTTTCTGCAGTCTGAATAAACAACTATTTAAATCTTTCGACAATATTTTCTATATTCCCCTCAGAGAAATTTGTATTTATTGTTTCAGATCTTTCACCTCATCTTTTCTTTTATTRCTTCACTTTTTCCCCCCCTTCTTTCTACAGCCACAGAAGGAAAAGAATATAATAAATAGGAAAAAGAAGCAGTGATAGCCCCATTGCCAATCTTTCAGGAGTATCTGCTCTTCACAAATCAGACCTTTTGCTCTCTCCCAAGGGCAGGGAGCTGGAGGAGGCAGCATGCACCAGCCCTGGGCAGGGAGCAGGATGCAGCTCATGAGCTGTGTGACAGGGAAGTTGTCAGGACACAGGACATTGCRCTGGCTGCCCTGTGTGATTCAAAACCCTGGCAGGGGGCTCAGAGACCTTGGCACGGGGTCAAAAACACCTGTGCCTTCGATTTTAGCCCATGGAAACAATTCCCAACTTTCTGTGAAGAGTTACAAGCCACAAGAGTTTGAGTAGAATGGTAGTGAATTTACCACAGGGTGAAAAAGTAGAATTTTGGGGTTTTAGAATGGGGGTTCAAGAGGCAAGATGGAGGAATCTGGGAGTGTCCTGTCCTTCTTCTTCTCCTTCTTCTTGGCCTCCATCTTCTGCTGTGATGGTGGCACTTCTGGCTTGGTTTAGAGTAGAGACAGACTGTCTAACATAGGTGATAGGTATTGGAAAATTATTGTAAATAAATTACAGGTAGTTCTTAGTATAAAAAGCCAACACCACCCCAAGGGCAGGCACTGTGCCACAACCTGACCTGCTGGACAGATCTCAGCAGGTCAGAGAAAGAATGGAACAGATAAGAGAAAATAACCCTGAAAAGCAGAACTGACAAATCTTGATTTCTTCTTCGGTTGTGGGGRTGGGAAAAAAAAGACTTTTTAATACCTTGGGGTCATCTCAACCACAGAAACCTGAGAGGAAGTGACAACTTTTGATGGGACACGACTGGGACAATCATCTGGTCTTCCCAAAGCTGGACACATCCTGGAAGAGGGTCCCCAAACCTGTTCATTTGCCTTCCCTGAAGAGAGGCCATGCTCTCTTCCTGGTTGAGGGGGGATCTCCAGGCCCCTGTGAAGGAAAGAGACAAGCAAAGGAGSATGGGACCCTCCTTGACAGAACTAGACAAGGGCAGCAATGGTTTGCCCATCTCAGAAACATTTTGCTCACCCAGAGACAAACAGAACCTGCCTGGTAACTCTATAGTCCCAAGATTTGTCCTGGACAAACAGGATAAGCTTCTCCATAGAAATTATCTCCTTGACATTAGCTGGGTGTTCCTGAGCCTGAGGAACAAACTCCCTGGAGAACAGGGATAAAACCTCTCCAGCTGCCAGGTTATCAAATGTTTATGGTAATCAAAGGGAGATGGTGATTATATTTGACCCCAGTGGGTGAGCACAAGTATCAGGCAACCTGGGCACAAGTACTCATGATTATGAGCTCCTGGACTAATAAAGGCAATTAGATATAAACAGAGGCATCAGTAGCAAATGAAAGTAAGYCCTCTGTTCCCAAACACAACTCTGGCAGTGGAGTGTTTTGATCTATCCAAGCAAAACTGCTTCAGATAAACAAATTTGATGAGCACATGCTTTACTCAACACGTGCAACTGAGGAGCTCTCCAGTTTTACCTCATGTCTCCCAGAGAAAGGAGGAGTTTTGAGGTTTTACTCTTGGGAGAGTAACTGCCTTGGAGGAGACCCTCACAGAGATTAGAACTTTTATATTACACAGTAATATAAATATAAATAGCATTTATAAGTATAAAAGAGCAGTTTATAATGTAAGGAAAGTCTTGTCTTGRTTCATCAGGAAATGAGGTACACAAGCAAACTGTCCTGCAAAATCTGCAGGAATTGTCCAAGCAGTTCAGAAAAGGGACACAGGTCTGGGCAAAGTCAGACAAACACGCCTGCAGATGGATGCTTTGTGTTAAAAGACAAAAAAAGAAAAAAAAAAAGAAAAAAMGAGGAAAAAAAKCCCTCAAGACATCATGGCCTAAGAAACAAAACAATCCTCAACACTATTTTAACCTGGAAAAAACATCTCTGCAAGTAGCCACACACATCTAGCCCTGGAAGTGTTATTTGGAACAATAGACCCCACTATAGAGATCTTTATCCCATTTTCTAGTATTTCCAATCCCTACATACTCAGTTATATCCAGAAGTGGATCTAAAAAATCCCCCTGCCTTACCTCTGCATTGCTCAGAGTAGGAAGGCCATGCGTGTTACTCCAGGGCTTACCTAAATACTGTTCAAAAACAGGAAAATAGGTCTAAATTATTTAATTTTTTGTTATCAGTCATGTTTGGTCTTCAGAGTTACTTTCCATGACCTCAGGAGGAGCTCATGTCTTTGGAAGAGCTTTCACAGAGCTGGAAAGGAGCACAGGGTGYGAAATGCCTGCTCTGGATTTTGTACCAGAGCTCTTGGAGCAAAACACTTTGCTGAGGCAAGAGCTGGAAAGCAGGAGAGAGGCAAAGTGAGAGGATAATCTAATTTGCTCAACAAGATCAACTCACTTCATCCAAAAGAAAGAATCGGGACCTACTGTTATGGGCAGCAAGCAGGGTTAAACCCAAAATGGCCACGGGTGGGTGTCCAACACATGGAGCTACCTCAGACACCTCCCAGGGGTGTTCCTGATGGTGCCACCACCACACAGGACCATGTGCCCCCCAAAGCACACAGCCAGCTCACTGCTGAGGGAACCAGAGGCCAAAGGAGCCCTTGCTCCAGGTCTCACATCCCCTGGAGGCAGCACAGAGGCCGCACAGGCCTGGCCATGACAACAGCAGAGCGGGAGCCCAGGAAGTGATGGACACACCACATTTGTTGCTGCTGTTACCTGTGCCCAAAGCAGGATCTGAGGCAGCTCTGGTGCCTTCAAACTCCTGTTCCCATGGTGCTCCCAACACTCACAGCCAAACCACTGGGGTGGCCAGGGAATAGGCATGGAGGAACTTGTCCAAAATTTGACCCCATGTCCTGAGGTGGCTTTATGATGTTGAATTGTATCCCCATTCATCTGTTTGGCCCAGAAATAAGTTTTGCACCTTTAAGATTGGTTCTGAGAGTGAAGGGGGGTAAGAAGAAGTGTGCAGTTTGTTTTCAGGCACTGCACTCACTCCTCCACATTCCTGCTCCTGAACTGTGTTGTCTGCGGATGGACAGACAGTGGGACAGAGCTCTCCTTTGCTTTTAGTCATTTTTTAGCTGGCTGAGGCAGAGAATTTCCCTGGACTGTGGGTTTTCTTTTCCTTGGAAGGGTTTAAACCTGCTCTGGACTGAASACCCAGAAAACCACAGGGAGCTCACACCTGTGGCCCTCTGGGCCAGGCCTGGAGGGGCTGATAAGAGACTGAGTGAGCCGAGCTACAGCCCACAAAGGGGACCTTCTGAGCTTGTCATCTCTTCAAATTGGCAATAGGTTTTATTGTTTAATATTGCTGAATGCTCTGCCTGTTAAAGTAACAGGGTTTTTTGCTTTTCTCCAAGGAAATCTTTTCCCAAATCACTTGGGCAAGGGGCTGCCTCAATCTGCTTTCTAAAGGAACCCCTGTGGAGGTTTTCTCCCAAATTTTCCTAAACCAGGACACCCCAGCTTACACAGGAGCCACTCCCCAGCCCTCCAGCGTCTTGCTGAGCAGACTGGAATCCTTCAAAGTGCATTCTSCCTCTCCTTGGACAAAACCAAAACCAACAGAGGCTGGGAGCCAGGAAGAAGAAGCCAAAGCACGGGCTGTGGAAAAGAGGACACAGGTTGTTGGTGTTCTTCTGGCTTGTTGTTTTTATTTTTTTTTTCTTCTTTTTGAGGAGCTGTAGTGTCATCTTGTTTTATTTGCTGGCACTGCAGGCTGCTGGCAGGATGACTTGGTTGCCAGGGAAACCACTGGGGAAGTGCAGAGGGGCTGCTGCCCACATCTGGGCACCACAGCCAGGCTGCCAGCGAGGATCCCACTGCCAGGCCAGCCTGCAAGGAGCAGAAACAGCAGCCAGCCAGGCAGCTGCTCCCACAGTGCCCAGATTAGGGGCTGGTCTCAGTCCCCAGAGCCAGGGAGTGAGCCCTGCATGAGGGTCAGGCTGTACAGCCAGCCCTCACCCACCAGCAAGGACAGGGTTAGCCCAGTGCCTCAGGCAGGCTCTATTTTTATTATTTTTTTATTTTTAAATCGCTGCCATTAGGAGGATTGTTATGGTTGGCAATTTGCAATAATCAATTTGAAACCACAGTTTGATTAGTTAATGCACTTTCTGCTGCTCTCTGCTCTTAATTTGATTGGGAGGAGAGGGGGGGGGATTTGTTTCCTGGTTTGRGCATGTGGTGACAGATCCCTGCTCCCGTGGGGCTGTGGCATGTCCCAGCCAGGGGCAGGACAGGCTGGGAGCCCCCTGCCTTCTCCAGGATCCTTCTCCATCCTTCCCCACACCCCTCAGGCTCAGCCTCTCCTTTCTGCCTCCCCAGCTCCACACAAAGGGCACGTGGGTGGGCAAGGCAGCTCTGGAGCAAAAGGAAAGCTGAGCATCAGCTCCAGAAATATCTGCAATACATGAGAATATCCAAAATAAACTCCAGGCAGGCACTGCTCTTCACACTTGCCTGTAATGTATGATTATCCTGAAGGTTCTCACTTCAGTGCCCACACATTATTCCCACCAACAGCAGAGAGAGTAACAAAGCTGGAGCAGCATTTACAGGAAGGAAGAGAAGGAAATGCATTTTCCTCTTCCTTTCATGTCCTATCCAGACTCGAGATATCTTGTATAATCCCTATTTTTCCATGGAACCTGCCCAGCTTGTTAAAGCAATGCAGGAATCACCAACCAGCTCTTTTAAAAGCTGACACAGGTATGTCCATGCTAATGCACATCTCCTCTCCAGGGTATCCCATGGCTTTGCTGGTATTCCACACCAAGGCTGGCTCCACCACAAGCCCCAAACCCCAGAAGGATGATGCTAATGCTGAATATCCAGCAGCCAACACCCAGTTTCCCAATCTGGAGGATTGGGAGAAAATCCCAATCTGGATTGGGAAAATTGGAGAAATTGGAGAAATCCCAATCTGGAGCTGAAAAGCACACAACACCTTGACTCTAAGGCTCTTCTGGGCAGCCCCAACCCTCCCAGCTTCAGGAAGAGCTGTGACAGTCACTTTGGAAAGGACTTTCCACCTTAAAAATGACAGTGTTGTGACACAATACATCTTTTCCAACCACTCCAAACCAAGGCACTTCTGAAAAAACAGTGATTCCTGTTTTAGAAGAAAAATGAAGTACAGACCAAACTCCTTTGGAACTTGCATGTCCCAAATTGTAGAGGGGATGACCACAGAATGAGCAGGGGAAACTCCAGTGCTGTGAGGGTGTCACAGAGGCTGAGTCTGCGTTCAGCAGTCACAAACCCCAGACCAGCCTTGGTGAACAGAGTGGTTAGCAGAGAACCAGGGGGAATATTTCCATCCATTGCCTTTTACTACATCCCCACCAAGGTGCCTCAGGCATTGCCAGAGCCCAGAGAATCCCAAATTGCTCCTCTCTGTAACTTCTACAGAGTCAGCTGGGGCCACCCAGCTCAGAGCTATTTTCTGCCTCTGTCACTCATGCTGTCTCTCAGAGCTCTTCACTGCTGCTCCTTCCTTTCCCTTCCTGCTCACACTATTCCAAATCTAGGCAGCTTCCTCCACCCACCTCTCCCTGTCCCCAGATCTGTGTTTGATG
This sequence comes from Sporophila hypoxantha, assembly GCA_002167245.1. Taxonomy (NCBI): domain Eukaryota; kingdom Metazoa; phylum Chordata; class Aves; order Passeriformes; family Thraupidae; genus Sporophila; species Sporophila hypoxantha. The sequence continues at coordinate 2,369,087 of NDFG01000151.1, forward strand.
ATCTGTTCCCATCTCCTCAGCTATTCTCAGCACCATGTACCAAAGATACACCAAGCAGAGAGGCTGTGACGCTCCACTCTACTGCCCTAAGTGAGCAAGTTTATCTCTGTGCCATTAAAGGGAGAGGAAAAACCCAACAAATCCATTTTTTAAAAGCCTTTATACATCCCACCTGCTCACTGTGGCATCCACATTCTCTGAAAAAATTCCTTCGCCCAGGATTTTCTCCTGGGAAGCTGAGAAGCCTCAGAGAAAAAGGAAAACAATTCTTATCTCATTTGCTTCTCCTGTGTTGTGCTCATGTGGAATGTGTTTGGAGATTGTTTACCCACAGGTGATTGTTTCATTGGATTCTGCTTTAAGTTGTTTTCACTCATTGGCCAATCAGGGCCAAACTGTGTTGGGACTCTGGAAAGAGTCACGAGTTTTCATTATTATCTTTTGAGCATTGTGTAAGTATCCTTTCTGTATTCATTAGTATAGTATAGTATTCTTTAATATAATATAGTATCATAAAATAATAAATTAGCCTTCTGAGAACATGGAGTKAGATTCATCATTCCTCCCTGCCATGGGTGTACCTGCGAATAAAACAGCTRACGGAGCATCCTTGGGAGAAATCTGGATTGTTGTGGCTGACATTACCTGGTGCAGTAATTAGAAGCTGTATTTACAGCKTTGCTACCATTTTAATGCTGTTTTGCATCTGTTGTGCTCTCACTTAGAGAGGAAATGTAGTGGGGAACATCTGTTTCCTTCTGCTGGCTCCGGCGGCATCCCCGGCCAGCGATTTCCCCTCTGTCATTATTTCAATTACCACGGCAGGGACATCTCCCTGCAGCAACAGGTGCCAGTCCCTGGCCAGATTTGCCAGCAGAGTGGAGGTTTGAGGTGACCCTGTGGCATTCCCATTCTCTGAACAGAGAGAGACATCATTTTCTCTCCCTGGATTTTTCCTGGAGAAGCACAGAGAGAAGAAGAGAAAACAATTCTTATCTCTACTTACTGCCCCTGATGTTTTTGCACACATGGAATGTGTTAGGAAAATTGTTTACCTGAAGTGATTTGTCAGTTGGATTCTGCTGAGGATTGTTTTGTTTCCTTGGCCAATTGGGTCAAAGCTGTGTCCTGGCTGTCTCAGACAGTCACGGGTTTTTCTTTAGTGTCCTTTTAGTATCTTTTGTATAGTATCGTATCGTATCGTATCGTATCGTATCGTATCGTATCGTATCGTATCGTATTGTATAGTATAGTATAGTATAGTATCTCTTTAGTATAGTTATAATATAGTATTAATGTAATGTAGTATAGTTTTAATATAGCAATTTTTTGTATAGTATAGTATAGTATCTCTTTAGTATAGTTATAATATAGTATTAATCTAATATAGTATACTAATATTTAGTATGGTGTAATAGTATTAATGTAATATAGTATAGTTTTAATAAAGCAATTTTTTGTATGGTATAGTATCTCTTTAGTATAGTTATAATAGTATTAATGTATAGTATAATAGTATTTAGTATAGTATAATAGCATTAATGTAATATAGTATACTAATATTTAGTATAGTATAATAGTATTAATGTAATGTAGTATAGTTTTAATAAAGCAATTTTTTCTATAGCCTAGTATCTCTTTAGTTATCATAGTATTAATGTACAGTATAATAGTATTTAGTATAATAGCATTCATGTAATATAGTATAGTTTTAATAAAGCAATTTTTTCTATAGCCTAGTATCTCTTTAGTATAGTTACAATATAGTATTAATGTAATATAATATAYTTTTAATAAAGCAATTGTTCAGCCTTCTGAACCAATGGAGTCAGATGCCACTCATTCCCAGACGTTGGGGTCACCCTGGATTTGTCAGTGACCCCACTGTCAGTTTGGCTCAAGGCACCCCCAGGACCCCTCTCAGCCCAGGGTCTGTGATCCCTTTCCCTTCAAACCCCAACCATTGCTGCTTGGTCACCTCACAAAAAGGGATGAAGATAAAGCAGAGACATTTAACTCCTTCACCTCTCTTTTTACCCCACTCTGGGATGCCTGGAGCCCCAGGCTGGAGGATCCTGACTCAGGGAGTGATAAGATAAAAGTTAGCTTTGAAATTGTATGGGATTTACTGCTGCAACTGAATGGAGCTGATAAAATCCATCCCAGGGGACAGAAGGAGCCCTCTCACAGTTACCCATCCATGGTCCTGGGAACCAGAGCAGTCCCAGTCAACTGGAAGCTGGCAAATGTCTTTCCAGTTTTCAAAAAGGGCAAGAATGAAAACCCTGGTAATTATAGGCCTGTCAGTCTCACATCAGTGCCTGGTGAAATTATGGAGAAGATCATTCCAGYAGTTATTGAAAAACACTTGAGAGACAATTCAGTCAGTGGACAAAACCAAGGTTGATGAAGGGGCAGTCAGGCCTGACACTCCCTGAATAACCTTTTACTACAAAATTACCCTCCCAGGGGGCAGAGGGAGGCTGTGGGTGTGGGCTTTGGGGATTTTAGCAGAGCTCCTGATGCTGTCTCTCACAGTAACCTTCTGGACAAGGTGTCCCACAGGCAGCTAGACGCGTACCAAACAGCTGGTGAAGGGTCAGGGTCCACCAGAAAATGGGACAACATCTAGCTGGGGGCCAGTCAGGACTGTTCTCAATTTTGGAGCCCATGCTCTTGTGTTTTATCAGTGACCTGGACASAGGAGTTGAACACAAACTAAGTAAATTTGCCAACAGAGTTTATATCAGGAGGTCCAGTTAATTCCCTTGAATGCAGAGGAGAGACTTTATGGCTTTATGGAGAGATCTTATTACAGCAGAGCTCTGGGCAATCAGCAATTGAATTAAATTTAAGAATTTTTTAAATCTCCATTCTGCACCTGGGATGTGCAAASCTGGCTGTAGGTATGGGATGAGGGACCAGAGGCTGGAAAAGCTGCTTAAAGCTGCATCAGAGGAAGGTCATATTGGCTGTGCTGAAAGAAACTGAGAGGGTGATCAGGCACTGGAACTGCTCCCCAGGGAGGTGGCCATGGCCCCAGCCTGCCAGAGCTCAAACACAGCCTGTACAACCCTCCTGGTTACATGGGTCAGCCTCAAGGTTGTCCTGTTTGGAGCCAGGGGTTGGACCCTGATRCTCACAGGGCCCTTTCAAAGTCAGGATATTCCAGAATTCTCTGCTCCCACCCAGCTCAGAAGTGCATTGGCAATTCCTCCGTGACACCCTGGATGAGCAGTGCCAGCAGTGTCATTGCATTGCACTGAAGGAGGGGCGTTCAGACAGCAAATCACTGCTGAATTGGTTATTCCTGGACACATTTATCTCTGTTTMCAAATCACTCAATCCCTCCTGACCCTGCACCCAAGCCAATGCCAGCACCAACAGCTTGAGCACACCCAGSCTGTCCCYCAGGGAWCCTCCACCAGCACCAGAGGCCTCCAGCTGCCCCTTGCACCCCCAGAGCCTGCAAACACCCAAGGYGGCTCTGCTGAGAAGCACAGCCCTGAAAAACCACACCCAGCCATGTCTGCATTGTGGCTCTCAATCCATAATCCCATTTTCCTGTCTCATTCCCAGTGTTCCACCTGAGGAACGTGTGAAACAGGGAAATCTCGGTCACAGAGCTGCCAGAGCTCTCACAAAGGAGCCAGGCTGTTGTCTGACCTGTCTTCCAAGAGGAAAACTGCAGCCCAGGGAAGGGAAGTGGCTGATTCCTGTCTTGACCAAGCTCACTCAGCAGGTTTCCAGCAGCCTCAGAGGTGAAAACCAAGGTCTCCCATCCCTGGCCAAGCCCAGAGCTCAGCTCCACAGTTAAATTAGGGTTAAATTAGGGTTAAATTAGCTGGAGGCTAATGCTGTGCCCCTTACCTTCCCATCCTCTTCTCTCCACTTCCCTAGCCTACTCCAAGAACTTGTCTGGATTAGAAAAATGATGTAAATGCAGCCAAAAAGCATTTTGGATCCCTGCGCTGATCCAGGTGTGGACACAGTCRTCCTCCTCCTTGCTTCAGCTATTCCAGGCAGCACTGAACCAAGCTGAAGCTGCACCAGAGCTCCTGCTTGCTCAGGCTGGAGCTGTGTGCTCTCACTGGGACTGGTTTTACCAAAGCTGGGCTCACACAGGCTGGGGAGGGCACAGGAGGAGGCAGCCTGGGCTTGCAGGCCCAGCAGGGAGGAGGTACCAGGTCAGAAAGGTTATCCTGGGTCTTAAGGGTCAGCCTTAGGTCCTGTTTGGAAAACCAGGTGKTTTTCCAGCAATGGCTCTGCTCCTCCCTCACTTCTGACAGCCCTGCAGCAACCATGGGGTGAGGAAATCTGCCTGCACAGGGCTCTGTGCAGATGTGAGGAGACCTTCCTGCAGCTCTAGGCTTTGCTTTCCACCATCACTCTGTGGTCAGACCCTTTCCTGATTTAGACTCCTTGTCCTGATCTGTCCTGCCCAGTCAAAGCAAGCTGTTCCAGGCTGGTGCTGCCTCCCCATCTCTGCACATCAGCACTGAGCACCACAACCTCCCCAGGGCAGGGCAGGGCTCTCCAGGCAATTCCACACCACAAACCCCTGTCAGGCAACAGCAGCAGCTGGAAAATGCACCAGGAAAACCACTCTGCTCCCCAGCAGGTTTAAGGAGAGCCAGGGTTATGRAGGTTTTTTTGTGCATTAAAGCCAGCAGAAGGTTCTCAGCTTATTTAGGTCAATTAACTACAGCTTTCAAATTAAGTTCTCATCTCGTTTTACAGACAGGCTGTAAGCAAAGCGTAAAAAAAGGGTCAGCTGAGGAGAGCAGAGCCRGGGCTTTCCAGACAAGGAATTTAAACCCAGAGGGCAGAAACAGAATTGAGACCAAGGGAGAGCACAGAGACCACCTAAACAACGTCTGCTGCTTCCCCCACTTGTTCTCCCCTTGCTCTGTGCCCCAAACCCGAGCCAGAAGAAGGTGGAAGGAGAGGCTGCACCAAGAGCTGAGCAGGGGAGCCATTTGTGGCACACTCCAGCACATTGCAGCGCTCTCCCGGAGCCAGCAATGACGGCCCATATTCTGGAGTGCCATCTACTGGCATTTTTATCTCCTTGCTGCAAATTAAAGCTAACCCCGGTGCTAGAAGGGCACTCAGGCTGCAGTCAAGCACTTGAAAAATGCCGGAATCCAGATAACCCCAGGCCAGTCCCCTTGTACAGGTGCATCACAACACACAGTGGAGTAATAAGATCATGGAGCACTTTGTATCCTGGAGGAAAAAGCCCCTTTCGAACACCAGATGGATGGTGCTCTCTTAATGAGCAGCTATTCAATATTTTTCTTTATCCTCATCCTTCAATATGTAGTCCTGTGTCCTGGGCATGGCACGCTATTGAAGTCCTGGGCTAAATAATGAGCTATTAATTTTCTCCTGGGCTTTCACAGCATTTATTATCACAGTATCTGAGTGGTTTGCAAACATTAATTTGCCTGAGAGCAGCCCTGCAAGAGAGTGGAATTATTCTTGTGCAGATGGAGAACTGAGGCACGGCCAGTTTAAAACCAGAAGGGTACCCTGGGCTTGGGTGCTCCAGCTGAGGTGCAGAAAGGACCCATTTTTCAGAGCTGTACAAATCAAAGCTTTTCAGGGCACCACATCCACAACCTCTGTTGTGGGAAYTCCAGGACTCCTGTACAACTGACCAATATGATCAAGCAGAAGTCATTTATTGTTCACATTACAKWCATATTTAWYGATTCTACAAACTGCTAAGTACACACTTCTTGACTGGTGCTTTTGTCTTGTTCACTCATTTTCTGCTTGTATTTCTATGATTGGTTACAATCCAGGTATTTCACAGTCCTCTTATTTACTTCTTYKAGTCTTGGTATTCAGTTTTTCAGCCTCTTTMTTCTTAATTTAGCACAATTTARYTTCTAATAACRTTGATGAATTCCTGAGGCTTTGATAACAAATTTAGAGGCAGGTTGGCTGGTGCACACTGTGGTTTAACCCTTGCAAATACATTGCAACAAACCTCCACCTTTGGCTGTGAGCCCCCAGCAGTCCCCATCCCATCTGGCCCCTGAGCTGGGAGCCCAGCAGCTCTGGGGTTCATCTGAGATGAAATTTCTCCACYTTTTGTCTGACACTGCTGCAGCCCAGGAGCTCCAGAGAGACCCAGTCCCCAGAACCTTTGCTGAAGATTGCAAGGCAAGATGTTTTCCATTACCATCTGTATGGCAGATTATCTTTGTCAAGTGGGCAGTTTGCCTTATCTCTCTCTTTGAGTGATCACATTCACTCCTCCCTCAGGAGGGGACATCTGCTGATAACAGCTATTGAATGTCCCTGCATGGCTGATAAGAACTACAGCATCCCACTGGGAGATGTGAGCCCAGAGGGAGGAGCCAAGCATTCCTACCTGGATATAATCTGGAGATTCTGGAACACCAGCACAGCTTCTGCACTGGATTTCCCAGAGGAYCAGCAGCTGCCTCTTCTTCCACTGGATCTCCAGAGGAAGAGACTGCACCTTTCTCCAGGATCCCTGCTCCAGCAGAYCCACCCCTGACACTGCAGGAGGGCTGAGCCACAATTCCAATGGGACTGCTGCCAGCACCCTGACCCACAGGGTGTCAGGTTGGGTTCTGACTCTGTCAGTGTTGTTTTAGTTACTGCATTGTTTATTTTATCCTTTTATTTTTTTCCTTTCCCTGTTAAAGAACTGTTATTTCCTGCTCCCATATTTTTGCCTGAGAGCCCCTTAATTTAAAATTTATAGCAATTCGGAGGGGTGGGGAGGGTTTACATTCTCCATTTCAGGGGAGGCTCCTGCCTTCCTTAGCAGACTCCTGTCTTTCCAAACCAAGACAACATTCTACAAAAAACCTGCATAACCTGGTTCTTCCTAAACCTGCTGTGGAGCAGACTGGTTTCCAGGAGCAGCACATSCCTCTGGGATGGTCATCTCTGAGCACAGCCTAAATAATCCCTCCCTATAGCCTAAATAATCCCTTCAGTTTGGGGCAGCCAAATTTACACTGTGACTCCTCCCAGAGACCATCTCTTCCCCAGAACACAGCCCACCACAAAACATTCCCTCACACGCCTCTGGCAAGCTGAAAACCCTGGTAAGAAGACCAGAAATCACAGCAAAAATGTGCCAAAGGAGGAGAGGGCAGGAGCAACACAGACAGAGTAGAGCCCTGCCACCAAACCATAACGGTCCCTGTTGATAATAACCCATAAATACAGRACATGGGGAGACAGCAAAAGCTCATCTATATTCCCTGTCCAGGGGGAAAAAGGGGTTATCCCACCCCTAAATGCAGTGAGCAGCATGACCCAGCCCGTGTGAGCACTTAGAGCAACCCCACACTGAGAGAATGGTGCCAGGGCACGTGGCCAGGCTGTCACAGCAGCTCTCCAGGCTTCAGAAGGTGTAAAAGAGATCCAGAACAGAGTCAGAGCATCACAGGAGAGGGCAGGGGAGAGGACGAGTCCCCTCTTTGGCACACCAGCCAGGCTGCAGCCACCACAGCCACCCAGGAGAGGAAGAGCTCAGGCTGTGGCTGAGTGTGGAGCTCAGAGCCAGCTGCTCCACACCTCCACGTTTTTGGTGGAGGCAGAGCTTCAGTTCCCCTGCTCCAGGGCTGCTGAATCTCATCGTGGCAGKACCAGCCTTTCACTCTGTCCTGACAGGGCATTTTCCAGCCCCTGGTCACTAATTTCATTTCACCCAGAAGGATCACAAGACCATTTTGGGGACCAGAAGTCAGTGTTTTGTATTGTATATCAAGAAGAAAGAACTAATCACATCATGACTATTACATTTTCTTTTTACTTTTCATCCTTTCCAGTCTCTTACCCCTCCTAAGATCTTATTTGCATTTTTGATCAGACCCATACACCAAGAGAAAGCCCTCAGGGAGCTGGTTGTAACAGTGCCCAGGTCCTTTTCCTGGGCTGAATCAATTAATTTACACCCCTGGGAATAAAATGGATTTTTCCTGCCAACGTGTACAATTACTCCCTGCTTTCATTGGTAAGAGAAGGGGAGGCTGAGGCTTTGAAATGCAAAGTCGATTGTGCAAATCATCATCTCCAGCAGCAAAAGCTTCCCCCTGGTGCTGTGATCCCAGGTGAGGCAGCATCTCACCTGTGAGGGAAGGAGCTCCAGGAGTCACCCAGGCTCCTCCTTGCCCTGTGTCACCATCTGTCCTTACAAATGGGTTTTGTGATGGTTTGTTGAGTGATCTCAGAGTGCYAAAAAKCCCAAATTTTCAGCTTGCCAGYGGKGTGTGAGGGAATGTTTTGTGGTGGGCTGTGTTCTGGGGAAGAGATGCTCTCTGGGAGGAGTCACAGTGTAAATTTGGCTGCCCCACACTGAAGGGATTATTTAGGCTGTGCTCAGGGATGACCATCCCAGAGGGATGTGCTGCTCCTGGAAACCACTCTGCTCCACAGCAGGTTTAGGAAGAACCAGGTTATGCAGGTCTTTTGTAGAAGGTTCTGGGGACTGAGTCTCTCTGGAGCTCCTGGGCTGCAGCAGTGRCAGACAGAATGTGGAGAAGCTTCATCTCAGATGAACCCCAGGGCTGCTGGGCTTTGCACAGGGGTTTGCAGTWATAATCAAAACCATTGCAGCTTTATTGAATAACCACAGCAAATGAGCTGGGGAGGAATTGGGGAAAAAGGGAACGTGAAGCACAGCAGGAGGAAATCCTTGCACAGAGGCTGTCTGGGGGCTTTCAGCCCAATTTGCTATTTTAAGATCCTTCAGCTCAATTTCCTCCTGCATTATTACATTTAGGCGCCTTTTTAAATTTTTTTTTGCTTTGTTTTTTGTTTTATTTTGTTTTTTCTCCTTTTTTTTTTTTTTTTTGAGTGCATAAACATGGACAAAATCCWCTCTGAGCTGGCAGCTGGGAATAGGTTTTCCCTCACCTCACAGTGGGAATATTGTTGCTTGATAGGAGAAGAAAGGAAGAACAGCCTGGTGTGGTCTAAACCTCCTCAAGTGGCAGCCAGTGCTTTATGCACCCCAACAAGCATCTTGAGATAAAATAAAATGCTTTGCCAGGTCTTGCCTTYCATGAAAGCTGAGCCACCTCCTTGCCCCACAGCCCATGCAAAGGCAACAGCACTTTTAGAAATGTCCAAACTAGCTAAGTTATTAATAGTTATAGTATTATGTAGTATTATATAGTATTATAAAGTTATAATAGTGTTGCCCTGTTCTTCTAAGTTCTTCTAAGCCTTCTAATGTTTTCATTTTTGTTATGGAGTTCTCAGGCACTTTTATGTAAATAACAATTGTTTTTGCATTCTTTTCTGGAAGAGGAGAAATTTGATGGACTGTTAATTTGACCAGTGTCATTAGAAAAGTGGCAATTTCATCCTCCAGTCCAAGGTTACTTTTCCAATTTTATATATACTGAGGTCAAGAAATAAACTTCCCTTCTTTTTTACTTTAGAAGTTCCAGCATATGTGTTGTTTTATTTTGTGTCCTGTTGTGACATAATAATTATTCGTTATTAATAATCTCCAAATGCAAATGCTGCTGATTAACCACTCATAGTGTCCCTTTCCCCCCTCATCCTGACTTTTAGTTCCTCTCATTCCCTCCTCCCTGTGTTCTCTCTCTCATTTCCATCAAACACTGCTTTCCCCATTTGCCTCACTCTTCTCCAGCTATCCTGAAGGGTTTTTGAGGATTTTCATCCAGTCCTGTCCCTTCCCAGGGACACCAACACCTTCCTCCCGTGCTTTCCTGGGCACTGGAAGCTTTTCCCAGCAGCAGCACATCCACCAGGCTGCAGGGAAGAGCTGCCAAAGACCAGCAAGAGCAATTCACCAAAACCTCACCAGGCTGGAGCCAGCAGAGTCCCACCGTGGTTAGTTTTGTCTCTGGTAACCATGGTTAGCTTTATCTCTGGTAACCATAACTAGTTTTGTCTCTGGTAATCATGGTTAGCTTTATCTCTGATAACCATAATTAGTTTTGTCTCTGGTAACCATGGTTAGTTTTGTCTCTGGTAACCATGGTTAGCTTTATCTCTGGTTGCTGACACTCCCAAGTGCCAAATGGAGCTCCAGAAATCCTGTCCTGCAAAATCATTGCCCAGGGAGCTCAGAAAACCCAGGCTGAGGAACTTTGGGGTTTTCTGGTGCAGCGAACATCCCAGAGCCTCCCTTCCCCTCCTGCTTCAGAGCTGGAAGGAGCTCTCCTGGATGTTTCAGGATTTCTGTGATTCACCACCGAGGTGTCAGAACCCAGGACATTGCTCTGGCTGCCCTGGAGGGCTCCAGACCCTGGCAGGGGGCTCAGAGACCTTGGCACAGAGTCAAAAACACCTGTGCCTTTGATTTTAGCCCTTGGAAACAATTACCAACTTTGTGTGAAGAGTTACAAGCCACAAAAGTTTGAGTAGAATGATAGTGAATTTACCACAGGGTGAAAAAGGAGAATTTTGGGGTTTTTAGAATGGGGGTTCAAGAGGCAAGATGGAGGAATCTGGGAGTGTCCTGTCCTTCTTCTTCTTCTTGTCCTCCATCTTCTGCTGTGGTGGTGACACTTTTGGATTGGTTTAGAGTAGAGACAGACTGTCTGACATAGGTGATAGGTATTGGAAAATTATTGTAAATAAAGTACACGTTGTTCTTAATATAAAAAGCCAACACCACCCCAAGGGCAGGGGCTGTGCCACAACCCGACCTGCTGGACAGATCTCAGTGGGTCAGAGAGATAATTTAATAAATAAAAGCAAATAAACAGCCTTGAGAACAAAAACCAAGGAATTCTGGCTTCTTCTTTGGTCTCAGGGCTGGGAAAAAGAGACTTTCCAACACCTCGGGGTCACCTCGACACCAGAGACCTCATCACCGGAGTAAAAGAATTTTCTGTGTTAAGGGATGGGAGAGCCATGGGCTGCAGCCCTGTGTGTGTGCCTCAGTTTCCCACTCCAGACCCAGGAATGATCCCTGTCACAGACACATTTTCAGGAAAATCCTTTCCTTAGGAGTTTTTCTCCTGAGAAGCTGAGAGGCCTCAGGAACAAAATGGAAACAATGGCTATCTGCTGCTGTGGAATGCAACAGGTGCATCTGTGATTGGTCTCATGTGGTTGTTTCTAATTAATGGCGAATCACAGCCCAGCTGTCCAGACTGTCTCGGTCAGACACAAGCTTTTGTTATCATTCCTTTTCTATTCCTAGCTAGCCTTCTGATAAAATCCTTTCTTCTATTCTTTTAGTACAGTTTTAATATAATATATATCACAAAATAATAAATCAAGCCTTCTGAAACATGGAGTCAACATTCTCATCTCTTCCCTCATCCTCAGACCCCTGTGAACACAGTCACAGATCCCAACCACCCCTTCAAGGGCCTGTGATGCCTCTGGGCACAGAGAATCRTTCTCCACACCCAGCTCCAGCCTCAAGTGGAACAACTTTAAAAATCAAGTTCTCCTCCTCAGACCAYCTCCCTGCACAACCCCTAGGTTGAACTCTGTGGAAAATACTTAATTAATCTCTCTTGCTGCAGCCTAATTCTCTCTTCAACATGTGGCTGTCACTTCCCTGTCATCACAGCTGATTTACAATGGGGTTTAATTAAATCCTCCGTACATTATTCAGCATTCTCTGAAGACAACACCAAAGCAGCCAAGGGTATTTAAAATGTCACCTGCTGAGACGTATCATCTCCTAAATAAATATGACAGTGATCAAACTTTGGCTAATTACAGTGACTTCGTTATTTGTTTGTATGTTTTAATATTTAATTGCTTTCGTGTTCATCCAATTACAAAGCAACAGCAAATAGAAATTAACTTTTTATCAGCGTGTTCCCAGCCCAGCTAATCAGCACTTCAAAGGCCAGACACAATAGGAGGCCATCCAACCTGAGAGTGCTTTACAATATATTCTCTGCTGAATGGACCATTCTATTAAATTAAGGGAGAATTGTGTTTGTCAGGGCACTCCCAGCTCCCACCCGGATTCCCTTTATGTGCCCATTTACGGCCTCCTTGCAGCATCCTTGCAGCAGGACTGTAAATTGTTTGTATTGCTGCTGGGGCTGTWAGCACTGGAGGTGACAGTGGGTGGCTCCATGTCAGCAGAAAATCCRGGGAAATCGCTTCCCTTGGGAAGAACATGCACATCTTGCTCCCTGGCACGTGGGGAGCAGAGGCAGCATCGCACAAAGTGTCCTGAGTGAAGTTACAGAGGAGCTGAACCTCACCTTTTCCCCCAAAATCTGAATTTCCCCCCCTAAAATCTGAATTTTCCCCCCAAATAATCTGAAGTTTGCCCTAAATTTCAATTTCCCTCCAAAGTCTAAATTCCCCCCCAAAATCTGAATTTTTCCCCAAAATCTAAATTTTTCCCCAAAATCTCAATTTCCCCCAAAAATCTGAATTTCCCCCAAAATCTGAATTTTCCCTCCAAAATCTGAAACTTACCCCCCAAAATCGGAATTTTCCCCCAAAATCTAGAATTTACCCCCAAAATCTAAATTTCCCTCCAAAATCTGAATTTTCCCCAATAATCTGAATTTTCCCCAAAAATCTGAATTTTCCTCCCAAAATCTGAATTTTGCCCCCAAAATCTGATTTTTCCCAAAAAAAATCTAAATTTCCCCCCAAATCTGAATTTTGCCCCCAAGATTAGATTTTTCCCCCAAAATCTGAATTTCCCCCCAAAATCTGATTTTTTCCCCCAGAATTCTGAATTTTTCCCTCAAAATCTGAATTTTTCCCTCAAAATCTGAATTTTTCCCTCCAAAATCTGAATTTCCCCCACAAAATCTAATTTTTTCCCCCAAAATCTGAATTTTTCCCCAAAATCTGAATTTTGCCCCCAAAAATCTGAATTTTCCCCCAAAAATCTGAATTTCCCAGTGCAGCCACCARAGATACCATAGCCCTCCCAAGCCAGGGGGCTGCAATAATTTTAATTTCACCCCCATTCCCTTGTGCCTGTTGAAATTAAGCTCAGCTTAGCAATGAGAAGAMCTCCATGACCTCCCATCCTTGCTGGGCCTGGGACACCTCCGTCCATTTTAGGAAGAGCCTGGGGATTCAGAGCTGATAGAAACAAAATTATTCCTGCCCGGTGGCAAGCAGCAAACTATTTATATTGTCAGAAACCCGATGAAGAAAACAAAAGGTTAAGTGTAGCTGCTGTCCCCCTACAAATCTCCTGGCAGAAGTGGAAGCTGAGTGCAGACAGAGTGATTRAGGGGCACAGAAAACAGATAAATAGCTCAGATGCCAAACAGCAGAGGGAAAACAGCACCAGACGAGCCCAGGCATAAATGAGATGCATTAAAGGATTGTTCTGCATTGCCCTAGTCCTGAATTTCTTTGCTTTGCCCCATTTTTACTGCTCTAAAAACCAGGTTTTTAGTCACCACAGTGAAATTCCAGACAACAGAGTAAGAACTGGTCCATCAATTAACATGATTTTTGATATTTGAATATTTAAAATGAGGTTGTGCTTTACTATAATGATGATAAAGCACAACCTCATTTTAAATATTCAAATATCAAATATTCAAGGAGAAAAAGTTAACCCTAATCCTGTGCATCCATAAACCTGGGCCAGGCAGAGGTGTCTCACTTGGGAGGACACACAAGTTTTGGTGTTACAGCCCAAACTTGCCTTGCTGGGTTGTTTGGGAGTTTATCAGAAGCCTTTCTTCCTTTGTGCACACAAAGAAAATAAAGAAAAACACTTGCACAGTTGAAAATGGGACAAACTGGGAGGTTTCTTGCCCCACATGCTGCTGTTTCTGAGAGGGTRGTACCTAACAAAATTTAATTTTAAATTTATTTCTTTTCATCATTAATAATAAAAAAATGATTTTAAAAATTATTAAAAAATTAATTCTTATTACTTTTTTCTTTTAATTACTACTAATAAAATTTTCTTTATACCCTTTTAAAATTCTAAACCTACTTCACCTTTCTCCTAATCCTATCTTCCCACCTCACAACAAAAAGATAAATACACAAATAATTAACCAACACTAAAACTCACCACACTCATCAACACATTAATTAAAAATCTCAAAATTAAAAAAATAAATAAATTAACAAACCAAAATCACTACACCCTCCAAGCAGTAGAAGAAAACCGGCAAGAGCCCAGAGCAGCCACAGAAGCTCCAACTTTCTGCAAAGGATGCAGTGACAGCCTCACATTGTTTAAAAAATAAAAAGTATTCTGGGAAAAAAAAAAGAACTTTTACTCGATGGATATATTTTTTCTTCAAAGCATGCAAAAACAACCTCTGTTTTTTCCCCAGAGAAACAACTCTGTGTTTAATTTTAGGCTTCTCTCATAAAATATTAAATGGACAAAGAAATCTGTTTGAAATACTTTGATTTTATTGAAATTAAATATTTAATTTGACTCAAAATATTGTCTCAGATTTTTTTTTTTTTTTAACCTTTGAGAATGGTTTCTTTTGAGAAATCAAGACTTGCAGAGGTTTTCATGCAAACAGATCTGCTTTCTGCTATCTCCAGTAAGGACTCATTCACTTAATTTCTCTCCACCACACTGACATGGCTCATTAAAAAAATACAGAAATATTGCTCCCACCCCAAGGATGAAGCTGAAATAAATTTTATGGCATCCTTTGAAACAGCTGAGCAATGGTGAGGGAGAGATTTCAGGCTGGGAGGAAGAAAACTGAGAAGAAATGCAGAAATATGCATTTGAAAAAAACCCCAGGTATTTCCCACTTTGATGAAAAACTTGAGCATTTTGAAGTCTATGCACAAAGACTTCAGCAAAGCTGCCTGGCATGAGACAGGGAAGGAAATAAAACCTCACCAAACTCCCAGGRAGGAAGAGCAGAAAAGTAACTTTTAAAGTTACTTTTAAGTTAAGAATGYGAGGAACTTGGTCTAAGGGATTAAAAATATTTAATTCCAGAGATATATAGACCTGTCAATGAGGAAATGAGAAGAAAATATCCTGATTTTCCTGGTCCAAAGCATTGCTCTCATCCTGCAAATGGGGTAGAYGATTCAAACTCTACTGGTACCAGTGTGGGGATTTATATTGAAAAAATCCATCAGCTCATTCCCCGCAGAGCCCTGGTTTGAATCATTTCAATATCCTTTACCCCGAGGGGGAAAAAAAGTTGGAGAAAGTCCTGAAATCATGTTTATATCGCTTCCAACATGCAATTTATTTTCCTCCCTCWGCTTGGAGGGAATTTGTATCCTGCAGCTCAAGCTGACTGCATCTGTCCAAGTGCAGCCAAAGCACAAAGCCCAGGCTCAGCTCCCAAACCAGCCTGGACCAAATCAAAGGGCTCAGATGGCACAGCCTGCTCACCCTGGAACTTGCTGATGTTTGGAATTATGATTTACCAGCCTTGTCTGGGCCAACAATGATGCTATTATTATTATTATTATTATTATTATTATTATTATTATTATTATTATTATTATTATTATTATTATTATTTCTGTATCGACATCTTTAATGTTTTCCAGGATGGCAAACACATCTCCTGCTCAGTTTCCCTGCTCAGTTTCTGCATTTTTCAGCTCTGTGATAAATGGGGTGGCTGAGTGCTGGGCATATCTCCAGATTCCTGAAGCTGTCATGTCCTCAGGACTCAAGAAATCCATGCTGGGSACAGCACAAAGAATCCAGTCTCCCCACAGCTCCCCATTCCTCTGCTCCCAGGTTCTCATGACACTGCTCTTAAGTTTTAATTTGGTCATTTCATAGAAAAAAAAAAATCCCAGAGCCAGAAAATTACAGGAGAATTTGAAATTTCCTTCCCTAAAGCCAGGCTGGACAGGGCTTGGAGCAACCAGGTTTAGTGGAAGGAGCCCTGCCCACAGCAGAGTTTGGAACTAAATGACCTCCAAGGTTCCTCCCAGCCCAAACCTTTCTCTGATTCCATGGAGAWTCAGGTTTCTAACCATGGCTGCTGAGGATTTTTTTTTTCAAAAGGCAACACTCCACGCTGAAAATTGAGGAGAAAAAAAGAAAAACAGAACTATGATGGTGGGGAGAAAAAAAAAAACCAAAAAGACATTCCACAAATTAAATGGCAGGAGTTGTATTGGTCAGCATCACTGAAGTGCTTGGTATGGCTGTGCCTGAGGGATTACCCAGGACATTTGGGGCGGGCACTGGGGTTTGYTAACTCTTGGAAATGCAGTGGGAAGGAACAACCCAAGGCAGGATGGAACTGGACACACTGAAAATGYGGCTGTGGAGAAGAGCCCCAACAGTGTCCATCTCACATAGAGGGGGTGAAATGTGTAAACTCATTTTTAGTTGCTCTTGCTGTGTTCCCATCCCCCTTTTCAGCCTGTTCAGGTTAAAAAAGTGTGAAAAGCAGCAAAAGCCCAGTGAAATTCCTGTCTTGGGGCTGGAAATGCGGGGGGTGTGTATTCTATTGCCTATCTGTCAGAGGCAGTTATCTTCGTTCATGGGGCAGTTTTCTTTCTCTCCCACAGCCTACCCTCCCTCCAGGAGATCTCTGCTGTCCATGGCCATGAGTGTCCTGCAGGGCTGATCCAATTCCAGCATCCCATGGGAGATGCTGCGCCCAGGGGAGGAGCCAAGCATTCCTACCTGGATCCAATCTGAGCCTGGCACAGCACAGCAGCCTTTGCCCCTGCATTGCCAGAGGAGCAGCTTTCTGCTGCCCTGCATTGCCAGAGGGAGCCACGGCCCATCTCCAGCAGCCCTGGAGCTGCAGAGGAAAAACTCCCCCCTTGTGCAGGATCCCTGCTGCGCAGCAGCACAGCTGGCACTGCAGGAGGGCTGAGCCCCCATGGGATGGGGCTGTGCCACCCCCTGACACACAGGGGGGCAGGGCATGGTCTCACTCTGTTTGTTTTCTTTTTTGTACTATTGCATTTGTATTTTTAATTTTCCTAGTACAGAACTGTTATTCCTATTCCCATATCTTTTTCTGAGAGCCCCTTAATTTCAAAATTATAATAATTCGGGGGGAGGAGTTTTACATTTTCCTCTTCAAGGGAGGCTCCTGCCTTCCCTAGCAGACATTGTTCAAACCAAGACAGTTCCTCAGGATCTTTCTGCCTGCCACATTTTGGGATCCTCGTGCTGCACACAGCTCCAGAAATCGCTGCCCCAGCCCATCCCTCYCCTGCCCCCTGCTTCAGAAAAGGGAATCTCTGCTCCTTCCACCTCCTGGCAGGCTCAGAGCTGCCCCAGGGTCTCCATGGGAGATCCATCAGGTGTTTTAGGATGAGCCAAGCTTCTGGATAAAGACAAGGATGTGGGGGATCACTGGAAGAAACTATTGAGACACAAGTTGTGGGTGAGACACGGCACGTCCTGGGAGATGTGAATGACCCCTGGAGGCATTCCAGAACCATCTGGGCACCATCCTGTGCCTGAGCAGGGAGCTGGGACCAGATGYTCCCACCTGGGGTCTCTGCCAGCCTGACCCACCCTGGGATTGGGATCTCAGCACCAACTGCACACAAGGAAAAGCTCAACAGGGGATCCAAGGGCGTTGGGCAGCACCCAGCCCCTCCAGCATCAGGCTCTGATGGTTCCCTGTGACATTCCAAAGCTTTTGCAGAAGGAAATGCTCCCAGAAAACCCCAGACAGAAACAGATTGACTTCCAACACACACAAAATTATATTAAAGAAAAAGGAAAAAAAAAATCAAAGCCAGCAGCTTGCACACAAGCCTTGCATTTGCAATTCTGATTCTCTAATACYGAACAGCTCCCAGCTGGGGGAGGGGTAGACAGGAAATATTACAGCAACGTTATTTTGTTACACTAATTACCAATAATGGCACATACTAGACTACCAACCACAGTCAATTCATTTTGAAAGCTATATAATAATGTTTAGGATAAGGAATTAATTTTTATAGCCACTGAAGCAGATTTACTTGTACTGTAAMGCTGATTTATTACAAATTAAATTTCTTAACTCCAGAAGTTTCCTTGGAGAGCCTCAGCAGGACCTGGGGGGGGACATACCAGGCTGCAAGGGGGGAATTTGGGCAGCATTAAGGTTCAGGTCAGAGTGCCCAGACCATTATTAACCCTTCAGCACACAAGGCCATTTGGATGTACCCACTTCCATGGGCAGATTCAGCCCCACACAACAACCCACTGGATGATTTTTCTCAAGTCAACTGATTGTGAAAGGGTGGGGTTTAAGTAATTTATTTTTTTCATTGCATCATTTACAAAGGTAAAATTTCAGTACTACAAGGGTCTGTTGTTTTCTTTTTTTTTTCCCCAGCGTAGAGAATTCCATAAAAGATTCATAAAGTGAAAACTTTGAAGTACAGTCAAGAAGATCTACTCATTAATTTACGAAAACATCCCTGGTGTCAATTATTGACTGTGAAGAGGTTCAGATTGTCTCTTCCACTGCCATGCAGGAGCTGCTGGCTCTGACTTTGTACAGAGCTGAGGGCAAGGCTGGGCCTGGGCACAACCCCAAAGAGGGAGAGTCCTCAGCAGGGCTTCACACAGGGKCTGAATGTGATCATTTCTGGTGCTATTTGCAGGGGTCCCCAGGACGAGGTGAGAGATGAGTGAATCTGAATCCATATTCTTAGAAGGCTGATTTATTATTTTATCATATTATATTATATTAAAGAATGCTATACTAAAACTATACTAAAACTATACAAAGAATAGAGAAAGGATACAGACAGAAGGCTTAACAAGAATTATTATGAAAACTCGTGACTGACTCCTCAGAGTCTGACACAGCTGATGGTGATTGGTCATTAGGTAAAAACAATTCACATGAACCCAATCAAACATGCACCTGTTGGACAAACAATCTCCAGACCATATTCCAAAGCAGCAAAACAGGGAGAAGCAAATGAGATAATATTGGTTTTTCCTCTAAGGCTTTTCATCTTCCCAAGAGAAGAAATCCTGGTGAAGGGTTTTTTCAGAAAATATGACAGTGACAATTTCTGGCTGAAATTATTTATGAAATTATTGGGATAACTTCAGTTTTTTCACTCCTGCTCATCWGCATCCATTAATAGAGCCATGACTGCCTGGATAGGAAGTCTCCAGGGCCTTCTCCTGGAGGAACATTAGCTGGGCTGGTCTTGAAAGAGTTTCCCTCCAGCTCTGGAGATGTGGCTGGCTGTGCCTGGGTGGTTGAGGYCAGGAACCCAAGGGATGGCTGGGCTGAGCTCTGCATCCTCCAGAGAGAGGTGATGCATCCATTCTGCCTCCAGGGGAGGAACCACCACTGTTCCTGAGTGCTTGGGATGCTCAAAGCAAACACAGGGAAGGTACAGCAGGTGGTGGGAACAGAGGCTTGGGGTTTGGGATCCATCTCTTTTGGGTGTGACAGGGAATTTTGTGGTGTCTGGGAACATATATGGCCGGAGAAGGAGCTACACATCTGCATGAACCACACCAGGGGACTTCTGATGGCACCCAGCCCTGGCACCTCCATCACTAAGAAAACCCAATGGAAAACGTTCCTGCTATCCAGCCAGCCCTGAAAAATACCCAGTCAAACACCCACAGATGGGCACCCACCAGGGAGCCTCTCAGGGCACAGTCAAGGACTAAACTGTGGGCAGCTCCTCCTCATCTGCACCTTGGAAACTGTCTCTTATACACATCTGGCACAGTCAAGGACTAAACTGTGGGCAGCTCCTCCTCATCTGCACCTTGGAAAAGGGCCCCAGCCTGCCAATCCAGCTCTTGGCATTGCTGCTCCTTTAAAAGGAGCCCCTTGTTCAGCCTKAGCCTTCCAAAGGCTCAGTGACAACTGGCAGCCCAGCCCAGCAGTCAAGGCAGCCAGGGGGGTTTGCAGAGGTTTCTAAACATCCTCTCTGCACCATCTGATGTGTGCAGGCACCAAACAAAAACCCACTCGAATTCCTCAGCAGGAGGAACGAGGGAGCTGGAGCTGCTCCAATTCCACGCTGGAACGGAGCTGGAAGCAGCTCCTGGCGCGCCGACGCGAAATCGCTGAGGGGATTTGTCTGATGCCGTTTCCACGTTTGGTATTGCGGGGTTGTTTTTGGTTTGGTTTGGTTTTTAATGATGCTTCTAGAGATCCCACCGCTCTAAGTTTCATCCAGGGAGGGAGATGCAGAGGGAGGAGAGTCATTAGCTCATCCCTAATGACAAGGAGGAGGGAGGAGGGCTTCCCTARGCTAATCCTGCCCAGGCTGATCCCCCACCGATGATGCTTTTCTGTGCTCCAGGATAAATGAGACTTGCCTAATTCTTTCCCCGCTGCAAATAAACAGACGGGGAGCCTGCACCATGCGGCTGGCACTGCCCTATCCATCACCCGTCCCGACTGTAGGTAGCGGTGATTACAGCTCATTATGGGCAATTACCTCRGCGGAGCTCGTAGGTGTTTTCCCCCTAGAACTTTCAGCAGCTCCAAAGCTCTTTGAAGGTTTCTCTGTGAAAAACAGGCTGTAGGAAATCCCTCCCTCTCTGCCCAGCAGTCAGACCTCCCTTCCAGAAGCCCGAGCCATCAGACACCACAGTGCAATCACGAAAAAGAGCTGGGAAAAAATCGCCAGCCCCGTGTGCCCAAAGGATGGGCGATGCACCAGGRCTGTCCTCTGGGCACAGCTGGTTGGTGGGGACACATCTGCTCAGAAGGARTCTTCTTTCTCTCTTTTGCTCCTCAGAAAGCTTCTCCCATGAGCAAGCTTCCCCTCACCCCTCCTCCAAACCCACAATGTAATTCCCACAAAAAAACCCCCCCACACAACAGAAAAGCACATGTACAGTGGGTGCCCTTCCCGCATACAAAGTACCACGGCAGCGGGCTGAGGGATGGACCCTTTGAGAAATTCATATGCCAGCCTTCCCACTATAGCAATTTCATTCTGTCTTTGTAATTGTCTGATATTACATTGTTCCCTGCCAGAAGATTAATTAGCTAGTCTTACCCTCCAACATACCATCCCTCTGCAACCCTCAAGGAAGCTGGAGCGGTGCCAAGTCACAGGGATTTGCTATTCTGGCTGGCAGCTGCTACTGTCGCTGCAGAAAAAAAAAYYAAAAAAAKKKAAAYYAAWAAAAGAAAAGCCTCCTTTTGTCCCCAAGCAGCAATCGCTGTGCCAACTGACCCCGTCCCTCCCAAAGCCACCACCAGCYAGGCGGCCAAGGCTCAGTGCCATGGGCCGGCAGCGCAATAAAATAAAAGACTGGCAGGAAGTGGAAATTAAAGATTAAAAAAATAATTAAGCAAACCCTCCCTCCCCCCAGCCAACGCCCCACAGCTCAAGCCCCTGCCTGGTGCCAATACTCACATTGGCTGAGCATGGATGTGCTGTGGCCATAAGGCATGAGGGACACGCCGTGGGAAGCACACAGGTGAGGTGACATGCCTGCATCGACATCAACACCAGCATCAGCATCYACATCACCACCTCTCATCCCAGCCCAGAGCCACCTTCACACCCCAGCCCACCCTCAGCCAGAGGAGAGGGCAGCAGGGACATCACAGTGCTGGCAGCAGGGAGCCACCACCCCAACCAGGGCTGCTGCCACAYCCACTCTTGGCAAGGAGCCCAGCCRGGCACRYCAGTGGATCTGCTGSTTTTGTTCCCTCTCCATCTCCTGTCCTCACACACACACGCTCTGGATCTTTCCATCTCACCCTAAACATGGTGCCCAGGCAGGTGGAAGCAGCGTGGGTTTGAGCACAGCACACCTTGGTCACCATCCCAGCGAGCTGTGGGGGCACAAGGGTTTTCCCTCTTTGTGGAGGGGAGGAGAGCTCAAAGTCTAGGAGGTAAAAACCTGAAAAATATAATCACCCATCTAACCTGATGCACACCACAAAACCAACTGGCAAGCACGTCATCCTTCCTTCCAGGCAGTCCTCAAAAGTTCTGTTCTGCTAAAGTCACCCCAGCAGTTCATGTTTGCTGGTTGATTTGCTGGTTTGCTCCATCAGCCCCACAGGGCTCTCCAGCCGTGTCCTACAGGGCTGCAGCACAGTGTAGCAAGGTGTTTTCTACAGAGGAGGCACCACAAGTGCCAACAAGTTGAGTTTAAGGTAAAAAGTGAAGAAAAGGAGAGCAGGACCCCTACAACACCAACAGACACAACCATGAGCAGTGTACTGAACCCTGTACAACCTGGTCCCCAAAACCACCAAGACAGACCAAACCTGGCAGCTTTCCCTCATCCAGCTCAAKAGGAGGCCAATTTTTGATTAAATTTGTTTTAAATTTGGGCAGCTGTTGTAGGAGATCACCCTTCCTCCTCAGCCCAGCTCCCTGGGGACTGGCACAGGGACAGGGAGCTGCGTTTGCTGGGCACCATTGGCAGTCACCCATTCCCGTTCCCATTCCCATTCCCGTTACCATTCCTGTTCCCGTTCCCATTCCCATTCCCGTTCCCATTCCCGTTCCCATTCCCATTCCCGTTCCCATTCCCGTTCCCATTCCCGTTCCCATTCCCATTCCCGTTCCCGTTCCTTTTCCCATTCCCCATTTCCCATTCCTTCCCGTTTCCCATCCCATTCCCGTTCCCCCATTCCGCCATTCCCGTTTCCCAATTCCATTCCCGTTCCCCATTCCCATTCCCGTTCCCATTCCCCATTCCCGTTCCCATTCCGCATTCCCATTCCCATTTCCTTTCCCATTCCTCCCGTTTCCTTCGTTCCCGTTCCCTTTCCCATTCCCATTTCCTGCCCTTCCCATTCCATTTCCTGTTTCCCATTCCCGTTCCCATTCCCATTCCTGTTCCCATTCCCGTTCCCACTCCCATTTCCCATTCCTGTTCCCATTCCCATTCCTGTTCCCCCATTCCATTCCCTTTCCCATTCCCATTCCTCATTCCCATTCCCTTTCCCGTTCCTATGTTCCCATTCCCATTCCCGTTCCATTTCCCATTCCTGTTCCCATTCCCATTCCCATTCCGTTCCATTCCCGTTCCCATTCCCCATTCCCATTCCCATTCCTGTTCCCATTCCCTTTTCCCGTTCCTATTTCCCATTCCCATTCCCGTTCCATTCCCATTCCTGTTCCCATTCCCATTCCCATTCCCATTCCATTTCCCGTTCCCGTTTCCCATTCCCATTTCCCGTTCCCATTCCTGTTCCCATTCCCATTCCTGTTCCGGTTCCCATTCCATTCCCGTTCCCATTACCATTCCCATTCCTGTTTCCATTCCCATCTCCCATTTCCGTCTCCGTTCCCATTCCATTCCCGTTCCCGTTCCCATTCCCATTCCCGTTCCCATTCCCATTCCCATTCCCGGGCTGTGGCAAACGAGCCCATGTTGTCACAGGGGCTAATTAAGCTCCTGCACTAAGACAGCAGCTCCAGAGTGTCTCAGCACCCGCCCTGGGCTGGCAGCCCCCCTCGCCGGGTGCTACGGAAACGGGAATTAAGCGCTGATGAATGCAGTATTAATTAATTAAGAGAAGATGCACACGAAGGGGGTGGGAGGCAGGGGGTCTTGGCGCTGTGGAAATCACCCAAGGAGGGGCRGCTGTAAATTTGGTTTTTACTGTTTTTGCTCGGGAGAAGGCACCAGTGGGGACCTGCATGCCCAGGCAGTGGGAGTGTGACCTGCTGGCATCAGACCTGCCCGTCCTCCATRGCCAAGGAAAGGAGGAAATCCCAAAAAAATGCCAGGGGAGGGAAGAGGCACCCGCGGCTCCACGCCGCCATCTTCTCCCACTGCGGAGGCCGAATGCAAAATCAATTTTGCACACTCTGAAATGGCTGTTCAGGAAGGGTTTTTTGCTCTGGAGAGGTTAATGGGGAAGCTCAAGSCAGCTGATGCTGGGGGGATGGATGCTACTTTTCAGTTTGCATATTGAGATTGTTTACACACATGATTAGCTAATATATTAAGCTTCTTAAAGGAAAAAATAAAAGGTAAAGCACAGGGTTTAGTTTTGATTTGCATTCCTCACCCACTCRCTCCTTCACAATACGCCACCTGGAGAACAGCAAGGACTTGGCCATCCCTGCCAACAGCTGGCTTTTGGAGAAGGGAAACAAATGGTTAAAATTCCATCAAAGACTGCAGTGTCCAGGTGATTCAGCACATCCAGCCTCACATCACAGCACCTCAGGTAAGTGCTGGTCCCCATRCCATGAACTGGGGCAGCTCAGCCTGCTCAGAGGTGAGTTTTGGGTGYGTGCTCAGCAGCCCGGGGTGGTCAGACCCTGATCCCCATGGGAAGGGCAAGATCCCTGTGGGGAGCCMGCTCTGCCAAGCCCTGGCCAGTGGCAGTGGGGTGCCAGGGACAGGGGAGTGAGGGCTGCAGAGCCCACATGCAATGGGAGGTGCTCAGCACTGCAGCTTTTCCTCTGCACGGCTGCTCCTGGGGGCTGGGTGTGGTTTCAGGTCTCTTTTCTGTCTCAAGGCTGGAGACAAACACCCCGGAGATAACCAAGGCTTTGTTTCATCACCAGCAGGGCAGAGAAACTCAGCTGCAGACCCAGCTGCCACTTTCCAGGGCAAACAGGCCAGAGACCATCATTCCCTGATCCAGAGACCTTCTGGGCATGTCCAGGACTCCCCTGCCAGGTATTCAAACCCAGACCTGACTGTTTTCTCACTCTCCTGGCAGCACAAACCACAGGTGTGGCTCTGCTTCCAGCAGCCCCACAGATCCATCCCTGCCTCCCAGTCATGCCAGTGTTTAACTGGTTTCACTCAGCAATTCTCCATGAAAAACTTCTTCCTGAACCATCTCAGCAGGGTGACTGGCTGGGAAGTATTTTAGGAGTATTTWAAAAATTTATTTTAATTTACTAATTTAAAATGTGGTATTTTAAACACCAGGCTGCATGCTCTGAACCTTGTGCTGTTCCTCCAACCCTGAGCTCGTGCTGCAGACTCTATTCTTGCATCCCTGCTTGTTGGGATCCTCAAATAAAARACCCTGGTGCAGTTCCAAAGCTCTCCCAACTCACCATCCTTCTCCTCTGATGTGGTTTTAAAACCACACTTCTCCTTTGCACCATTTTRTCCTGCTGCAGGGGTAATCCCTCCTTCCACAGCCAGGCATCACAGCAGCAGCTCAGCTGCTCRTCCCTCCCCTCACGTTCCTCCCCAGCTCTCACCACCCAGGGTGTGTTATTTATACAACATCTCTAAGCATTGGCTTCTTCAACACAATTTTTCCTTTAATTACTTGCATTAAAAATAAAAATGCCAAGCTATGTGAACAACTGCTCTCATTACAGTATCAGTCCTCCAGCTAATTAATATCTYTTAGCTTTGGCTTATGCACCAGGATGCCTAAATCCAAAATACACAAGGCTGCCAAGTTACTTTGCAAACAGGAGCACTTGCCTTGAAGAAAGAATCACGTTATCCAACTTCTCCTGTGCAACCTCCACACAACCTTTACTTTCAAGGTCTTAGAGAAGGAAAGCTCATCCAGATCAAAAAGAGATTGCAGTGAAACCAAYGGGGAGACCCAGAGGAAAGCAAAGAGAAGAGAAAGAAGATCTCCAGAAGAAAGGGCAACACCATCTTTGTACCTGAGAGGAATGGTGGATTTGTCTTTACAAACCAGCTGTGGGTCTGCTGGTAGATAAAACCAGCACTGAGAGGTAAAAGAAACAATGGGAAGGATTCCACTGAGTGGTAGATGGAAAAAGATATTTACCTTTACAAATAAACTGCAGGTTTGCTGATAAATGGAATTGGATATTGAAAGATGAAAGAAACAATGGGGAAAAACCCTAAATTCCAAAAGAATTAAAAGTTAAAAGGGAGGGTTGTACATTAGAGGGGAATCTCTGGTATCAGGCATTTCAGGAAGTCTGAACCTCTCAAGTACTTCAGAAATGGGGAAAGAGAGAGGGAAATTGGGGTAAAAAGGAGGCTGCATCCTCCAAAAATTTGAGAGATCCCAGGGGAATGCCCCATGGCCTCTCCCTTTATTCAAATAAAATAAAAGGACTCCTCTGTCTCCTTTTTTGCACATAAACCTCTGGTGTTTGTGGATTAATTTTCCTGACATACCCACTCTGTTGTATTCACACAGGCCACATAGGAAGGACTGAGTTTGAGGTAAAACAGCAGCTCCCAAGCCTCTCCCAGAGCACACACATAGACATCTCCAGCCTGTGGAGAAGGAAAAGGAGCTGAGTACAACTGAGCTCAATCACAGCAGCAACTTTCTAACCTAAAAATAGGTTAGAAACTGTTGTAAAATAGTTGATAATTGTTAAGCATGTACTGTTACGACTGTTAGCCACAAGGGTTTGAATAGAATGATAGTGAATTTATCACAGGGTAAAAATGTAGAATTTTGGGGTTTTTAGGAATGGAGGTTCAAGAGGCAAGATGGAGGAATCTGGGTGTGTCTTCTCTTCTTCCCTCTCCTTCTTGTCCTCCATCTTCTGCTGGGATGGTGGCACTTCTGGATTGGTTTAGAGTACAGAACAGACTGTCTAACAATAGGCGATAGGTATTGGAAAATTATTGTAAATAATACACAAGTTCTTAGTATAAAAAGCCAACACCACCCCAAGGGCAGGGACTGTGCCACAACCCGACCCTGCTGCAGATCTCAGCGGCTCAGAGAAAGAATGGAAAGATAAGAGAAATAAACAACCTTGAGAACCAGAGCTGAGGAATCTCACTTCTTCCTCGACCACAGGGCTGAGAAAAAACACTTTTTAATACCTTGGGAGCATTCACAACACTCAGAACCTGAGCAGCCCTCCTGCAAGCCCTGATTCTCAGAATCTCTGCTAGGTCAGTTTGACTCTGAGATACGTACAAAACCTCCTTTTCCCAGCCCAGCAGTCAAAGAAGGGTCAGAACTCTTCTGTTCTCATTCTTAAGGTTGTTTATTGTTTTCTTATAATAAAATTCTTTCTCTGTGTCTGCCAAGGACTGTCTGGCAGGTTGGGGTGAGGCCACACAGTGTGTTATCTTTTTATTACTAAAAACTATGTGTACATTATTTACCATAACTTCCCAATACCTATCACCTATGTTAGACAGTGAGCTTCTACTCTAAACCAATCCAAAAGTGCCACCATCACCCAGAAGATGGAGGCCAGGAAGAAGAAAGAAGAAGGACAGGGCACACCCAAATTCCTCCATCTTGGGACCCCGAGCCCCCATTCTAAAAACCTCAAAAATCTATTTTTCACCAAGTGACAAAATTATTCTACTTAAACTCTCTTGACTTGCAATTCTTCATATAAAGGTTGGTAATTCTTCATATAAAGGTTGGTAATTCTTCATATAAAGGTTGGTAATTTTTTTCCTTGGGTCAAAATCAAAGGCACAGGGGTCTGGGGCTCTGTGCCAAGGTCTCTGAGCCCCCCGGGCAGGGGCTTGAGCCCTCCAGGACAGTCAGAGGAATTTCCTGGGTTCCAACACCCAATGTCAGCACATCCAGCACAGCCCAAGGCAGCGGGGATGGAGCTGATTAAAAACGGAAAAGCCTTGTGTAAACTTAATGCATAATTAACCTGAGCAACGCACAGGAGACATTATTGAGGTCAGGCAAGCATTAGAGCCACAAAAACAACTCTGCCAGCASAGGAGGGATGAGAACATCCACTGTTAAATTATTTGAATACTCCTCTAAAGCAAAGGATAAAACCTGCTGGATCCTAACAGGGACAAGCCTCTTCTMCAGGCAGATTATAGCAGGTTTCTTAGCTCCTACTCCWAAACATTGGGTGGGAGAGGCCAGGAAGGAGAGCCTGAGGWGGACAAGCCCTTTAGAGATTTTCTGTCCATGTCAGGTCTCCAGCAGAAATACCATCTCAAGTGCTTTCAATCCCAACCCTGACCAAGGAAGAAAAAAGGAGATAAAAGTCCAACATTCCACAGTTAAACCCTCAGCCCAGGGGGGCAGGCACACCAACAAGGAGATGGGCCGCGCATGGGAAGGCAGCTCAAAYGGGGAAATTGGTGACAGCCCAGGGAGCCCAGAGAGCTGCAGTGGTTGTGGCAGTCAGGGCACGTCCTTAGCAGCCCCCAGAAAAGCCAGGTTTCCARTTGTTCCCTTTAATGTTTGGAGTCTGCACTTCCACTACAGGAAATAAAAGTCTGGAGCAACCTGGTCCTTTGAACTGGCKAAAGTCCTGCAAAAGCAGGACAGGCAGCACACATTTCATCCTTGTTTCCTTCATCCTCTTGCACACYGGCTCCCATTACACTTAAAGAGGGTTTGTGGCACGGCTGTCATATTAGATATCCATTGTAAATTCCATGGGTGAGCCTTGACAAGCACAGCATCCATCCACAGCTCTGTTGTATTGAAAGGGAAAGCTGGATAC
>NDFG01000151.1:2399108-2481428 GCA_002167245.1 Sporophila hypoxantha
CGACAGGAGCCTCCCTTGAAATGGAAAATAGTAATCCCTTCCCTCCTAATTATTATAATTTTTGAAATTAAGGGGCTCAGGCAAAGATATGGGAGTAGGAAAACAGTTCTTCATTAGAGAATTAAAAATACAAATGCAATAGTACAAAAAAAAAAAAAAAAAGGAAAAAAAACAACCACTGCCAGAGTCAGAGCAGGCCCTGCCCCCTGGTGTCAGGGGTGGCACAGCCATCCCAATGGGGGCTCAGCCCTCCTGCAGTGCCAGCTGTGCTTCTGCTGCAGCAGGGATCTGCACAAGGGGGAGTTTTCCTCTGCAGCTCCAGGGCTGCTGGAGATGGGCCTGGGCTCCCTCTGGCAATGCAGGGCAGCAGAAAGCTGCTCCTCTGGCAATGCAGGGGCAAAGGCTGCTGTGCTTTCCAGGCTCAGATTGGATCCAGGTAGGAATGCTTGGCTCCTCCCCTGGGCGGAGCATCTCCCATTGGGATGTTGTGGTATGCGGCGACGCGTTTGCAGATTCAAGGAGTGTTCAGTTGAATGTTTTGTACAGTTTAGGTTATGTTCGCTGTTTAAGTTCATTTTATATTGGATTTAATACACCTAAGATGGCGCCTGTCCGGGCTCCTCCCCCATTTCTTTCCCAAGCCACTCCTGTCAATCCTTTAGTTACTTAGCAACTCCCGCCTTTTTGTTGCCAGTCTCATGTCACTCCTTAGTCCCCACCTGAGTTGCCATAGCTACCTCCGACCCCCTCCTATGTTGCCATGCCAACCTGCCTGCCTGTCACCCTCGCCCACTCCCCTGCCCCAGAATCTTCCATCCAGGACCGAGGGTGATTGGGCAATCCTTCCAGTCCCTCCATGCTCTACACAATTGTTGTTATGTTTTGTCATTCATATTGAATGTTCTGTTATTGGTGGGGGCAGGCTCATCCCCCTGGCCACCCTTTATAGTTGTATCAATCCCCACCCTTTGAGGAGATCTGGTAGTTCCTTGGACTCTGTACCCTTTCTCCACCCCTCTCAATAAATTCCGTGCTGCTGGAACGTGCCTGCCTCCCTGTCATCATTACACGACCTCTTCACTGGCACTAGAAGCTTGTCTTGGGCCGGGTCGAGTCATCCTACCCCTCACGCCAGGAGGGCTCGACCCTTTCAACTGCTGCTGGTGTGCTCGTGGACACTAGCTGGGCTCTTCTAAGCACTCCCACATGGATGATGGAATTTGATCAGCCCTGCAGGGCACTCACTGGCCATGGACAGCAGAGTCTCCTGGAGGAGGGTTGGCTGTGGGAGAGAAAGAAAACTGCCCAAAGAACAGCAGAGAACTGGCCCAGCTCTGACAGAACAGATCCTGCAGCCAGGACAACCCTCCTGCCCCTCAGCCTGGCACAGCTGCTGAAGGTGCCCCGTAGACGAGACACCTCATGAGCAAAAATCCTTCCCCCTGGACTCCAGCCCTGCAGGGTGTGCAGCTCATCCCCACAGGTGTGGGGTTGCCCAAGCCCAGGTTTGGAAAGTTGCCAGAAATCAAGTGCTGCCCACCTGAATGAACACAAGGAGCGCAGGAATCTCAAATAACCAACACCCATTTTCCTTTCTCAGCTTCAGCACCCCAGGCTGCTCCTCAGGGTCAGACCAGCTCCTCTGAAACCTCTCTGACCTTCTCCCCTGCTCTGTGTTTGAGCACAAGGAGCTTGTCCCTCTTTTGCAGAGAATTTTCCTGGACCTGTTGATTCCTCACCCATCAAATTTAAATTTACCTTATCCAGGTTGCAGCCAAGGCTCTGTGCCAGTGACTGCCCATGCTGGTGGCAGATAATTTACTCTGGTATCCCCCATGCTGCTGGCCCTACACTGAATCTCCTTCCAGTTCAGCACAGAAGGAAAAACCCAACATCCTGCATCCCAAACAGATGTTGGTGGGTGGATTTCCATGCACGTGGAAGTCCCATGGGGTGGCAGAGATTGGGATATCAGCAGCTGGATTCAAGCCTTGGCAAAGAAGATGTTTTGTACTCACCTAAGTAATTCTTATTTACACCCCTGTGACAGATGAGTAATGCAGTGACTGACTCTCACAATTAAAAGGCAAATATTAGAAGTTTTATAGATTTATAGTTATGTTTTACCCCCCTTGCGTTGTTATCGGGGGTGGCCTGGGTTTGGGACATTTGGGAGAGTGGGATTGTTACTATGGCAACAGCTGACCTCCAATCAAGATGTAAAAAGGTAAAACACCCCCACTAGACAAAGAAGGAGTCAATGGACAGAACTTTGGGAGGGGCTAAAGGGTTAAAAGGCAGAACATCCATTCTGTGGATGAGCACATGGTGGGAAAAATCCTCTACTCCCGTAATATTTTCTCTATTTAATCTTCTGTTGTATTTTTGATAAAGTTTTAATAAACATTTTACATTTCTTTGGAAGTGAGCATCATTTCTCACACCCCCAAACACAATACTTGTTCTCCTGAAAACCTACAGCCTCTGCACATGAAGGGCCAGGTTCCTCCAGCTCCCAGCCATGCTGCTGCTCCTCTTCCAGAGCAGTTTTACACCCAAATCTCTGGCAAAACCTCGTGCTGGGCCCATCCAGCCTGTCAGCCACCACACAGGAGGAGCTGGGCCAGGATCTCTCCTTTTGTAAAACAGGATCACTGTTCAAGCATCCTCCCATCAAAAGGGAACTTGCCAGTCCACTGGGTTCCCTCCTCACAGGCCCTTAAACTCACCAAGATCAAGGGCTCTTGCTTTGCTCACCCCTGAAAAGCAGAGGAAGCTGCAGATATACTACGAGCACTTAGGAGGAAAAACATTACAGCATCTAAGGGTACTTTAAATGATTTAGATACAAACTTGCCTGTAATAAGACATCTATTTTGGTTAATCTCTTAGTTGCAAATCTTGAAACTCTTGAACCTGCCTCAGGCTACTGTCAGCAGCACTTCATTTAACACTGCTTATTGGGAATAACTGCTATTTCCCACTGTAACCTCCAAACCTCTTAAAGTCTCCCTTATTGCTCTGCCCAAATATACTTGCCTTCAGGATACAGAGGGTTTTTTCTTGCTAAGAACTGTTAAGATGATTTGAACAAGCTGAATCAGAGGAGACTGTTTCTCAGGCAAAGCAGCCAAAACTCAAAACACCAGCCCTGTGATATTTTGGGAGTGATTCTTCTTCTTTTTTTTTTTTTTTTTTGAGCATTTACTCGGGTTATGAAATCCAACAGCTGCACTTTGATCACTCTTCACAAGCAAAGGAGAGGAAGGGATGGAGGGGGGTGTGTTCATCCTCCAGGAACATCACCTGGGGGGAGGGATCTCTGTCCCTGCCCACCCCTGTGGCTGTGGGAGCATCTCCAGCTCACTATGGCATGGTCAGAGCTCTCTGCTGGGGGCTTTAGCGGCACCAATGCAGCTCCTGTGCTCTAAACTCAAACCCATTTTTATTCCAAGGGGATGCAGAGCTCTGGTGGGCACCTGTGATGACAGCCCCCCCGCCCATCCCAGCTCAGCAGGTTTGATTTTCAACACAACCACCTTGGACACAGCACTGACCTGATGGATGCCACAGCTCCAGCCCCAACAAATSTGGGTGTCTTGGTTTGGAAAGCCAGGTGTCTGCTAAGGAAGGCAGGAGCCTCCCCTGAAATGGAGAATGTAAACCCCCTCCCTTCCAATTGCTATAAYTTTTAAARTAAGGGGCTCTCAGGCAAAAATATGGGAGCAGGAATAACAGTTCTTTAACAGGGAAAGGAAAAAAAAAATAAAAGGATAAAATAAACACTGCAGTACACTAGAACAACACTGACAGAGTCAGAACCCAACCTGACACCCTGTGGGTCAGGGTGTTGGCAGCAGTCCCATTGGAATTGTGGCTCAGC
Organism: Sporophila hypoxantha; assembly: GCA_002167245.1. Taxonomy (NCBI): domain Eukaryota; kingdom Metazoa; phylum Chordata; class Aves; order Passeriformes; family Thraupidae; genus Sporophila; species Sporophila hypoxantha. The sequence continues at coordinate 2,402,992 of NDFG01000151.1, forward strand.
CCTCCTGCAGTGTCAGGGGTGGCTCTGCTGGAGCAGGGATCCTGGAGAAAGGTGCAGTCTCTTCCTCTGAAGATCCAGTGGAAGAAGAGGCAGCTGCTGTTCCTCTGGGAAATCCAGTGGAGAAGCTGTGCTGGTGTTCCAGAATCTCCAGATTATATCCAGGTAGGAATGCTTGGCTCCTCCCTCTGGGCTCCCATCTCCCAGTGGGATGTTGTAGTTCTTATCAGCCATGCAGGGACATTCAATGGCTGTTATCAGCAGAGGTCCCCTCCTGAGGGAGGAGTGGATGTGGTCACTCAAAGAGAGAGATAAGGCAAACTGCCCACTTGACAAAAGATAATCTGCCATACAGATGGTAACGGAATACATCTTGCATTGCAATGTTCAGCACTGGGAATTTTAGCAGTCCTGGGGCAGGGCTGAGGCCCCTCCCTGTCCTGCAGGCACACCCAGGGATGGTGACTCCACCACCTCCTCCCTGGGCAGGCTGTTCCAGAGCTTTATCTCAATTTTGGCCTCTGCAGCTTTCCAGGGTGCCAAAGCTGAGTGTGGTGCCAGTCTGGCCCTGCAGTCAGCAGGCTGGTTCTGGTTTGGCAGAGCTGGATTAACTGGTGGCCTCATCCCTGCTAAACCAGGGTGAATGTACAGAGCAGACAGGCTGTTATTTATCACAGCTTATATGCACGTATTTCACACTGGTTTGGGGTTTTGTTTCTGTCAAGGCTTTCGTGTGAAACCTGGTGCAGATGGATGTGAGAGTGTGTCTCTAAACRCCCAGAGCTGTAATCCCTTAATGCTGGGCACTTTCTCAAGCATATTGCTGGGAATAAAACCTYATCCCAAGTCAGGCCTGTGTCTGGTGTCAGCTCTGTTCCTTTTCTCATTTGCTTCTCCTGTGTTTTGCTGCTTTGAAATGTCTTTGGAGATTGTTTATCCAACATGTGAATTGTTTTAACCTAATGACTAATCACTGTCCAGCTGTGTTGGGACTCTAGAAGCAGTCACAAGTTTTTTATTATTATCTTGTTAAGACTTCTGTCTGCATCATTTCTCTGTTCTTTAGTACAGTTTTAGTATAGCATTCTTTTATATAATATAGGATCATAAAATAATAAGTAATAAAATAATAAATTATATATATAATATAATTTATATAGAAAATATATATAAATTATAAATATATAAAATATATATAAAGATATATATTATATATAATATATATTATGTATTATATATTATATATTATATATAATTATATACAAACATATATATAATTTATATATATAAAATTATAAAATATATCTATATATTTATGGATCATAAAATAATAAATTAGCCTTCTAGTAACATGGAGTCAGATTCATCATTTCCTCCCTTTGTTGGGGGACCCCAAAAATACCACAGCTGACAGCAGCAAAAAGCCCCATTTTAAACAGATTTCTCCTGTAGATGAAGCATTGAGAGTGTGGTGTGCTCTGATAAACATCAGAGCTACCAGACTGAGGCAGGASAGGTCCYAGCCCAGAGCTTCCAYACTGTAACATTTGTWTTGTTTTAATTTTTAAATGGCATTGAAAATTGAATWAWAGTTTTTAAAATGTMTTTTAGTTCACAGAATCACAGAATAATGAGGTTGGAAGAGACRTCTAAGATCATTGAGTCCAACCTATGCCCTAACACKTCAACTAGACCATAGCACCAAGTGCCATGTCCAGTCTTWTTTTTTTATTTTTGGGTTAGAAAAGGGCTTAAACTGATAAATTGGTGTTTTGTGTGAGGAAAAAAGGGMTTTTTTGGAGCACAATGATGTACTTGTCTTTTTTGAAGGCTTTTTCTTTTATGATGATGGCTGGAATTGAAAAGGTGAATTGAGGAGCATCCTCTGGATGCAGTGGAATGTTGAAAAAACATCTGTTAAGTCAATGATAACAAGAGGTTAATTTCTTGGAATTATTGGAAGAGAAGGAAGTTTAGGTTGATGTTGCTGATCTCTGGGTCAGGAAAGGGATTAATCTGAAAAAACCAGGTACAGCCACCAGCACAACCCCAAATCTGCCCCTTCCTCCTCCATGAAGRGCTCACAAAAGGAAACATCCAACATCCGTGGCCTCTCTTTTCCTCCCAAGGGCTCAATTTGGGATTGGTGCCAGTGGYAAAAAAATAAAACCATTGCTGCCAGCCCTGGGGGGAGCACAGAGGGTGCCAGCAGCACAGGGGGCATTTTTAGGGCACCTCCAAAGTGTCACCCCTGTCACCCTCACCCAGAGATGGGTCCCTCAGAGCATCCATAAATCCTTTTAGTGGGACAAGTGGTCATTAGAGATGCTCCTTGCAAATCCTTTGTGTCTTCATCCACCTCTCCCCTTCCATCCTGGAGAGTTTCAGAAGTAATTTGCAGATATCTCAGCTTGCCCAGTAATTTTGTTCCTTATTAAATATTGCTAATGACAGGGTTTTAGACTCTCAGCCATATATTCACTTTCTGTTCCACTATAAATTTTAATCTGTCTTCCCTCTTCCTTCTAGACAAGTCTTTAAAAAAAAAAATTACTGGAATAAAAAGGAAAGCACCAAGTAATTGAAAAGAGCTGCTAAAAGCYGAAAGGAAGGAAAGCTAAGGAAAGTTATAATGATTGAAAAGTTCAATGAAATCAGAGGAAAGCAGGAAAAATTCTGATTTTTAATGAAATGGATGGCAAGGTGTCACTGTGCATGGCAGCAGATCCCTGGAAGCTGAGCTCTGTMTTCCCACCCCAGGTCAGGCTCCCACCTCCATGGGCCACTTCAAAACCATCACCCCACTCCCCTCCCCTRGTTTAAACTTGAGCTGCATTTTCTCCARTCTCCATTCACCCTCCAGCTAAACCTTTTCATCTGGTGCTTTCAAAGCCTAACCAATAAAATGCTGAAACCAATAAAACTGTTTGTGGGGGGAAGGTTTTCTGAAGAAAGCAAGCACAGAAGATGATGTTTTACCAAAAGCTACAGGCAGAAAACGGAAGGCTGGAGCTGAAAAGCCCGTGCAGATGAATCTTGAATGGTCTATTCTCACCCTCATAATGAGCACATGCATGATTAATGAAAATATTTATCCTCATYACCCACTGCAGCGAGTTAATATTTAATCCAAAATCCACGTGAAAGCCCAAGCTCTCCTGGTTCCTCACCCACCTTCRTGTTTCCTTGGAAATCTCTGAACTCTGCCAACTGCCCTGAGATTTGGCTCCTTGGGGCTGGCTTTRCCTGCTTTCTGCATAAGTCCCACACCTTTTGATCCCAAAAGCTCTGCCACCTGGGACCTACAAGGTTTCTCAGATAATCCCGTGGAGCTGCTGCTTTGTAACGTGCCTCACTTTGATATTCAAGGCAAAGCTGGACAGCCCACACATGAAAAGACATCCTTCCCTTTCTTCCCAGCCTTAATTCCATCTGCAAATTAAACATTTCGAGGCAGATATTTATAGAGGAGTGCCCTGATCCTCCCGGGAGGGCCCTGGAGTCTCCAATGTGTAATTTTGCTTTAGGAATATGATTTTAATCTTGATTTTTTTCTTTTTCTGAGGCTGGTGGCAAGGGGGAGTGCTGGAGGTGGGGCTCTCCTCTGCTGCCCCACAGGGCTGATGCAGTGTGGGGTGCCTGGATGTACCCAGGGGCTCTTTCTGCTTCCCCATCCTTGTCCTCTGCAAAGCTCTTTCAGGACGTTAAAATGTTTCAGGACATTAAAACGTTTCAGGACATTAAAATGTTTCAGGACATTTCAGGGCCTTCAAATGTGACAGTTTTTACTTGTGAAAGAATGGGGTCTGTAAACTTTGCCAGCAAGAGCTTTCAGCTGTGACTTACAAAAAAAACCCCCAAACCAAAGAGACCTCCTTTAAAAATGGTGCACAGATTGAAAGAACTGCTCAGCCCTGGGTCCTGCTGGGCTTTGTGACAAGGAGCTCTCACAGAATCATCCATCCCCCTGTATCCCAGTCCTCCATCCCATATTTTCACTGTGGGCAACCCCCAGCACTAAAGAAAACCCACAAAAAAGGGAATATTTTGATTTATGTCATTTATAGATATGCCCTAGAGCAGAGGATAAAGGACTTTTATTTTGCTTCCCAGTTAAATATTTTCATTTTATCTTCTTGTTAAAGAGTAACTCAGTGCTATTCTTTTGCCCAGCATCACTCACTTAAACATCCTCCTGATGGGAAGAGTTCAGGGCAGGGGAACTTGCAGGAAAGATGGTTTCAGTAGCAATAAGAAGGGAGACTTTGGCACATTTCTGCTATGCTATTTCTCATGARATTCTATATTCCAGTCACRCAGCTTTCCCTAACAATGATTTCTYTTKTTAATTGTGGAAAAGCACTTTTTCCCTATACTTRCAGGAAGTTATTGCATGTAAGGAGTATATTTACCCAGCCTCTAGTACTATAATTCATTGCAAGAAATGACCTATACAAATGGTTTTCTTATTGGAAATGTCTTTAYGCTCCAGTAAACTTTTGGAGTCCCTGGGAAGCTGGTAATGTGCCTTTGAAGGAAGTATGACTTATGAAATTGCAGTTTTTAGCTTAGCTGGGTAATGTTAATGAGAAAATATCATGGGCTGCAGGTGGAAGTCTCCTGAATCCCATAAGTTAGGAGTAAATTATTCTGTTTTCCTAAATGAAGCAGCTCTGTGCAATGCTGCTCCTAAATCAGGCTGATGGTGAGAATTATTTATTAATTTGTGAAGGGCCAGAGAGAAGCTCAGGCAAATAAACACAAACTAAACTGCGTGAGAGAGTTACAAAATTGAGTTTGCTGTGGGCATGGAAGAAAAGGGTTTGTGAGAAAAGGGTTGGGACCCTGTGTGAGGGAGGAGCTGGGGGTGCAGGGACAAGTCCTCCTTTCTGCTGGAGCCACAGTGAAGATGATCAAACCCCCCCAAGCTTTCAGCTGCAGTGCAGCAGATTTTCTGTAATTAAAGCCGGAGCTCTGCAGCTCTGCCTGTGCCTGCTGCAGCCCAGCAAGCACATCCAAGGCAGATGTTTCCCAGAGGACAGCTCCCACATCYGGGAATTCAGGGTTTGCTGCACACCCCAGTGTGTAAGGGATGGCCCAGCAGAGCAGCAGCTCACCCTGAGCAGGGCATGCCCCATCCCCCTGGGGCTCCTGGTGCCCTGGGGTTGGGCAGCACAAATTCACCTTTTGGGGCTCCCAGCTCCTCRGGGCTCTGCAGGTACCTCACAGCTCAGCTTCCCTCCTGCCAGCACCTGGCCTCCCACCCTGAGAGGATTTATTCCTCCCTGAGCAGGTCRCCAGTGCTGGAATTAATCAGGGAGATGGACGAGTACAAGCCCATTTATTGTGCACTGTGGGTGAGTGATAAGTCTGTGCCAGAGCCTGGGAAAGCAATCAGGAGAAGGGAGAGAAGGGAAGAGGAGGGAAGAGCAGCATTGTGGGTAAATATGTGCACTTCTGGTGGTGATTACCCTCCAAGTAATTAGTTTTTAAATCAGGCAGACGTTTCGGGAACTGCTCGCTATGAGCTGCTTTAATTATTTATACTCCCTTTTATTCTTATTATTTATAGTCCTCCTCTTTGGATGGAGATGCTCTTTGGAACCTGACCCATCTCCAGCCCTCCCAGCCACCTCCTCCGGGGCTGCCAGGCACCCCCAGAGCCCAGCTGTGCTGGGGGCACCCATCTCCCTCCCAGAGCCAGGCAAGGCAAGCAGGGCCCGTCCTTGCTGTGGAAAGCTGTTCAGCTCAGTAATTAAACTCTCACTCATCTTCATTTCCCTCATTTGTTCAAGTGAGGCCACTCAATAAGCCATCAGTGCGAGGTCCTTGCTGCCATCCCTTGGAGGGTGTGGGCAGGGGGGCAGCTCCTTGCCTGCCCCCTCCTCTGCCCAGTCCCTGCCAGGTCACTCCTGGGAGGCTCTGGGGAGTGAAGGYGAATTTTGCAATGGCCATCCCTTCCCCCAGCTGGGATTTTTCCCACAGCACCACACAAGCCCCTGTTCCATCAGAGCATCTGGTGTTGTTGCTCTCCCTTGGCCAACCCCACCTCTCTGGAGCTTCCCAACATCTGGAAGCCATTCCCTGCACCATTCCCATGAAGGGACCTCCGACCCCTGGAGCTCCTCCTCTGGCCTAAACAAAAGCTGCCCTAACTGCTGAGCTGGGGAGTTTTGCCTGATTTCCCCTCTCTCCATCCACAAATCATTTCTCAATGTGTCACCAGGACAGCATCTGCCTGGAGAGCCCTGGAGCATCCTCTGTCCCCCTCCATGGACACACACAGATTCCAGAATCTGCCTGGGAAGCCCTGTGTCACAGACATCTTTTATGAAAAATCCTTTCTTTAGGATTTTTTCTCCTGAGAAGGTGAGAGGCCTCAGGAACAAAATGTAAACAATGGTTATCTGCTGCTGTGGAATGCAACAGGTGCATCTGTGATTGGTCTTATGTGGTTGTTTCCAATTAATGGCCAATCACAGCCCAGCTGGCTCGGACTCTCTGTCCAAGACACAAGCTTTTGTTATTCATTCCTTCTTTTTCTATTCTTAGCTAGCCTTCTGATGAAATCCGTTCTTCTATTCTTTTAGTGTAGTTTTAATATAATATATATCATAAAATAATAAATCAGCCTTCTGAAACATGGAGTCAGATCCTCGTCTCTTCCCTCATCCTCAGATCCTTGTGAACATGGTCTGGAGCATCCTCTGTCCCCTGTCCCTCCATGGACTCAGATTCCAGCATCTGAGCATCCTCTGTCCCATGTCCCTCACATGCTCACACACCAGCAATGAGGAAAACAGCAAAAACCCCCAAATCCCAGCACAAGAAAAACCACAATATGGGGAAAAACTGCTGTAGGTTCCCCCAGGAGCAAGGCCCATGGCKTGTGTTTGTAGTTACTACAACGCTGATTTTCCCTGRTCCATCCCTGGGAGCTTTTGTTCTGGGTCTTGCTCTGCTTACAGCAGTGAGAACACTTTGATTTTGCTGCTTCTCACCCTGGAATCCTTTGTGAGCTGTGGGGGTGAGGATTTGGGGTGAGGCAAGCACCCCAAAGAACAGCTCAGGAAATGGAAGGGCATTGATGGGGATGGGTTGGCACTGGAGGAAAGGGGGCCCATCAGTGGATGCCACGTGAGATGAGACAATTCACTGCACCAAAACCCAGGTAACAGCAGAAAAGAAGAGTTAAAATGTAAAAACCTGTGCTGTGCTCTAGAGCCCCTCAGGAACCTGACCTGAGTGCTGCCCTGCTGGGTTTGTGCTCATCCAGTCCACAGGCACACAATCCCAGAGGGGCTGAGGCTGCACAGGACCTCTGGAAGTCCCTTGCTCCAGCCTCAGCAGGGTCACTTAGAGCTCCAGGTGGCTTCTGAGTTCAARTACTCAGGGGGAAAAATACAACAAACACATGAGACAGAGATTAAACCAGAGGGGACAGTGTCAGGTCTGTGACACCAGGGAAAAARGTGGTTTTCAGGATGGCCAATCTTCACTTCCAAGGGCATCCCAAGGCCAAGCCTGCAGCCATGAAGGGTTTGAAGAACCACCTGCCTGTGGAGCCACAGCCACACTGGTGTGAGAGCTGAGCTCCTGCCTGCCCCTGAACTAGGGGCAGCCCACTTCTGGAAAAACACCAGGAGGCACAGTGGGAACAGCTCCACCATGGAAGCACAGGGATGGGATCCACCTGCCTCCCTCAGGATTGGGCTGGCTCCATCCCAAAGCTCCATCCATCAGCTCCAGCAGTTTGGAGAGCACCTGGGGCAGGTATCTGAAATGGGATGAGTCCAGGGGCTCAGGAATTCTCTTCCACCCTAAACAGGGCAGTTCTGGGGCTGGACTATCCCATCACCCCCAGCCCTACAGGGTCCATGCAGCAATGATTACACCAAGGCTGGAACAGACATTTCCAAACAAGGCTCCTTCTATTTGCATTCGAAACATTTATTTTGGGAAATACATATTAAACACTATTATTTATACAAAAATGGACTAAATTTTCATAATGCTTATAACCCCCAAAAGGCCATTTTTAATAGATCTGGATGAAGGGTTTTTTATTGTATTATTTTCTTTTTTTTTTTTTTTCTTAAAAAAAAAAAAAAGTCAGGTTACAGAGGAGAAAGCAGCGTGTCTTGCTTGGCCCAGCTTGAGATACCAACTAGAGGAAAAAAAAGTTTAAGATGGCATTTGCAGAAGTGCCTCACTCAGGAGGTTTTTTTCTCCCCTTTCAGTCTTTTTTTAACACTTGAAATATATATATTTTTTTCAGTTAATACATTTTTTGTTGTTGTTGGTTTTTGCTAAAATATAGCAAGTCAGCAAGTAGAGAGCTGCTGTTCCCCAACAGCTCCGTGGGGCTGCTGTGGAGGGGGGATGTGTGAAGGGGAGAAGGGATTCTCACAATTCACCCCCCCTTTGGCTGCTGGGGGGATGTGTGGGGAGCCCCTGAAAAGCTGGGCATCCCCAGCAAGGGGAGAGCAACCTCCTCCCTCCTCCTGTGCTGAGCCAGATCCGTCCCCTGCGAGCTCTGCAGSTGCCTTCCAGTGCTAGAGGATGGGACACGCTGCCACGTCAGTGTGTGCCCCCAAAWWSGGMMYWTTMSKYGYAYMTTTTTTTCCCTTAGAGAGGATTGAGAGACTGCAGAGACCAGAAAGGCAAAGGGGAGCTGGGGAGAGGGGCAGGACTGCAGAGCTCTGCTCCAGGAAGCCCTGCTCCTGTGTCACAGTGCTACCTAATGCTTGCAGGGTCTGATTTACTGGAGACACACACAAAGAGAAGGGTCTGGGGGCAGAGCAGGGGGAGCAGCACCCACAAACARCCCCCAGCCTCCCCCACAGCTGCAGGGCTTGGTCAGCACATGCACAGACCCCCTGCACAAGGACCAGCAAAACAGGAGCATCTTCCCTGGACACACAGGGGACCCAGGAAATGAAAAGGAATTTACAGCTACCCAAGAGCCTCCTCTGATGTAGGGAAAAGCCCAAGAATCACAAGGGTCAGACAGGASAACCCTCTGCCTCCCAGCACTGCTTTGCAGAGACAAAGTTCCACGCTCAGCCCCCTCAGGACAAACACACTCAGAGCCTTCAGAGGACAAAGACCCACCCAACTGAGTGACAAATAAATACACAAGTGTTCCCAGGACATCAGCCACAGCTCTGGCCCAAGGGAGAGGGAATGAGAGTCTCTGTGGAGGTTCACAACCTTCTGCAGGCTGCAGAGACAGACAAGGCAGAGCTTCCCTTCCCTCTCCCACCTATTGCAAGGTCACAGTCTGAAAAGGCACTTCTCCCAAAGCAGGGCGCTCTGCCTGGCCGGGGCTCGGTGACAGGCCAGGTGACACCTCAACACTCCCAGTTTATTGCATGTAGACAAGGTACAGGGGCTGGTTTGGGGGCTGGTGGCTCCCAGAGGGCTGCAGGAGACAAGGATGGCACTGGCTTGCTCTCTTCATCCCACCGTACCTCGCTTCCYAAGGCTACATCCACCTGGAGGAGCCCTCGCCTTCCATGGACGGAGAGGAGCCGCTGCATGGAGGGGCTGCAAGGGCTCCCAGGGCACCCCAACCCTGCTGGCCCCACAGATCTGCTCCCCTGGTTTGGCTGTGGGGCCACAGCTGGGGGCCAGTGAGAGCCCAGCCTCCACAGAGGGACGGTCCCCGGGCCAGGGACACCGCTCTGGGGGCTGAGCACAAAACTCATGGCACAAAGCAGGGGGAGAGCGGCCACCCCGCTCCACGTCTGGTTATTTGGTCAGTTTACATGGCAGGGGGTCAGGGAGCAGGGCAAGAGGGACAGTGGCAGAGGATTTATATAAAAATAAAGGGGGAAGAGGGGAGAAACAGCGAGCGTGAGCGAGCGAGGTCCTGGCTGCGGCGAGGGACGGTTACATTTCGTTGGCCACCAGCTCCTTGTCAGCCACGCCGTTGGACAGAGAGCTCTGGCCCTCGTTCAGCCTCTTCACCCTGTAGGCTTCAAAGTGGATGTTGCTGGTAATATCCTTGATGTTCTGCATGTGTGTCCTGCAGGGAAGGGAGATGGAGCAATCACACCAGCCCACGTCACCCCAAACACCCCCAGGCCCGATGTCCCCTCCTGCCTTGCTGGTTAATGCAGGTTAATTCCTTCCTTTAGGGCACGGGAGGGAAGTAAAGGCAATCATTGACAGCATTATTGGGCAGCAGGAGCTGAAGCCTTCATTTGTGCCTGGGGACACAGACCTGTGGCTGCACAACACRCACCCAGGGAGATCCCCACCCTGCCAGTCCTGGGCTGAGGTTTTGTCTCCCCACACAACTCTGCCAGCAGCAGATCACCTGTGCAGAGCTGGCTTTGCAGCCAAACTGGGGAGGAGCCCAATGTCCCCTCTCTAGCAAGCCCAGGGGGCTCAGCCTCCCTCTCCCCCACAGCAGGGACACTTTTCCAAGAGGGACCAGCCTCACCCAGACCCCACAGTGACACCAGTGAAGGGTGATGCCTTTGAACTGGGGGTGAGATCTGGCACTGGTGAGGGACCACAAAGGCCAAAAGCTGCTTGCAGACAAGCTGGAGCCACACTGCCACCAATCCTGGAGTGTGTCCTGACCCCTCCACTGCTCCTCTCCCCCTGCACTCAGCCCCCAAGGAGCAGGGCCACCCCTGGCAGAGGGGCTGCAGAGTGGCAGCAGGCCGGGAGGGAAAGCAGGGATGAGTGCAGGGTGTACAGGAGGGTGTACAGGGGTAGGAGGGTGAATGGCTGGAGGGATGGAGCAGCAGAGCAAAGCAGCAGCTGCCTCAAGCTGTGCTGGGCTGTCCCCTTTCCCTGGATGCCACCTGGCGACCAAAGGCTCTGGAGACAGGGCACTGACCTGATGAGGAGGTCCCGCAGGTAGGCGAACTCACAGTGTGTTGTGTTCTCCACTGGCAAGAGAGACAGAAACCATCAGTGAGCCCCCATGGCACCACCTGGGGGCTRCCCCAGACTGTGGGGGGCTCAGGTGGGCTCTGACACCCCAGGGTACAAGTGCAGGACTCAGGAGTTCTCTTTGCTGCCATAAAGCTGCTACCAGGTCATGCCCCAGCTCAGCCCTGGTGAGGTCTGACTGAGCACCCACAGCCCCTTCCCAGGGTCCCACTAATGAGGAGCTCCCAGCAGCACCCCCAGCACAACCCCAGAACCCCAAACAAGACAGGGGAAGGGCTGTGGTGAGCTCTGCAGTGAGCACCAGGTGTGTCCCCACTGAYGTTTCATCTGTAGCTCAGCCATGAGCATCCTGCAGAATCCCAGGCACACTGTGAGGGCTGTGCAAGGACAGCAKCTCCTGCTGCCAAAGGCCTCTGCTGGCAGGAGGAGGAGTGCTTGCAATAGGGAAAAACCAAGGGGTGCTGCTCCACCACAATCAGTCTGACAGCTGCTATTTTACCCCTAATTTTCCTCAATTTAAACAAAGAACTCCTCTTTAATTTTTTTTTTTTTTAACRCAAACAATCCTGGACATKGAGTAGCAGAATCCTTTATGTTGGAGAAGACCTCTAAGATCARTGAGTCCAGCCATTAAACATCATGCAGGAATGGCAAAACACAAACAACACTGCTGTGCCAAGGCTGCCTGTGGCCATGGCTGTGTCCTGGGGSTCTCCCTGTGCTGAAGGCAGATGCCTTCACAAGGGGAAGGTGAGGGTTTAATGAATCCCATTGAACTCAGAATGTTCAGGGACACAGCACGAGAGGGCAGCAGAGCTTCAAAATACACTGATTTTCCTGGCAGCTTTGTTAAACCATCCCTCAACACAGGATTCCTATTAAAAAGACTCGTAAATGAGAGGAACCTGTGAAGTGAAGGGGAGGAAGATGAGAGGGGTGGCACTGGAGATGAGCCAGCTGGCTGCCAGAAACCAGCAACAGGGAAATGTGTGCATGTGCTGGAGCCAGGAGCTTTCATCTACTATCTTCTTTAATTTGGGCTGTCAAATCTTTCAGTTTTTGTCTGCTTTTGTGGATAGATTCAGAATGATCTGATGGGTTCATACAACACAATCCTTTAAAATTCCTCACAACCACGTCCTTGTGCTAGTAAAAGAAAATCAATTGTTGCTGTATTTTGAAGGGTAGCATGTCTAACACTATCAACATCGGTCAACATGTCACTAATTGCAGAGGATGTGGCATTAGTTTGTTTACTCAGCCAACATCTAACCCGATCTAATTGTTTCAATGCCATTGCTGAAGCCAGTTGGGGTAAAAACAAACTTGCTGAAACCCTTCTTGCAGCCTTCTAAGGCATGAAATCACTCGTAGAGTTCTCATCATAATGATGAGCAGATCTTGTTCTCCTTTGCTTCTTTTTCATGACTGCTTTAGCTGTGGGCACAATTACAGTGAGCATCCCAATGCTACATGGGCCACCTTCAAGCTGTGATGGAATGCTTTGCCAAGTTCTGTCTCTACAAATGAACCAATATCCCTCGGGCAATTGTCACGGATATTGGTCAGCCTCAGAAAGCACATCCTAACTGTTTGAGAAATTACACTAAAAATTTAAATTTCTGTATGCAAAATAATGAGGAGTAACATTGTACTTTGGAGGATCACCTTTTCACCATCTACTAGCTGTGAAGGTAAAGCAAAAATATATTGTTAAAGAACTAAGGATTTCTAATTCTTGGGGTTCAGATACAGCTCTGGGAAGTTTTTTGCTTATTTTCCAATACAATGCCTGTTTATAAGAGACAATGCACAAAGTACTATTCATAAGCTTAACCTTCCTAATATCTAGCTAGATAAACTTTTTGCAACTTAGAAAGCCTATACAAGCACTAATACACAGCTTTTATTGTTCTATTCACCCATATCTTTTRTACAGCTTAAATAATCTTTMCTGCTGCTTTAGCASTGTTCACAATTRTGCRATATCTGAAGCCTGTCTTCTGCAGTTTTCCTAAAGCCCTCTGATTTTATAGATTCCCACAATTGTAAAATGGGGCAGAAAAAAGGGAGATGCAGATGGGAGATGGAGGAGGGAAGGGATCCCACAAGGGCACCAACCAAAGGCATGGTGGAGGGTACAGATGCCAGGGAAGGTTTTAACAGGGGCTTGAGACATGGGGATGTCACTGATGTGCCCTGAAATCCTGCCATCAGGCAATTAACTGTGCAAGAAGCACAAGGCAGGCCAGGAGASCCCCCAGAAATGTCCCCTCCAGCACTCAGCAGCCCCCCCAAGGCACACAAAGGCCCAGGAACCCAGCACAGGAGCAATGGCCAAGGTGTTTCCAGMCCTCAAACATCAGGAAAATTATCTTTTTTTGGAAGGGCAGGGAAGAACCACATCCACCTCAACTTCTACTGCAGGTTTTGGACTTTATTGCCTCCTGTCAGGGCAGGGAGGTGGGCTCAGGTACCTTCAATGGTGCCCCACTTGGTCTTCCTCCCAAGGATTCTTCTTCCATTCACCTGGTACTCCTGGTCACTGCCCACCACTGCAAATGGGATCATTTCCTGTGGAAAGAGAYAAACAAGGCTGTGATTTCTTCTGAGAACTGCTCAGGAAACCAAACCAGTGAGCAAAGTTCTGCATCCTCCTGTTTCCAGGGGYGTTTCATGGGATGAGCTGGTTTGCCCCTGATGTTCCTGAGCAGTGCTGCCTGCCAGGGCCCACAGGCAGCCCAGGACTGGGTGCCAGCATTCCTGCACATGTGCCCAGCCTAAAACCAGCCCAAAKCCAGCCTAGTSCAGTCCCCCATTGGCAGGCACCAGWACAGCTGAGCAAAGGTATCCCAAAGCTTCRCTGGGAATTGCCCCCAGCACTTGGCAACCTGTGGCCAACTCATTTCCTGATCCAAGTTGGTGTCTTTGAARCTCAGAGTCCCTAAAAGACATTTTRCTTCCTTGAATTTGTCCAATCCACTTTAATGTGCTAAAACAGTGCTGGCTGATTCCTGCAGCGTGGAATTGCCAGCTGCAGGCAGCCTACAGGTGAAATCCATCCCAGGGCTGGGAAGACTCCTGCCCTAGCCAGGGATGGGCAGGCACCTCTGCTCCCTGAGCCTGGGGCAGGGGAAGGGGCCAGGGACCCTCTGCTGAGAGCACCTGGTGTGACAGTGTTCACAGGAGTCTCAGGTTGAGGGAAGAGATGAGGATCTGACTCCATGTTTCAGAAGGCTTGATTTATTATTTTATGATATATATTACATTAAAACTGTACTAAAAGAATAGAAGAAAGGATTTCATCAGAAGGCTAGCTAAGAATAGCATAGGAAGGAATGATAACAAAGGCTTTGTCTCAGACTCTCTGTCTGAGCCAGCTGGGCTGTGATTGACCATTAATTAGAAACATCCAACATGGGCCAATCAAAGATCCACCTGTTGCATTCCACAGCAGCAGATAATCAATGTTTACATTTTGTTCTTGAGGCCTCTCAGCTTCTCAGGAGGAAAAATCCTAAGGAAAAGATTTTTCATAAAAGATGTCTGTGACACACCTGGCAGGGTGGAGATGGGGAAGGAGTATGGACAGGACACCTTCCCCACCTTCCCCACCSTCCTTCCACCCRTGCCCTGAGCTCTGGCAGGATCCCTGCTGCTGGGCAGACCCCATGGACAGGGCACAGCAGCTTTGGGAACACAACAGAGCCTTTGGAAGGGAACCCCCAGGTCATGGCCAGCCCTGGAGCTGCAGGGTCTGTCCCAGGCACAGCCCCAGCACTGACCCGGAATTTSTCGTTCACCAGCCGATCTTCAGAGTCCTCATCAAACTCCTTCTGGGGGTACACATCAATCCCATTGGCCAGGAGATCAGCCATTATCTAGGAGGGAAGAGCACAGGCACAGGTGAAGGACAGGCAGGCACAGGAGATGCTCCCAAAAGGGTCTCTGAGTGATGCCCACCAGTCACAGCAGCAGCATTTCCCTCTCCATCCTAAACACAGCCCCCTTTGGGGACAGAGACACCCACCAAGTGTCTGTGCCACACACCCACCAAGAGCTTCCCCTGGAACCTCTGCAAGAACCTGGTGCCAAGACACAGCTCAGGCAGGGAGGGAGATGAAATTACACGAGCTGGATGTTGTTTGGGGATTGGAAAACACAAACAAGACAACCCAAGCTGCCCAAGCAAAGGGGAACAGCTGCCAGGCTTGTAACACAAAGGTGAAAAACTGCTCTCTGCTGTTTGTTTACACTCCTTGGAAAAGGAACTTGATRTGGAGAGACAAGGACACAGCTTGGAAGAGCAGACTCTAAGGACTTTGGACTTTGCCTCTGTGCAAGGCCAGGAGATGCTGGAATCTGATTCGCTGGGTGGAGGGCGCAGCTCACAGGGAGTTTGAAGGCACAACCTTCTCCTACAGTGCTGCAAACCTTGAAAGGATGCAACCTTCTAACGTGCTGCAACCTTGAGGGATCAACCTTCTAACCGTGCTGCCAAACTTGAGGATAACCTTCTACAGTGCTGCAAACCTTGAAGGATCAACCTTCTACAGTGCTGGCAAACGGCCCAGCCCAGGCTGGCAGCAGCTCCCACACTTCCTATGGCAATAGCTCCACACCAGTCCTACAGTGCAGGCTGGCAAAGGAGTGGATCCAGCCCAGGGGATGCCCCCAGCCAGCCTCCCACCCCCACCAAACCCCCACAYCCCAACAAAGCCACCTCCAGGGAGCACATTCCACTCCCTCAGCACAGCACTGGCACCAACCTGCAGCCAGGCTGGGCTTCACATCTCCAAACCCAAAATCTATCATCTCTCTGAACCAGCCACACCCCAGATGCAGACAGGGCTCTGCTTTTGGAAGCACACTGGAATGAATGAGTGGAAAAGGTCCCAGCCTGTGCCCAGCTGGCCTGATTTCCTGTCCTCTCATCTGCTGGGAGCAAACACACCARGTGGTGACATGCTCTCCCTCCCTCTGAAAGGATTTGGGAGGTCTGGTTATAATCAGGAAGCAATCAGAGACAGGGTGAGCTCGTCCTGTGCTGAGCCAGTGCAGAGCAGCAGAGCCAGGCKCTGTCCCCAAGGTACCAGCAGCCAAGGGTGCCCAGGTGACATCTGAGGTCCCAGACTGACTTTGTAGTGCCAGAGCCAGCCAGTCACCTGCAGACACAGGGATGGGTGCACTGGTGACCTCTGAATGGAGCCAGCAGCCTGCAGAAGCCACCCCAGAGAGCAGATGTGGCACCATGGACTCACCCCTCTGTGTCCCCTCACCAGCCCCTTGCAGAGCTCTGTGCAAACAGCCTGACAAGCCAAGCCAGACCAGCCTGGGCCACCCCTCAGCTCCATTCTCTGCCAGTCTCTAGCCAAGGAAATTGCTTCGAGAGTTTGGAACTGCCCCCAAAACCAGACTGGGTATTTCAGTGCCTGATGCTGCTCATTAAGAACTGGGAAGCAGAGGCTCCCACACTGGTGTGGGAAGGAGCAGCTCACCCTCTCCTGCAAMGGGGCATGGAACCACCCCTGGCTAAGCTGTCCATAACCAGAGGAGTGGCCCCTAAACCCACCCTTTTGGCAAGACTCTCTTTCCCTTTACTTCTCCCAGGTCAGACTCATGGATCAAGGAGTTTGGTGGTTTTTACTTCTGCAGYGAATGCTGAGGCCCTCACGCCTGCAGCCACATCCACCACCCACACAAAGGGATTTACAGTCCCTTACCAAACCCCCAAATGGGCCACCTCCACCTCTGAGAGCACAGCCCATGCCTTGCTGTGGATTCAGACAGCCCCTCCTCAGCTCCCAACCACGGGAATTTCATACCTTGCTTCCCTCCTAAACCTCACCCAGCTGAGCTCAGCAAACCCACACGTTTTTGACTGGTTCCTGTATCAGTGCACGACGCTGCACAGGGAGGCTTTTCCAGCCCCTACGTGCATCAACCTCCCAAAATAACAAAAACCAGCCTGAAAACAACAACAAAGGAGGCAGGAGAAGCAGGCCTGCAGCTCCAAACTTATCCTGCACTGACAAAGATCCAAGAGAAACACAAGGAAGTGCTTGGAGAGCAGGCCTACCCTGCGGCCACGCGGGATCYCTCCGAGCTGCAGCCGGAGGAATGCGCTGGGCTCCGGGCCAGGCCCTGCCTGCACAGCCCTGCCAGGAGAGCCACGAGGGGGGCAAGGGGCAGCAGGGGATGGGCTAGCCCACATGGGAGCCCAGGGAAGGGGCAACAGCCCCTTACCCGTTGTTTGAAGTAGTCCCTCTCCTCCAGCGTTAGRGTGTCGGCTTTGGCGATCACCGGGACGATGTTGACCACTTTGCTCAGGCGCTTCATGAACTCGATGTCCAACGGCCGGAGCCTGGAAAACAGCAGGAAAAAAGGGATTTGAAAACAGCAGGAAAAAGGGGATTTGCACTTCTYGAAAACGGCAGGAAAAAGGGGATTTGCTGCTGCAATCCTCTGGCTGGGAGAGGCATTCAYAGAGCAGACAGAGAGGGAATCGCTTCCTTTCAGATAGGAGGAGTAAAGAGGGTTTGAAAGCACTTTAAACATTTCCCTTTCAAAGCTGRCGCTGTGAGCCCTCACAAAGCCCCGTGAAGTGGCAGAGGGCTTTTATCTCTGCAGGGCAACAGAGGACTGCAGGAACTTGCCCAGAGCCACTGGTGMCCTTGGTGGGGCTGGGATGAGAGCAGGGCGATGCTGGCTGCAGGGCCAGGTACAAATCCAAACCTGCTCCAGCTCTGTCCAAGCTGTCACCAACCATCCAGGGACAGCACAACGTGGAAATGGCCACAGGTGATCATCCCTGCTCACATTCCCCCATGTGCTGAGCACCAGTTGCTTGGGACAACTTACTGAGAGTATTTCTGCATATCTCAATTAATATCTGCTTCATCATTTGCTCCCAGAYTATTTGGAAGCACCTGTTTTTGCTGGTGGTACAAAAGCAATAAAATGTAAATTAATYTTTATGCAAAATATTCATGTTGTTCAAAGTGATATAGATAGTTTTTTATCCAGAAAAATTAATGCTGAAGCTTTATCATATGCCTGCACAGAATTTTGATTTAGGGAGCCTTTAAGTTCTCCATCAGTGTCACACAACAARCTGTGATTCATATTGGTCTCTAGATTTCTTTCAAAGGGTCATACAGAAAGGTTGTAGGAAAGGGTTTACTTTAAGCAAACCCTAAAGTCTGTGGTTATGCACAAGCTGGGAGTGCCTCTCACATTCATCAGCTGGGATTAAAAAAAGCTCTGGACATTCTCCAGGGGCTCACAGAGCACAGAAGAGATGCTGCTTGTTCCAGAGGGCAAGAATGTCAGGAAATCTCTACAACAAAAGTCTCAGCAGAGGAAAGCTGCAGGGATTGCATAACCCCAGTGATCAGTGCCTTGGGAAATCCCTCCCTGCTGACAGCTCCACTTSCACACTGCTCCACATCCAAGGCTGCAGAGAGCGATGAAGGCACCTGGCCATCATCCCCTTCTGCTCCTCAGTCCTCCCTGAAGGTGTTTGAACTGCTGGGGGTCCCAAACCAGGAGAAAACCTCCTTGGGACACCTCCAGGTGCTGCAGGTCCCCCTTGGTGGCTCTGAAGGAGATGGGGACATGCAGCACAGTTGAGRAGGTGTTGCCTTGAAAAGGAAACCTGGAGGTCCCAGGGTCAAGGATCACCTTTGGGCAGGAGGTGTTTGAAAGGAGCCCTCAGTGAAGGGCCAAGAGAGCATCCACTGCCAAACCCCTCCATGGTCTCCCTGGGCCCTGSAAAGGGCTCAGAGACCCCTGCAGACCCAGACACAGAGGGGAAGGGACTGATCCTGCCCCTCAGCAGCCACCAAGCAGTGTCCCCATCCCACGGGGACACCTCTGCCTGGCTCCAGTGCTGAGGGAGGGACATTCAGCCCCAGASAGACCCACTCAGCTCCAGCTGACCTGAAAACAGCAGCTCAAGGCTGCCCCAGAGCAGCCAGCACTGGTGACCCAGCTGAACCCTGCCCTGGTCATCCCCTCTCTCAGGGATGGAGCCAGGTGGATCCTGTCCTCACACACCAACAACACACACAGCCCTGAGCACATCATTAGCACAGGGACAAACGAGGTCCTAACACAAACACAGGGTCACAGATCACCCTGGGCCCCAGGAAAGAGAGATTTTGGCTATTAAAGGGAAAAAAAGAATAGAAAAAACCACAAGYAACCCCCCATGGACACATCTAAGCTGACTTGCTGCTGGCAAACATTGTTTGGAGCTCTGCATAATGTATTTCCCAGACCTCCAAGGAAGTAATGCAGTAATGCTCCTTTCCCAGCAGAATTCTTTCCCCTCCTCTCTCTTTGCTATTTTCCAAACAATTTTTCTCTTCTAAAAGCTTCTTCCCCYCTGAGCCTGTGTTCCTGCCTCTTTCATCAGCTTTTCCTTTAAAGACCAGGATYCATACAGAGCATGAATCCACAATCAGGCAGACATTGCAGTTTCAGCTCAATCTACATGTTAAAAGCTCAGTTCCATCCCTCAGATCCCTCACACATCTGGAGGATGCRGAGGATGCCACAGTGAGCCAGAGAGGAGGCAGAGCCAGAGCCTGCCCACCCCCCCWGGCACAGTGACCTTGTCCATCTGCACCCAGGCACCTCTGACACAACTTTCTGCTCCCATGGGCTCCTGCAAGTGTCTCATCCCACAGAGGTCACCTCCCTGCACCACCTGAGACTCCTCAGCAGAGCAAACTGTGTGTTTTTAGGGTTTCTGCAAGTTTCTAGATATCCTATCAACTCCTGCTAGGTAGGCAGCTCCCCCAAAACCTTAATTATGCAAAAGGAAGTGAAGCTTTTCACTAAGAACAATGCCTGCCTGCAGCTACACATCACATTCATGTGAGGACACCATGGATTAAGGCTGTCTCTTATACACATCTAGATGTGTATAAGAGACAGCATTGCCTGCCTGCAGCTACACATCACATTCATGTGAGGACACCATGGATTAAGGTGGTGACAAGTGCTGTTTGCTCCAAGCACATCACAGAAGAGAAGGGAAGGCTCAACACAAAAAATTGATCTATTTTCATCTTCCCTAAGTGGTCCTTGATATTATTAACTTACAACATGCACATTTMGGGCTTTGCTGGGAGGGGTGGAGGGGCTCAAAGGGGAGTGGGTGGGCTGGAGCAGGAGGTGCAGCATGGGCTCAAACCACTCCAGGGGGTGCTGGCTGTTCCTTCATCCCCTCCTGCTGTGGGCCTGGGGGAGGCTGTGCAGCTGGGCATGCCCTGCCAGGGCTGGGCACACACTGTGGTGCCCAGGACACACATTTTCATTTCTGCCACTGTGCACAGACAGGATCTAAGCACAGGCTCATTCCTGCTGGTTCCCCTGAAATGCTGTTACAGGAATCAAAATCCACAGTGAGCTGTGAAGTTATTTCCTTTTGGTTGTGCCCCAGACCAAASTAACAGCAGGAATTTGAGCTGTGTGTTAAGCAAACACCAGTGAGGACCCAGCAGCTGCCCAGCCCCATCACCTGCTCCAGGGAGCTGCTGGCACCTGAGAGGGGCAGCCAGAGGGGAAAGAGGGAGTGGGTGGCAGTTCCTGAGCCACCAGCCCTGGCAGAGGCAGGAGAGGTGCTGGTGAGGCCAGGCAGAGTTCCAGAGCCATTCCTGAGCTGAACAGAGCTTTGGAGGGGTCAGAGCAGGGATATTTATTGGGTGGCAGGGCCTGGCCTGTGCAGCTGCAGCTGCAAACCCCAGCCAGCACCATCCTCAGCCTTCWCAGGCACGGGTACATGGGAGTGTTACAGGCTGTGTGTGAACTGCATGGGCTGCAAAGCCTGTCCTGAACTCCCTTGTGAACTCCCTCATGCAGCAGAAACTCCTCTGCTGATTAACCCTGGAGCTGCCTGYATGGGAGGGCCAGACTGAAACTGAGCCAAGCAATCCTCTGCTCCAGCCTCAAGATCTCTGCACCAACTTTGGGTTTTTTTGTATCACTCACTCCTTTTTACCTAGCAAAAAGCAAGCTCTCACCCAGTGCCCTGGCAGGCTTCACCCAGCTGCACAGGGAGTTCTGTGCCATGCCCAGCCATGCCAAGGACCTCAATGCCCTTCCCATACCCTGCTGCAAGGGACCATGACCTGCTGCCTCAGCCAGGGCACAAACCTGCACCCAGCTGTGTGTGACAACCCCAGGACAAGGCTCCCCCACAGGATCTCTGCTACAGCACTGTCACAGCAGCTCCACCCTGCAGGAGAGGTGGCCACATCACTCTTTGCTGGGGAAAGCCTGTCTYTGATGATGAAAAACATAATTTGGARTTCACAAGASAGCAGAAAGGAACCCTGATTCCTGCRTGAGCTCTCACAGAAGCAAAATTTCCCATCAACCTCCTCCTCCAGTGGGGTTTGCCCCTCAGGTGGCAGGAAGGGATGGGTGACAGTGGGGACAGCCCCAGCCAGGCTCTCAGCCTGCAGGGAAAGAGGATCAGCACAAGGCCCAGCAACAACAGCCCCCAACTGCTGGGCTCACTCAGATATTGGAAACACATGTTCACTGGAGAGAAGGAAAAAAAGCAGCTGAAAATCCACACAATTGCTGTTGGCCGGCGGGTGAGAGAAACCAGAGCGCGGCTGGAGAGGCTCCACCAGGGGACACAGAGAGGGGCTCCACATCCCTGCCTGCACTGCCAGGCACCCAGCACACCCCCCCTCTGAGCACCAGACCTGCTCTTAAAGAGTTAAACAGCCAGAGGGGCGAGGAAAAGCTGGAGCACAGCTAAAGCTGCAAGTCAGACCTGCCGAGGCAGGGGCTGCAGATCTGGGCTGAGATTAGTGGGACCGACACGTTAGACTGGCCTAAAAATGTCATTTCCCTTTGAAAGCTTCTCTGTTTTATTGTATTCAACCATAAATGTTTCATCAGCCCCTCTGCTCCTGATCAGTTACACAAGAGGGGCATTACTGGCCCATGCAGGCATTTTATTCCAGTGAAGGATGCYTTTTTGGTCTACCCACTGACAGAAGCAAAACAAAGTCTTTTCTATTGGAATAAATCTCCACATGGGGAAGTGGAAAAGGCTGACATTAATGCAGTGCTGGAGGCTTAAGTTTACTTTTGAAAACAGACCCAAAAACATCCCTGATGCAGACAGAGCCAGAAGTGGAAGGAATTGACACAAATCAAAAGGAAACTTAGGTCTCATTTTCTGTTGTGATACTTTTAAGTCACATTTTTCAAGACATTTTAAGTGCCCCAGATTTTCAGGGTGGGCTGTGTGCCTAGGAGGGGAGAAAAAAAATAGACTAAGATCTGGGTCTTTTGATGTTGTCACTTGAGAAGTGCCAGAGRCAGGAGAACTCTGGGCTGAATAAACAGCATCCCTCTTGCAGACTAGTCAAACAATCTACAAAATACCCTCATGGGGTGAGGGTGTTCACTGCCTTGGAAGCACAAAGAAAATTGGCTTCTCCCCTTACAAAGAAAAAAAAATAATTAATGTTCTGCTTGCAAAAGTAGCCTCTCCATCCAGTTTGAGACCTGTGTCCATCCTTGGTCAAGCAAGCCAGGTGACCACAGCAAAGACAGCAGCTCCCAGGAGCTCAGAGAGGATTTCACGGCCCTTCAGAAGAGGAATCACCTCATTTCTCTGGGGTACAGCAGCTCTGCTGTGTTATTYCAAGGCCTCCTGAGGATGGCTTCAAGCTGTCCTCGAGCTCCTCAAGCCCCAAAACCCATGGGAGGATGCTGGGCAGAAGTGCCCTGAGGGCTGAGCTGCTGYGCCATGGAGAGGGGAGCTGAGGGGAGCAGGGACAGCAGGGTACGTACGAGTGGCCCGTGGCTGGGATGAAATAAATACAGCAGTGCACCCTCGTGTCGGGGATCTGCTTCTTCCTGTTGATGTTGATCTCCTCCTGCAGGTACTTCTCATACTGGTCGTTGATGAACTTCATGATGGGCTGCCAGCTGCAGAGAGAGGGCAGCACAGGGTGGTGTGAGGGACCTGGACCACTGTGGGATGCTCAGCATCTCCTAAATCACAAACCTCAGGTGTTCGCTGTTAGCAGCTCCACACACTGCTGCAGGAGGGGATTTACTGGCTGCTTTAGACAAGCAAGTGCCTAAAAAGTGCTCCCTTCTCTCCTCCTGGACCTGGCTATGGAGCAGCAAGCTCTGGGACCATGCTCTGGCTCCTTACAGGGTGCCACAGCACAGGAGYAAGAGCAGAATCAAAGCCCACAAGCCCAGCCCAGCTGGTGGTGGGGACAATGTCCCTGCCATGGGCCAGCCCTGCCAGCCCGGSGCCCATCCCACAGAGCCAGACACTGTGCCAGGGATGCCAGGCAGAGTTCAGCCTCCAGAGCCACATGAGCAGGGTCTGGGGACTGGCCCTGCTGGCACACAGCTGCTCCCAGCCACAAACAAAGGTTGTCTCATGCCCGGAACAGCAGGATGTTTGTGGCTCTCGCAGGGAGCATGGCACTGCTCTGCCACCACAACAACCTCCTTCCTGCTGCCCACAGAGCAGGGGGGCACAGCTCCAGGCTCCAGCCCTGGGCACGGGCTCAGGGGGTGCTGGGGGTCCCCTGCCCTCCCCCTGCAGCCAGGGCAGACGGGCAGCTCACCAGTTCTCGTTGTTGATGTGGTCCCCAAAGCCCGGCGTGTCGATGACCGTCAGCTTCATGCGAACCCCCTTCTCCTCAATCTCTGCAAGAGAGCAAAGCTGCTGTGTGAGGGGAGTGCTGAGGGGTGCTCTGGCCAAACCCACCCTCCCAAAATCAGCTGCAGGGCTGGAGCTTGCTTCCAGGGGGGAAATGCACCTTCACAGCTCCTCAGAGGACAAATCAGGCATCCAAAGGGATCCAGCCCCATATCCACCCTGAAATGCCACTCCCACGGCCCCTTCCAACACAATTAACTCAATGCTGATGAACAAATAAAAACCAGATGTTTTCTCAGCCCTGCAAGCATCTATGGATGGTAAGAGCGCATTTAGAGAGATAAGAGTGGAGGTTTATGGAGGTTCAAAACTGTGAGTCCCCAGAGACACAAGGCAGAGCAGGACCTAAAGCCAAAGCAGCAGGTGGGACCTGCAGGGCCTCACCGTGAGTGATGGATTTGATTTCAATGGTCTTGGGGATCCTCTCCTCAGCAGTTGGCTGTACAGATTTCCGGCTGATCTTGGATTTGAAGAGAGTGTTGATTAACGTGGATTTCCCCAAGCCACTCTGACCTGGAAGAGAGCAGGATAACCCAGAGTCAGCACTCCCTGCTCTGTCAGGGGCCAGGGGATGGGGCTGCTGACAGACTCAGCCTGCACCAGATGGGATGGAGGGAAGGAGGGACAAGGAGCAGCTGCTCCCCTGAAGCTCCCCCAAGCCAAGGAGCTCCAGTCCAGCCCAGCCAGGAGGATGCTGCAGGTAGCAAAGCCCCTCCCTGGCTCCAAAGCAGCAAACCAAGAGCTGGTTCCCTGCATCCAGGCAAAACCCCAGCAACCCCAAGGACAGGCAGACAGTACTGGGGATGTTTGAAGGGCTGTGGTGATGCTGAGCAGGGCATGGGGACCAGGGAACCCCAGGAAAAAGCATCCCAAGTGTGCCTTCACTCTCCTGCAGTCTGCTCTGTCCAGTTCCACAGGGAAGGCTTTGGAGCAGCTTGGCAAGCCTTTATCTGGACAGGACTAACAGCAGCAACAATCCTACAAACCTCAGGCCTGCTGCATCTGCTGCTGCTTCCCTGACAGACTMGCTGCTGCAATCGGCCCAGCTGGCTGCACAGACACAGGTCCACGCCAGGAGCRTCTCTGAATCCCACAAACAACAGCCCAAGAAGCACATGAGATTCCACAACTTTAGAAAAACAGCTTTTAGAAAAGCATTTTCATGCTTTATATCCCAGAGCTGATGCTGATCTGTGTAGAAAGGACAGCAGCAGCTCCTGACTCTCCAGGAACAGCTGTCCCGTGAGCTTGGAGAACAATTTTTCCAGAGTGCAGAAAACAGAATTAACTCCTCAAAACCCAGGGAGCAGAAAAAAAATTAACTCCTCAAAACCCAGGGCCTCCTGCAAACACTGCACACACCATGGGGACCCAATGGCCCCGTTCTGCCAAGATGTTACAGCCAACTATCATGGCATTGTCACCAGCATGTCCCTTGTCCCACAGAGTGTCCCTGAGCAGAGTCAGCAAAGGTCTCACCCACATCCTTCAGGGTCCTGGCCCATCCAGGCTGCCAAAGCATCAACCAGCACTGGGCATCACCTCCTGGCATCACCTCACTCCCTGATCAAACAGCAGTTTTACAGCTGAGTTTGCAACATCACCAATGGCTGCAATCCAGCACAGGAAAACTCTCTTTGACTGTCACTGTGGGGCTGTAAGAAACACATGGCCCAGGCTGGGGGGAAGTGCTCCCAGTCCCCTGCTGCCTAAAAACACAGGGCAAAGCACTAACAGGCCTGGAGCTGGGCATGCAGAGCCAAAACAGAGCTCTCCCTGCACCACTGCTCACCATTACATGGGAGAGGGGAAGAGGGAAGGCTGTGAGACACACTGGGGACAGGTGAAATCAGGGTGACGCACTGGGGACAGGTGAAATCAGGGTGACACACTGGAGACAGGTGAAATCAGAGCTCCAGGCAGTGGGTCTCTGCATTTGTGTCTGTCCAAGCTGCTGCAGCTGCACTGCCTGGAAAGGGACCAGAGGTGAGAGCCACCAGCAGCCAGGATGTGAGGTCCCATTGGCACCACAGCCACAGGCTGAACTCACTGAGCCACAGTGGGGGCAGCTGGGGACCCTAAGGCTGTGACACAGGCAGCTGAGCACAGGGCAGAGCTCCCTTCCATCAGCCCTGGTTTGCAGCCCACTGCCTTTCCCACAACTGAAATCCAGTGGGAAAATCACAGCTGAGCCTGGCACCRCTGCTCTCCTTCCAGCTGCTTTGCACAGAAAACTGAATGCAAAATTTGTGCTTTAGGGTTGGGATTTTTAAAAGTTCAGACATTCCTCTTCATCTCTGCAACTTCAGAGGACAAGGGAACTAAGCTGACCATAGCCTGCAGCCCCCAGTCAGCTCTGGCTGGGATTGTGAAACCCTTTGGAATGGGGACCTTGCTACAGTGGGGAAAGGGTTTTCACAAAGCCCCATCACAGGGACATGGTGAGGAGTGACCCCCACAAGGCAGTGATGCTCAGTTCCCAGCTCCCCTGCAGGACAAGTCCCTCCTGTAAGACAGAGATTGGAACAATTCCAGCTCAAGGACTCACAGTTTAGGCTGGATGGGTGTGATGGAGCTAAATCCATCCCTAGGGAGGCACAGCAGGATGAGGGCTGGCTGCTGCCCCTTCCCCGAGGTGCTGCTCCTCCTGCATCTTCTGGGAGGGCCAGAGCTCCACTTGTTTATGCTGCCCTGAATTCCCAGCCTGTAAACAGCCAGCCCAGCTCCTGCCAAGGGCAGAACAATGTTTTCCAGGCACGCTGCAGCACAGGCCTCCATACCACACACAGTGCTGCCAAAGCTGAGCTGCTCCTGAACATCCCTCCCCATCTGCACAGCACACTGCTGAGGTGCTGAGGCAGCACAGCCTGCTCCTGGAGGGATGGGAGCCTCCTCCAGCAGAGAAATGGGAGCTCAGCACAGATAATCTCTCTTTCAGGCTCCCAGGACCAGTGCAGTGARTGCTCTGTTTGCAGCAAAGAACTGCATTTGTTAAAACACCTTCCAAGAACTGGTTCTGGTTTTTTGGAAGCTTTCTCCACYGCCTCAGGTCAAWTGTAGRGRTCTTTTGAGGGTCTGTGCCTTTTAACACAGAAAGTCTAAATMTCTCAGCATGCAGGGTTCTAACAGTTGTGCACTGACCAGCCRTGCTGTGATCACCCAGCCCAGGGAACCTTCCCTGCAGAGGGAATGAAAGTATCACAACAGGAAAGGCTGAGCATCCACAGAGCTTGCTGGAAAGCTCCAGCACACTGAAATCTTTAACAGAATTAGCAAAACCTCTGGATCAGACCCTTCCACAACCCCAGGCAGACCTCCAGATGCCCTGTGGGACATGCCACAGGCATCACAACTGCAGCCTTACACAGCTCCTCCCAGGAGGGTAAGGGATGGTGAGGCCCCATCACCACACCACTGCTCACTGCCTGGGATTTACTCTCCTCATCCTCCTGCAGCTCCCCTGGCAGACACAGGCAGGGAGAGCTGCCACCTGACCAGCCCAGCCCCAGGGAGCACAGCCCAGCTCTCACAGGCTCCACAGCACCAGTCAGACATTAATTAGCTGGAAAAGAGCAGAAAAGTCTCATTTTCTTTTCCATTTTCCCTGGGCTGGTAGTCCATTCGGGTTCATAGCTGTCCCACCTCTGCTCCACTGCTACAGCATTCTGCCAGGTCAGTGGCTGTGCTATGGGGGCTGGGGGCTGCAGGAGCACAGATCCCCCAGAGCTGAAGCTGCAGCCAGAGCAGCAAGTGAGTGCAGCCATGGTCATTAGCCCAGGAGAGCTAACGAGCATGAGACTTGTGGGCAGCAGTGATTTGGCACACAACCCTCCACCCTCCCTCTTGCATGTGGAACTCCTGACACATCACATCCGCCCCTGTGCCACTCAAAGGAGCCAAATGACAGAGCTATTGGCCAAAACCCCTCTGCTTGCTCTATTATTTCCATCATAAATCACTGCCTTTTGGCATTTCTTCCCTGGTACTATGTACAGGGTGCCTGAATAACAAAAAAAAAAAAAAAAAAATCACGAACAGAATTTAACACCAAAATTTGCTGGAGGTACCAGCAGGGATGAGGTTCTGAATAGCAGAGCAGGTGAAGCCCTTGAGCCTTAAAATGTGCATTCTGACATGCTCGAACCAGGGCACAACTTCAGGACAGCTGTCAAGGGAGCGTCTTGTGAGCCTGATGGGGCTCCTTCGCCTGAAAGCCCTTGAGCTGCTTTCCTCTGGTGTGTACTATGGACAATGCACCCCAAGATGCAGAGGATGAAGACCCCATCACATGGACAGCTTTAACCCCAGCTGACCCCAGGCCAGCTCCTCGAGAGCAGAGTTTGCTGACTGCCAAGGCAGAGSCCCCAGCGCTGCTCCCGAGGAGGCTCCAAAGGGGACAAACATTGTGCAGGCACAATGACAACACGGGGGGAACAACTCACCCACGACCATGATGTTGAACTCGAAGCCCTGTTTCATGGCTTTCCTCCTCAGCTGCTCCAGGATGGCGTCGATGCCCACGTAGCCAAAGTCGGCAGCCGGCTTGTCCGGCCGCGCCGGCGCCGCCTGCTTGGGGCCGGCATCGCGCGCAGCGTCCGCCATGGCGGGAGCGGGGCTGGGAACGGCCTCTGCACCTGCGGGGACACACAGCCTGCTCACACACGCTGCTCCTGCTGCCTCAGCTTCTAGCTTTTATAGCTTTTCTATTGTTCAGATTCTGTGTTGATTTAGTGTGTGCGTCTGGGCTTCATATGAGGGGATGGTGAGCTCTGTGCACAGAGCAGGGAGACAAAACAATTCCTGCTSRAGCTGGGKACCAAGGACAAATGATCCAAATCTCAGGCCCAAGAGCACAAACAACYTGGGCTGAAGAGAGAAAAACAAGKAGGATGGGACTTCATAACTTAAACCTGTAATTGGACAATGAACTCCAATATGCAAATGGACCAGAACTTATAACCCCAACCCTAARCCTAGCCCCATGACCAGTCATCCATTTTGGGTTCATCTGGGGTGTAGCCCTGGCCAGGCTCTTGTGCTGCCCAAGGTGTACCCATTAAAACCCTCTAATAAATGTCTACTTTATTCTTTAGCTCTYTCCAATCTCTGTCCTAGCTRAGCCTTCACAAGGAATCKCAGGAGCTGCCTGCTGCATCCAAAGCAGGAGTAAAGCACGTGCAGAGACTCACGGAACCAGCAGGCTGGGTGAGAGGAGGAGTGTGGGATTTTCCTCCACAATAATTACAGTAAATTTGGGAATTTCTTTTTCTGTTTACTGTTTTCACTTGATCCCTGCTCACTCCACCAAAGCTGGCACAGCAAAGGGATGCTGCTGTGGGGGTGTGAGCAGGACCCAGCACCCAAAAAGTCCTCAGRCCATGTCTGGGAGTGACAAAGGCTTTTACCCCACAGCCCTGTGCCCAGGCACTGCTGTTAAAGGCTGGCAGACCTACACATCCCACTCCTCCACAGCACTGGGATCACAGCACTGTGCACACTGCTGGTGTGAACAACTCAGCCACGTTCTGGGGGGGAGCTGCCTGGCTTTGCAGACACAGGCAGTCCTTGGCATCCACTGCCACGTGCCCTCCTCGAGCTGCAGCTGACGCAGATCAGAGCTGCCGGCCCTGGCTTGTGGAAAACCCAYCACATTTGCATCAAGACAAGCTGTGCCAGACAACACCCACGCAGCCACGGYGCTCCTGTGGTCTCGCTCTCATTCTGTCCATATCTGCTCAGAAACCCAAAGCCTTCAGTTTCCCTCTGAGACAGGCTGCCTGTCTCCCCTGCAAGATGCTCCAGCCTAACAAAGTCCTTCAGGGACTTTGCAAAGTTAAAAGTACTGCCTCAGCCAACAGCTTTTTAAGAAAAAAACAGGGAATTATCTATTCCTTGGCAGGAAGGACAAAGTGCCCCAAGTGCCCCGGGGTGATGTGGCCTTGTCCCCTGRCAGCCCCAGCTGCTCTGCATCACCCACAGCAAATATCCCAAAGGCAGAGTGAGCACAGGATCAGCCCAGTCCCCTGCAAGCTCCTGGAGGCATCAGCCACATGCAGCACTCCTGTGATGAGGGCACAGAGAGGGAGGTGTTAGGAAAACACACTTCRAAGAGCCCTCCCCKCCCCAGGCTGCTGCTGCTCACTGCCTGGGTCCTGCAGCCACCAGCCTYAATGAACATTATGTTGTTGCTCAGTGTTTTGCAATGATTATTTATTATTCTTTAATCATTTATTATTATGAATAAAAACATTATTATTTGCAAAGTCCTCACCCCTCCAGACAGCAACAKGGCTCTCAGCTCATCTCACCCCACTTATTCCTGGCCTTTGATGATGTGCTGCCTGCTTTCCTCTCCCTCCCTCTCTCCTTAGGAGTGTGGCTGGGCCAAAGGSGCTCCTCCAAACACAAGCCCATCATCCCTTTTCCTCTGGCCATCTCAYACTGGACCCTGCTGGGGTCTGTGAGGTGGAACCACACTCTTCCTGCAAGCACAGCACACTTCCACATGCTTAATATAGGCCAAGCAGAAAAAAAAAAAAAAGAAAAAAAAAGAAAAAACAAACCTAGAACTAATCCCAAAGACTGTTGGGTCACTTTGAACACTTTTTTCCAACCCTCAGTCTCAGCTGTGCAGCTGAGCATTACTCACAGAGCTTCTAGAGAGCAAATATGCTGTCCCTGAGAGGCATGGGAGCATCCCATTCCTCCTGGGAACCCTGCACAGCTGAACTGCACTGCCAATGGGAGCGGAACATTGCACAGCTGGAACTGCACTGCCATGGGAGCAGGAACCCTGCCACAAGCTGGAACTGCACTGCCATTGGGAGCATCCAGGGACTCTGCACAGCTGGAAATGCACTGCCACTGCTTGCACAAGCTGGAACTCTGCACTGCCTATGGGAGCAGGAACCCTGCACAGCTGGAACTGCACTGCCATGGGAGCATCCAGGGACTCTGCACAGCTGGAAATGCACTGCCACTGAACCTTGCACAGCTGGAACTGCACGCCATGGGAGCAGGAAACCTGCACAGCTGGAAATGCACTGCCACTGAACCTGCCACAAGCTGGAACTGCACTGCACACTGCCCCTCACAAAAGTCACCCAGCCACGTGTGCCGAGGCCTCATCACAAATCCCAAATTAGCCCCGTTCCAAAATGGCAAGGCCAAAAGTAGCAAAAAAATCACTGCAAAACATTAAAAATAACCCCAACAAAATGACAAGTTAATCATGTGGAAAATATGCTGCCACCAGCAGCAACACTGGGTTATGCAATGGGTTTAACTCCTCCAYGCACCACTTGTGGGCATGGGACAGCCCCAAGGATGGGACAGCAAACTGGGACACTGGGCAGGTAAGGTGCAGAGAAATTAAGAAATTAAATAGAGCAGAAAGTCATCCTCCATTTGATAAAAGCCAGGAGCATCTCCAGCACCTCAAGGAGCAGTTGGCAGCATGCAGAGGGGCTGACCTGTCCCTGGGCAGGGGGATGTGCAGGAAAACAATCCCCAGCACAGGGAGCAGACACTCCTCACCAAACTGCCTTCAGGGGGAGGAGAAGGGCTCAGGCTCAGGGCTCACCAGGCTCCAGCCAGACCAAAGCCACAGGAAGAGCAGCASCCCTCCCAGGACAACCCATGTGCTCCAGCTGGTCTGTGGGGAACTGTGATTTAAAGCACCTGGGTCCTGACTGGGATAAAATACAATAAAATCAGTATATTGCAGCTAGGAGTGTCTGCAGGACYGCAGGGATGCAAAGCCACRAATGGCCCAGCAGCACCAGCAAASTCCCAAGGGAAGTGCCACAACTCAAATGTGCAATTTTTTCTTTTTTTCAGCTTCCCAGCARTGAYATGGTCTTTTCTTAGCAAGAACTCCAGTGTCACACTCAGCTTTGTGCCAGCAGAAGGAGGGTGCAGCCACAGCACAGGACCAGTCAATGCTGTGCTGGGTGGCAGGGAGCACTCCCAGGAGACACTTGTCTGAAAAATAAAGGTCTTAGAAGTAAATTGCAGCAGAGCAGTGGATGCCTGGGATGCTTCATGGACACAACCTGGATTTGTGTGACCTGCTGTGCTCTGAGGGGAGGATGTCAAACCTGTGGTGCTGACAGYGCCAGTGTCACCAAGCTGACCCTTCTGGAGCACTGCAAGGAGGGATGGGTTAATAAACACCCCATTACTGTCTGGAGTCCTTGGCAAAAACAGGACCAGACCTCACATGATTCCCCACTGTCACCTTAACCCAAATGTTGTCCCTCACACYAGGGGCCATCACTTCTCTGATGGGGCAGAGAGCTCAGAGCCTGCAGCTCTGTCCCACTGAAGTGTTCCTGGACAAACATCAAGCATGTGGGAACAAGTGCTTGTGCCATATTTAGACCTTCCCTGCCAGGGAAACCCTGTCCACGTGGGCACAGGAGATGTGGAGATGGCCAGGGCAGCGCTGCACCAAGCAGGGCCAGAGCCAGAGCTCCAGCTCGGGCACGGCTGACTCAGGACAGCTGCTCCAAAGRTGATTTTGCCAAAGGCTCGGGGCTGTTGCTCTGTAATTGATGCATGTCAGACACGAGCCAAAGCCAACATCTGTGAAGCAGCAGATGAAAGCCACCCTGRGGGGAGGGAAGCCCCTGGGAGCCCCGCAGGGACCCTCCTGCTCCTCCAGCCAGCTGGATGCTGTGWGCTGTGGGATGGGCTTGGCCAGGGGCTGCTGGAGCTGCTGTGCTGGTGCCACGAGGCTGCCACAGCCCAGGACACTGCAGGCAGGGCAGGTAAGGACAGCCATGGGCTCCCCCAAAACCCCAGAGCCAGGGGCTGGAAATCCTCCCTGAGAGTCTGGGACTGGGATCTGCAAGAGATTGGGATGCACTGCAGACACACAAGGGTTAAAGCACCCTTGCAGAAGCTGAACTGGGAATGTCTCACCCACCCCAGGTCCTGGCTGAACCCAGCAGCTGCATGCTGTGCTGGTGACCTGGGAGAGCAGAACTGGTCACAGACCTGGTGCTCAGTGGCTGCACAGAGGAACCAGAGAGAGGCCAGGAGGCTGCACCTCTGCCATGGCCTCCCATCAACACATCCAAACCACCTCACACTCTAGGYATGCACACACATCAATGGCAAAATGGCAATGTGTGGGGAGGAAATCCAGGAAACATCCTTTGGATGCTGGGAACACCAAGCACTGGCCACCTTTCAATAACACTGCAACCAGTTCTGCAGAGCTACAGGCACCCAGAAGAGCAGGACACTGTGGATAACTTCCCTCCACCCAACAGATGCTGGAAATACCATGGGCTTCCAGATTTGTGGGATGGGTTCATGCAAACACAGAGAGCAGGTTAAGAGCAGTTAACAATGGTGTATCAGGGTGTGAAAGCACAGCCTGCCAAGCTGAGTATCCAGGATGTTTTCACAGAAGTGTGAATCACCTTAAGCTTTCTTGGAGAGTCGTGCCAGTAGGCTGTCACAYAGACATCTGTAGCTCCAAAGAGAGAACCTACAGCTCCTGGTTAAGAACAGCTGGCTGTGGGGACTGCAGCACGTGTGGCCTCCAGGGCCTCTCCCCTTGGCACACTGAGCCAGTGACCACAGGCTGTGGAAACAGATCCAGCCTGTGGAGGAGTGGCAGAGACACAGCTCTCCCTTCCGAGGGGATGGAGGAGTCTCAGCAAAGCCAGGACTGGATGTAATCCCAGCATGGCCCAGGCACTGCTGGRTTTTTTCAGCTGCCACAGGATCCCCTGGTGCTGAAGGCAGCAGGTCCCTGCTGGATGTGTGGGTGCCAGGGAATGTGAGGCACAGCTCCCTCCAAAGCTGAGGTGGCTCAGCCTGGAACAAAGAGCCAGTGCCACAGACCCCTGCAGTGCCAAACTGTACCTAATTAATAATAATTCCTGTTATTCAGCTGCAACCACCAGCTCCTGGCTGGCATTGCCAGACCCAAGCTGAGTCTGTCCCTTGCATCCCTGAGCATTGGGCTGCAGTTTCAGGCTGGCCACCAGCTCAGGCCCACCTACCAACCAGTTATGTTTCTTTCTCAGCTTGCATTTCCACCTGGGTGCCTACAAACACCACTCAGAAACWGCACAGTGTGCTTAACTCCTCTTCATTASACCAAACCTACCCAAGAGCTGTCAGAGAGGTGGCCAGGTGGTCCTGAGAGCGCAGGATGCTCCAGGCTTGAAGCTTTTTACTCACGTGGGGAATAAACCCGTTTCAGAGTTTAAAAAAGTTTTAAAAAGGAGGCAATGGTTCCTGCTGTGGTGTGAGGGCTTCCACAGGCYACCAGCCCTGAGCCACAAGTCAGGGGCACACATCACATGCGGGTCGAGCTGTGCCCGCCAGCCACGTGCGCTTCCGTCCTCGCTCACTGTGCGCTTCCCCTCCCGCTCCGGAAGCCCGGCAGTCCCCTGCCCTCTGCAGCTCAACCCTCCTGGCTCTTTTATTTACCAGAGATGGGTGCTCCCCACCACTGCTTCCCTTCCCATCTTAACCCCCCCAGCCGCTGCAGGCTCTGCTCAGCGTTTCTGGGCTGGGATGCAGGAGSCCATCCCAGGGYTRYAASRYTGGTGCCAGCTCCACAAGCTCGAACTGCTGCCCGTGGCTCCTGGATGTGGGGTGAGGCTGACCACCAGGCTGACCACCAGGCTGACCATCACCTGTCTCTTATACACATCTAGATGTGTATAAGAGACAGGCCCGGGGCTCCTGGATGTGGGGTGAGGCTGACCACCAGGCTGACCACCAGGCTGACCATCACCCTGCCCTGCTTGGACACGTGTGCAGCACAACCCACAGTCTGACATTCTCATTCCTCCAACCACGTGAGACAGCAAGCTCTAAACCACTTTAAAAACCTGCAAAGAGTTGTTAGGCTGTTTTCCTCCATGTTTAAA
Source organism: Sporophila hypoxantha (assembly GCA_002167245.1). Taxonomy (NCBI): domain Eukaryota; kingdom Metazoa; phylum Chordata; class Aves; order Passeriformes; family Thraupidae; genus Sporophila; species Sporophila hypoxantha. The sequence continues at coordinate 2,437,516 of NDFG01000151.1, forward strand.
AAGGAGGAGATTATCATGAACAACCCCAAGTCTCAGCTTGGGCATGCAGAGATCTCTGGCCATGCTGCCCCACTGATCACCCTCTGTAAGGAGCTTCTTCCCCTGGAGCTGGAGCAAGGCTGAGCCCAGAGCAGCCCTCCCTCACTGGGAGCACCCATTGAGAGGAACCTTCCTGCACACAGATCTCAGCAGAAGCTGCTCCATCAACAGGCCCCCTGTAGCCCATGGCAGCAGCCAGCACAGCCCTTGCTCCCTGCAGACAGGCTCAGGGTGCCTGTGCCCAGAAGGGTCCAAAGACACCCACAAAACTGATTCCATGAGGATGGGATCCACTCACTCCCACCCCTGTCCACCCAGCCTGGACAATGGTACTCAGCCCAGGAGGGACACGGGCACCCTCCRCAGCCCCCAGCCAAGGGACAGCACCCTTCACTCCTATCACCACTGCTCTGCCCAGCTCTGTGCTGTGTAAACAAAGAGCCAGGCAGCGATCCCCAAACTCAGCTTGTCCAGACAGCACTGCAGAAGGAATGAGCCGGGCCAAGCCCCAGGAATGGGCACCGGGCACGGCTGAGTGTGCCCAGTGTGCCCCGAGCCCCCGGGCTGCACTCGGGACTGATGCCCCCGTCCCACGAGGCACTGACCGCAGCCACGGCAGAAAAAGGAGCAAACCAGAGGGATCCACATCCTCGGGGCTGCAGCTCAGCTTTTTTTATTCCCCTTTTTAATTTTTTTTTTCCCGCTCGGTTTTGTTCTTTGACGGGCAGGGTGGTATGGATTTTTATTTAATTTCTTTGTTTGTTTCTGTTGTTTTCTTTCTTTACCAAAGGCAGCTGTGCCCCAGACGCCCCGCGAGCCCTTCAGCGGGGGCAGCAGCCGGGGCAGGGCAGGGGACCAGGGGGTGCCCTCAGGGACAGGGCAGGGGACCAGGGGGTGCCCTCAGGGACAGGGCAGGGGACCCAGGGGGTGCCGTCCAGGCAGGGCAGGGCTTGATCTATTGATCTGCAGGGCTCCCGGACAATGCCGGCAGCGCGGCCAGGCGGTGCCGAGCCGCGGCCTCCCCTGAGGGGCACGGCAGCGCCTGAAGGGGCCGAGGCCCGAGCGCCCCGCAGCACCCGCTGCCCTCACCCCGGGCATGCCCTGCCCCGGCCGGGAACCCCCACACTGCCCGCCGTGAGAACCGCGCCACTCATCCCCTGCTCTCTCAAGCCCTTTCCCCAGGATAATTCACCCCAAAAAAAGCGTTTCCCCACCACCATATAATCTCCCCTGCGCTGCCCCGCGGAGCCCCCGCCCCCGGGCAGCGGAGACTCACCCGCGGCGGCGGCGGCGGCTCCGGCAGCCGGTGGCTCCCGCTTCCTCCCGCGCTGTCCTCCGCCTCCTCCCCCATCGCCCTTCCTCCTCCTCCTCCTCCTCCCCCATCACCCTGCCTCCTCCCCCTGCAGCCCGGCCCGGGGGGATGGAGCCTCTTCCCGGGAAGTTGCTTCGCCCCCGGGCGGTTTCCATCCCCCCGCCGCTCCGGGCCCGGCCCGGCCCAGAGGGGCCCGCAAAGGGTGAGAGCAACGAGAGTTCGGGGGCTCGTCCCACCCCGGCTCCACGCAGGAGGTGCGGGGAAACTTCCACGGCAAAGAGAAACTTCTACAGCAAATAGAAACTTCCACGGCAAAGGGAAACTTCCACGGCAAAAAGAGAGGCTGGGGCAAGCGGGGCAGCGCCGTTCCAAGAGGAGCCCAGTTCACCCACTGCTCCAGGGCCAGGGTCTAATCCCAATCCCCATCCCCATCCCGGAGCCCAGGGAAGCCTTTTGCTTCCCAGCATCCCGAAATTCTCCAGCAGAGCCCCAGGGCAGCCGCGGGTGGGTGTGAGTGCTGGGAGTGTGGGCTCACTGTGCTCTGCAGCTGCATCTCACATCTGGCAGGACAAGATGTCAACCCACCCCCACGGGCATGGCTGCTCTCTAAAATGATGTCAGTGAAGCCTGTCTCTTATACACATCTAGATGTGTCTCACATCTGGCAGGACAAGATGTCAACCCACCCCCACGGGCATGGCTGCTCTCTAAAATGATGTCAGTGAAGCTGAATGAAGAAACGAGCTGCCTCCACAACTCCTTCCTGCCTTATACCTTGATCAGAGAATGCCCCAGCCCTCTCCCAGCAGCAGGAGGGAAGCTGGCTGCACCACCTGGCCCTGCTCCCTCCAATGCACACGCTGGTGTGCGGTGATGTCCCCTCTGTGATGTCCCGCAGTGCTGCTGGGACTCTCTCCTGTCACAGCCAAGGTGAAGCCAACCTCCCTCTTTTGGGTCTGACACCTTACTTTGCCCTACCCCATGACCTCAGGACTTTCTCCCTGCACTTTCCAGATTCGCATTCCCACAGAAAGGCCTGCAGGTGATGAAAGGGTTAAGACAGATGTGCACATCTGCACTCTTCAACACCCAGAGGACTCCCTTTCCCAGGAACAGCCCCTGCACAGCCTGCAATCCCAGGACTAGTACTTGCACTCCCTTTTGGACCTGTTACCAGCACCACCAGCCTCTGCCACACTCCTGCATTGATGCCAGCCCTGCCACCTGTGCCAGTGGCACCACAGCCACCTGTCTCCTGCCTGTGGCTCTAGCGTGGCTGTCACCTTCCCTCTCTGCTTCTGCACCACCAGCAGTGGCAGATCTTCCTCTGCCCAGCACAGCCACCCCACACCAGGCTGGCAGCAGCCCTCCCCACCACGCTGGGCTGGCAGCACTCCTCCTGTGATGCCCAGCAAGGCTGGTACAACCTSCTCTGCAAAGGATGGGTGCTGAGGTGGGGACAAGACCCACATCCCCTCACTTCAGCAAGCACCAAAAKCAGCAATTTCTGAGAAACCTTCACCCAGCACCCAGGCAGGAAACCCAGCCTCAATCTGCTTATGCTGCAGCTGCATGCAGATTTCTGCCAGATTACACCACTTTTTATGACTTATTAAAGCTCTAACCCCTATCAATGGGCATTAGTGTTTTAATCTCTCTAATCTCCAGGGAAATCCAATGCTAGATGCCAAACCAGGCTTGCCCCAGTAGCAGCTGGGTCTGTTTGCAAGTCACTCCAGCCTTGTTTTAGCCGGAGAAAGGCAGGAAAAGGCTGTGCTGAGCTCACTTAGGTGCTGTGCTTGCACAAAGGGTAAAGGGAGGATCTCAGGTGTGATGGTTTCCTGCCCCTGCCATTAAGTTGGCCTCATCTGTGGCTGTGCAGGAGTTAAGCATCAGCACAGGGTTCACATGCCCAAACTGAGACCAGCAAAGGGGTGAACACAGCGTGCTCAGCCACGTGAACCAACTCCTCGCTCCTCTGAGTTAATTTTTAATTTTTTTTTCAGATTGAAATCATGGGCAGACTTTAGTCTTGCTTGTGAGGGAATAAAAATTTTAAAAAATAGAAATAGAGAAGCTCTCCCCATGGTCACTGAAGCTCTGCAAAGACATTTCACAGAAACACAGACTGGTTTTGTTGAAAGGGACCTTAAAGAGCACCTAATTACAGTCATGGGCAGGGACACCTTCCCCTAGACCAGGTCCAGCCCAGCCTTGGACACTTCCAGAGATGTGGCAGCCACAGCTTCTCTGCACACCCCCTGCCAGGACCTCACCACCCTCAGGGAAAAAAATTAGGGCACATGGGAACTCAACACTGTGTACAAATTGTTTCCCAAAAGAATTAACAAAAAATATTTTGTTTCAGCTCATATCTCCTCCTCCCTAGGAGCAGCAGGTGGCGAGCCAGCAGCTCAGAAAGACAACAAAGTGTCATCCTTGGCCTCACAGAGAGTGCAGCAGGYCTTTGGGAGCGCTGCTGGTCCCCAGGATGGCTCTTGGGGAATTTGGGGTGTTTGCACACAGGAGGCACTCGCAGAGTGACAAACTCCTGTAAGAACAAATCCCAGAGTTTGTCTGAGATTTGCTCAGAAGGACAACAAAGTGTCATCCTTGGCCTCACAGACAGTGCAGCAGGGCTTTGGGAGCGCTGCTGGTCTTGACTCCTGGATGGCTCTTGGGGAATTTGGGGTTGGCATGCGGGAGGGCACTCGCAGGAGTGACAAAACAAACTCCTGTATAAACAAGATCCCAGAGTTTTGTCGTGAGATTGCTCAGAAGGACAACAAAGTGTCATCCTTGGCCTCACAGAGAGTGCAGCAGGGCTCAGGAGCGCTGCTTTGGTCCCCAGGATGGCTCTTGGGGATTTGGGGTGTTTGCACGCAGGAGGCACTCGCAGAATGACAAACAAAAACTCCGTGAACAAATCCCAGACAAACTCTGGATTTGTTCTTACAGGAGCATCTCCATTCCTGTGAGGAGAACAGGCCCTGCCTGTGCCTCTCCCACTGCTGCTGCTCATTCCTGGCTCTGAGCACAGGCAGGACCYAAGGCAGAGGAAGGAAGCAGCTCCCAGTGCAGATCAGCTGGAGAGGGATTAAGTGACTCGCCCAGGGTCACAGAAATCTTACAGCAGAGCCAAGAACTGGATCCAAATCCCCTAATTAGGGGTTTTAAAATCACAAACCCATTGTTCTTCTCTTAGAAAAACCTCATAATCAGAGTTAGGAGCAATTCTAACAAGGCCTATTGCTGTTGTAAGTTGTGTCAAGGGATTTGGACTAACTAGAGATCCGGCTTTTAGTCTAGCAACTAATCTGAAATGTTGAGGAAGATTCCTGTCTGGCTTACACAATCCAATCTGTCCTGTTTATGGGACATCCCTGACAGTGACAGCAGGTSCCCATGTCACAGCCACACCGTGCAGGGCTGGTAGGGCTCACTGGAGAACACTCAGGGCTACACCAACGAGGGTTTCAACAGTCCCCGAGTTTTGGGGACAATTCCAACCACAGCCCTTTGCAGCAGAAAAGTGCCCAGCAGTGGGGCTGTCCCCCAGCAGCCCTCCTCTGTGCCAGGCAATGCTCTGCCCTCAGCCAGCTCCAACCACAAACCCCCAGCTGTGAGCAATAACCAAGATCTGCAAATGAAAGCAGCTTCACCAGCACTACCCAGCCTGTGGGCAGAGCTGCCAACAAACCCCCTTCATCCCAAGCTGCCCAGCTTGTAAGAAAACATAAATCCCTTGGGCACAGGCAGAACAAGCAGGACATGTTCTCTCCAGGAATGCTGAATTTCCAATTTTACTGCACCTCAGCAAGCCCCAGTTAAAAGTGCACCYTTAGGGCTTAGGAAATAATTTTAATTCTTTCAATATTGCTGCAATGCTGACTACCTGCCAGCCCCCAGTGACTGTGACAGACAGATGGAAATTCTGCCAGCTATATTTATAATCTCAGATCAATAGCAGAATGAAAAGCACATCCAGAGACCTTGGTAGAGCACCAGCAAACTCAGTGGAAAGTACCATGACCAAGAAAAGGACACAAGCTTGCAGATCACAAGACCAAAAGTTAATTCTTTTTAGCATTGAAAGAGACACTATCACCTCTAGCAGGAACAGAAAGGATCCCCCAGTGCCAGGAACAGCTAAAAATGACCCCAAAGRTTTTCTAAGAGCCTGAGTGCAGGTCTGCAATGTTACCACCTGGGGAGGGCTCTGGCAGGCAGCCACCATGGTCCCTTCAGCACGGGCAGGGTAACTCCCAGAACATCTCTGAGACCCACAGACCAATGACATTTCCCCCCTTCTGGCTGTAGTGAACTCCCAAGTCCATGGATGGTGCAGGTTTTTTTTCTTTTGGTGGCTGAGCAGCCCATATCAGACACACCTCTGCAGGTACCCCACCAGTTCCTTCATGGAAGCAGCTCTTTGGTGGCTTAAATATCCCTGGAGAGAGAGAAGGAGGTGGAGCAGCAGAAACAAGGGGTGCAAGCACTGCCAGGAGCACCCAGAGCCCTCCAGGGCTCAGGGAATCCCGAGGCAGCACAGGGAGCAGCCACCCCTCCATGCCTTGCCCCACAACAGCAGCACTGCACTGTGGCTGTTGTGCTGAACCCAGGAGTGCCCCAGCTTCCACCACACCAGAACCCAGAGMCTGCTCCAGCTGGACATCCCCAGGCCTGTCCCACTGTCCAGGAAGGAAGGAAGGAATTGTTTCACACGCTGTCACCAACCATCACATGCAGCTGGCACTGTCCTTGGTGTGAGTCACCCTGTCCCTGGGGAGGCTGTGCCTCAGTTCCTGGTGTCACATCCCAGAGTGTCCCTGCAGCAGCCTCCCCTCCTCTGGCACATTCCTCCTGCAGAGGATCTGCAGGCAGGAGGCTCCTCACTGTGCTTGAYCAATCCAGCATTTTCCAAAAGGGAGCAGGCTCTGCTAGGAAGGCACTCCACAGTCACAAACATTGGGAAAAAGAAAGAACCCCAAGAAATAAAGAACCTCAAGAAAAGAAAAGAGCCCCAAGAAAGAACCCAATTCCTCCCAGATTCCTTTTCCCTCACAGGAGGCATTGGTTGGGGCACTGCCCTGCTGGTTTGGACAGACCCAAGGCACACTGAGCATCTCTGCCTCAGCTCTGAGCACAGGTTTTGCTCAGCAGGGACAGCTCTGCCTTGGCACCAAAAAGCTGCTGCTCAAATCCCTGGGCCAGCTCTGCAGATGGCACAGCCCAGCCATGCCCAAGGAAACACACTTGGCTGCTTAGGAGCAATCCTCACCCCTCCTCCTCCTCCTCAAGGGCATGATCTGCTCCCCCAGACACCRCCACAGATTATCACAAAGGACAAATTATGCCCAAAACTCTGCACCTCACTCCACCAAAGCCCTTTATCCTGCCCTGTGGAGAGAGGGGAGCAGATGGAGCCTACACAGAGCTCACACACCAAGGAGCCCCTCAGAGAGCCTCACCACCACCTCTGCTCCTCTCACCACCAGCAGCATGGGCAAAGCAGACCCAGCAGCAGGGGCAGAGGATGAGTTTGCTGAGAAGAAATCCCCTTTGCAAGGGAAAACAGCAGGGAGTGAAAAATTCYACTGCCTGAGTCACCCCAAACTTGTTCAAGTTGTTTAAATCCTTTCACCCCAAAGTGGCATCTCCTCTCTAGATGGGGAGATGCCCAGGCAGTGACATCCCTGAGGGTCACAGCAACCCCCTGGCACAAACCAAGCTGCAAGGAAGCTGCTGGGGTGCCCTAACAGTCCCTGCAGTCCATGTGCAGGGATACACGTCCCTGCAAGCTGCACATAATGGGCCCTTCTCCATCCTTTGTCTGCTGCCCCTTTTTCAACCTATAAACGTTTGGAGGTAAAGAAAAAAGAATTTAGGGCATCCTAAGCCTGAAAAGAAGGAAAACTCCATTCAAGCTGCCTGGCTGTCTCCTGCAGCTTAATTAATAACAACCCATCCCCAGCAAGCTGCTGCAGCGCCAGCTGTCTCCTCGCATGGAGGTGCCTTGCTCTGAAGAATAGTGCTTTGTGTTGTGATGGGAAAAGGTCAGGAGGATGGGGGGGAGGAGGAGCAGGGCTGGGAGGGAAATGTGTTGCCTCCCTGCAGTTCCCAACGCTGGGAGTGAGCCCTGCTCGGTGCCCATCTGCTGCTGSCTCAGCTCTGGGAGGTGGTGGCACCCCTCCATCACCTTGGGGTGATCGCGTCCTAAAACTCAGCAGGGAGAGGCAGAATTGTGTGYGCTGCACTCCCCCCACTGCTGGGAGGCCTGGGGAGCTCCTGATGCCACTTTGACACAGTCCAGGACCCCCTCTGGGGAAATCCCTGCCCCGCTCTTATCAGGAGGCTCCCTGATAACAGCACAGATCGGGCTGCAGGGAGCCAGCACTGTGTGCCCCTGGCAGCGTTTCCAGGCCACCAGAAAGGGACATTTCCTGCTCCCATCTGGTTTTTGAATAAACAAACAAACCAAGCCAGGCTCACAGCAGCAGTGGAGGGATCCAAGGTGATGCAACAATGCAGCACAGAGGGGAAAAAAGTAAAATGGACCCAGGTCTGGTGTGAGAGATGCCCACAGCCACCAGACTGCAGGGCATGGCCAGGAAATAACCTTCATTTCTGCTTGGCCACAGAGCCCAACACTAAATATCAAACCAAAACACCTCCTTGGATCCTGGGCACCACAGCCAAGGGCTCCTGGGATACCTATGGATGCTCTCTGCCTGCCATCACCCTGCTCCTGGCTGGTTATCCAGCCTTCCAGCTCCCCTGGAAAAGTGATGCTCCTGCCCCAGCCCAGTGCCACACCAGGCTGGGCACCGGTGCCCAGGGAGCACCACTGACATGGTCAGTGCCCTCTGAGGAGCACACAGGCAGCTCTGGTGCTCTGCCAGCTGGCCTGGCCTCTGCTCTCACTGTCACTTTGGCCACCCAGGTCCCTCTGTGCCATCCAGGCAGCCTGGGGCTGCCCCAGCATGGAGCTGGTGCCAGTGCAGAACTGGGGTGCYAAGTCCCATCCATTTATCTTGGGGAATAAAGAGAGACTAAAAATGGCAAAGAYAGGCAGTGGGAAGCAGCGTTAGGGAAGGTCCCTGTCCCACAGACACGTCCCCTAGCCAGGCACCAAGGCTTTGCACTTCATCCCCCAGCTGGGCAGGGGGAGGACACAGCCCACAAGGCCCCCACAGGGCTTCCAGCCCAGGAAAAGGTCCCTGTTGCTTAGCAAAGGGCCATTCATCACCAGGACTGGGTGGGATGACAAAGGGTTAACCCACTGCAGCTGGGCCAGAAATACCATCCAGGACAAAGAGAGACTTCATGTCACCCACACTGCAGGGAGAAAAAGGYGCCTTAATCCGATTCCCAAAGAAAATGTGGCTTTTACAGCCCCGCCTGAGCAGGGCCCTCCAGCAAGTTTTGCATCTACAGCAAGAGTTAACCCAGTCTGAGTTTGAGAAGGGGCCAGAYAACAGGAAAGGAAATCACTTCTCCACAAGTTTGTGAGAAGGGAGAGCTGGGTGGAGGCGGCTGGACCCAGGCAGCGTCCCTGCAGCAGGACATGGATGTGTCAGCCTGGAAAACCTGATGGCCCCAAAGCACCCCTAGAACAGCCAGCCCTGGGCAGTGGTTTCAGGGGATTGATCAGGGGCTGGAGAAAGCACCACTGCTGATTTCCCACCAGCTGCTAGATATCACAGTGAGGAACCTGTGAGCACCCCAGCACTGCCTGGCATTTTGGGGATGATGAGGATGAGCCAGCAGAGATTTTCAGAGCATTAATGGCAGAACTGTGCCTCGTCCCCACGAGGACAGGGACCCCAGGGAACAAAGCTGGGAGGCAGACAGTGCTCACACCCTCTAGACGTGCACAAACCCTCTCTGCCTTTGCCTGGGCACACATCCCACAGTGCCACGTCCCTGCCCGAGTCACAGCTGAGTRCCTGTGCTAAGTGGGGTTTGCCAGCCTGGCCCCTCTGCCCTGTTACCTTGGAATGCTACATGCCCTCTCCCCTCCTGATTTTTGGGCAGACACTTCCAGGATGTCACTGAGCTGTACTTGCAAGATTAACTCTTTCACTCCCATTCTGGTGATCATTTTTTAACAAACAAGGTTGCTTTACTGTACCCTACTCCCCAAAACCTGACAAATTTTGGGGATAAATGAAATAAAGTCCAGTTGAATTCAGCCCTAAGATGACAGCACCCAGCAGGCTCAAGCCCAGGAGAGCCAACCTTCCCTTTCCCCTGTGCTGAAGCAAAGCTCAGACACGTTACCCAAGGAGCAGCAGCTCCAGCCTGTGTTTCCCCAGCCCCAGCACAGCTCTGACAGGGCCATAAGGAAATCACAGCATTTAAAACCACAGGCTATAAAAATTCCACCGTGCTCAGAGAAGGGAAGTCTGGATTCCCCACGGAGAGGCGTCCAGGAACCGCTGCTGCCGGGTCATTGGCCACCAAGCCATCAGAGCCTGCCACATGTGCATAGCTGGAGCTGTGCTGAGAGGGGATGTGCTGAGGGGCTCTGGGGTCAAACACATTCAAACCCCACCACAGAGCAGAGCTACCCACCAGCCCCACAGGCATCTTGATCTCAGCATGGGAAATCATGGATGGCAACAGCATGGSAGAGGTCAGAGCTCCCAGGGCTAGCACAGTCCTCTGTGTGCTCCAAACTTATTTTATCTSRTGTGACARGTCCTGATCTGCACTCAGGATGCCCTTACAGCAGGGCACACACCCTGYACAGCTGTACTCCTCCTGGATGCTGTATCCTGCAGTCTGGAATCACACCTGGACAAGGCAGCAGCGCTTAAGGGTTCACACATAATCACAGTTCTTGCTTTTTTTCCCATTTCTACCTTGTCTCCAAACCAAAGCTCAGCCCAGTGTTGTATATGCACACAAATGCCCCATTGCCTGGCTCACCTATCTCCCAGGGGAATTTAGTCCACCAACCAACAGTCATTAATTAGCACCAGGAAAGTGGTGGACAAGGCAGAAGCACTTAGGGGTTCACACATAATCTCAATTCTTGCTTTTTTTTCCATTTCTACCTTGTCTCCAAACCAAAGCTCAGCCCAGTATTGRATGCACACACAAATGCCCCATTGCCTGGCTCAGCTAAGTCCCTGGGGAATTTAGTCCACCAACCAACAGTCATTAATTAGCACCAGGAAACTCAGCCAGCACATGTCCAACAGCAGCACAAAATCCCCTCCCACCCCAGAGCTGCAGCACCAGTCTGCTCCCTCCGCCGCACCCACCATCCACAGCAGCAGGAATTCAATAAAATTCAGCAACTTMAACCCAAAACTTGCCTGGTGCTATGGGAGGCTGTTCCTGTACTCCTCTGCTCCGCGTGTTSCTGTGAGCTGACCCTGGGAAGCAGCAGCAGCAGCAAGCTCAGGGTGCTGTGCAGAGCACAAGGCTGCTCAGCTCGTGGATGGCTGGATACCCGTGGRTCCAAAGCAGGGTTTAGGGGAGAGATGGAATGACCTGCTATTTACAGAAGGGTGGACACAACACCCATGAAATCMCCAAGAAATCCGAGATGAACAGCTCGGTGTGTGCTGGGAGTCACAGCACAGGGCAGCAGCACCGGCCCCATTGGATCCCAGCTGCTCCCCRGGCCCAGATCTGCTCTGGCAGAGCTGAGACAGTCTCAGCCCTGAATACGTCAGCCCAGATCCATCCCGGATGCTCCTTCCCTAAATGAAGTGTGGTCACACTGGGATGGATATAAAAAGCCTTGCCTGAAATCCTCTGGCATCAAGCCTTTCCTGCAGCCCCGGCTGCTTCCAAGGGCTGTTTGACAGGGAGACATTGGGATACAGAGGGGAGAAATTGGGATACAGAGGGAAAGAGCAATTCCTGAGGGTTCACACTGACACAGCCCGGGCTGCCATGCCCAGCACCCCCATCCTCTGCCAGACTAAGGCAAGAGGGAAAAACTCTGTGCTTGCCAAGTCCTGGTGATCCCACGGCATCATCTAAATATCCATGTCACAGCCACTGGGCAAACAGRCAGGAGAGGTGAGACAAGGCTGCGGAGGGGCCATTCAAATTATTWAAAAAAATAAAGAAAAAGGGGGAAAAAAAGTGAGGCTCAAAGCTGGGCTGGTTTGCAGAATGCCAGGGCTGTGACACAGCACAGAACAAACTGTGGGGACACAGTGGGACCAGAGCACGGCATGACCTGGCTGCCACCCCTGGGTCCCACGAGCCTCTGTATGCCCCCCACCCCAAACCCCACTGGGGACCCCCAGCCCCAATCCCTGAACCCCACTGGGGACCCCCAGCCCCATTCCCCAAACCCAATGGGTGACGCAGCCATTCTCGTTGAACCCCACTGCAGGGACCCCAGCCCCATACCAAACCTCACTGCAGGGACCCGGCAGCCCGTTCCATCCTCTGCAGGACCCCAGCCCGCATTCCCTGAACCCACTTTAGGACCCCAGCCCCATTCCGAACACCACTGCAGGGACCCCACCAGCCCCATTTCCCGCAACCCAACTGCAGGACCTCGCAGCCCCATTCCGCAAACCCATGCGGGGAACGCCCAGCCCCATTCCCCAAACCTCACTGCAGGACCCCCAGCCCATTTCCCCACCTGCAGGACCCCCAGCCCCATTCCTGCAAACCCCACTGCAGGGACCCCCAGCCCATTCTCAAACCCACTGCATGGACCCAGCCCCATCCAAACCACTGGCGGACCCCCAGCCCCATTCCCCGAACCCCACTGCAGGGACCCCCAGCCCATTCCCAAACCCCACTGCGGACCCCCAGCCCCATTATCCCTGAACCTACTGCGGGACCCACAGCCCATTCCCCAACCCCACTGCGGGACCCCCAGCCCATTCCAACCCCACTGCAGGGACCCCAGCCCATTCCCTGAACCCACTGCAGGGACCCCCAGCCCATTCCCTCAACCCCACTGCAGGGACCCCAGACCCATTCCTGAACCCACTGCAGGGACCCAGCCCATTCCCCAGACCCCACTGCGGGACCCCAGCCCCATTCCCCTGAACCCCACTGCAGGGACCCCCAGCCCATTCCAATCCACTCAAGGGACCAGCCCTCCTGAAACCCACTGCAGGACCGCCCAGCCCCATTCCCCAAACCACTGGGGACCCCCAGCCCATTCCCCAAACCCCACTGCAGGGACCCCCGCCCCATTCCAAACCCCACTGGGACCCCCAGCCCATTCCAACCCCATGCAGGGACCCCAGCCCCATTCCCGACCCCACTGGGGACCCCCAGCCCCATTGCCCAAACCCACTGGGACCCCCAGCCCCATCCAACCCACTGGGGACCCACCCTCCCAAACTCACTGCAGGGACCCCCAGCCATTCTGAACCCATGGGGACCCCAGCCCATCCCTGAACCCCACTGGGGAACCCCCAGCCCCAATTCCTGAACCCCACTCCAGGGACCCCAGCCCATTCCCGACCACTGGGGACCCCCGCCCATTCCCTGAACCCATAGGACCCCCAGCCATTCCCAACCCACTGTTCAGGTTGGGGCACGATGGCAAGAAGGGGGGAGCAGGAGGCTTCTTTTGGGGAGCACTTCACACAGGCACTGAGAGGCACAGACAAAAGGGCGGGCACAGGAAGCCCTGCAACCCACCAGGCACACAGGGAGCTCAGGAGGCGGATTTTTCACCAGAACAAGGGGCCACCAAACACCAGGAAGTTCTTTTCCACATCAGGTTCAAAGCCAATTCCAGAGCAGAACAACGGAGTGAGGCTCGCCTGGACTGCCAGGCCTTCCCTAACTCAACCACAGAAACGCGTCCCCTGATGTCACAGGAATGCATTTCGCAAAAGTAACGAGAGCAGCTCGAGCAGCCCCAAATCTGCCAGCCTGGGGAGCCTGAGCAGCCTTCCCACCTGGTAAAGGCAGAGGCTGTGTCTGTGCACTCACTGCAGCTCAAAGGTCACAGCCCCAAGGGGTTTGGAGGTTTTCAGCTCTGCGGATGCAGCTCTCATGTCTGACACCTCCTGAAGCTGAAGCGCAGAGAGTGCTGCTGACTTCGCGCTATTCTTGGGGCCCAGGTGCCCCCACAACGTCACAAGAACACTTGGGAATCTATCAACCATCAGTGATATTTTTTAACCTGAACAAAAAGCACTGAGGACTTTAAGACCCCAGATTCAGAGTTTGGGACCATTCAAGCAAAGGTTGTGATGGAACTAGAAACTTATTTTCTCTTACCTGCACAGACACAAACCACACCTGGCCCCTCCAGCTGGGGCTGGGCCCCCAAACTCAGCAGGGACCCCAGCAGCASCTCCCCTTCCCTGGCACTGCCAGCAGCCAGGGCTGCCTCTCACCTCAGGGCTGCAGGAGCTGGCTGAGGATGGCCCATCTGCATCAGGGGCCCATTCTGCTGCCAGCTGGCACCCCAGGGAGCTCCCACCTCCTGGTGCCACCCTGTGTCACCCCCAGGACCTGATGCCACCCTCTGTGACTCCCCTGTCCCACTCTCTGCCTGCTCAGGTGGTGCAGAGGCTCAGCCCAGCACATCCCATCCCACAGAGAGCCTGAGGAGGCTCTGCCACCTCCCTCAGCACAGGCCCTGACAAATCACTCCCCTGTGACAATGCCTGCATCACATCCCTGGGATTTCTCCCCTGCTAAACCACTGCTCTGTTTTTCCTCTCCTTACCCTTCAAACCCCCACACAGCCATTGCACAGCCACATTTAGCTTCCCCACCCCACAGATCCCCACTGGCACAGCTGTGGAGACCTCAGCACAGCCCTTGCCACAGATTTTTACTCCCTGAGGCTGGGCAGAGCTCAAGCAGAGACTTACTCAGCCAAGGATGATGATGATGAGGATGATGCACGCTGCCCAGTGCCCACGAGAGCCAAGGATGCTTCAGCACCTATTTCAGCTGCTGCCCCACAGAGCCTCCCCACAACTTCTGAAAAGTTTCCCTCGATTCCCTTGGAAAAGGTCTCACAAAGCAGATCCCTCCTGYCTCTCTGCCTCCCTCACCAGCAGACATGAAAAGCACTCGAGTTTCTCCCCGGGTAAAAGCCTCCAACATCAAAGGCACCACACAAGAGCTCTCTCCCCCCCATTCCTCCCAGGCACCAGTGCTGGGGCTGCCTCCCTTGAAAGCACAGCAACCTCAGTGGRTGAGGCGCCAACTGTGCTGAAAACACAGTTTTGATTTTTTTTTTCTGCATTTTTTTCTGTCTTTTTTWTTTTTTTAATCASCCACAAACTGGAGAACTTGGGGACAAATCTGGGCCAAACTCTCCTTTGGGGGCAACACAACCAGCGTGGCCTGATGAGGTTTTACCCACTGTCTGCTGTGTGGTTACCCCTGAAAAAGTGGAGCAAAAATATCCCTTGTGCCAGCCCTGCCTGCTCATTGCCCAACACTAAAGGAAGCCACTGAGTGTCCTGAAGCAAAACCACAAGCACCCTCCAAGTGAGCAGATTCCCATGGATTTCTCAGCAGCTTCTGCAACTCCTGTCCCCCATCTGAAAAAGAGAAACAACATCTACCCCTTGGTAGATGGGTATCTCCATCTTCACCCTGCTTGGTGAAGCACTTTGATATCTGCACAGCAAAGCAGGGTGAGGGAGGGGTGTTTACCTTCCTGGAAACAAGGAGCAGCTTTTACACCCAAACCAACAAAATTCCAGGGCAGAGGGAGCAGTTGCAGATGCAGCAGGAACAGCCACGGATCCAAAAAATGAGGAGGAATTAGAAATTAGAAAATAGCTTCAAACACCACAGGGATTTC
This sequence comes from Sporophila hypoxantha, assembly GCA_002167245.1. Taxonomy (NCBI): domain Eukaryota; kingdom Metazoa; phylum Chordata; class Aves; order Passeriformes; family Thraupidae; genus Sporophila; species Sporophila hypoxantha. The sequence goes on from NDFG01000151.1 coordinate 2,452,641, forward strand.
AAAAAGTCCTAGGAGCACATGGTTTCTTGGCCTGGTTCAGAGAGTTCCTCATCCCTCCATCCCACACAGTAGTTGTTCCTGCCAGATCACCGCCTGCCCGGGAATGCTGGGTTCATMCTATTGCTGGAGCATGGAAACAAGCCTGGTTTGCAGGGGGGAGGTGGGAGGGCTCTGCTGGTTAACACTTGGCTGTGTTCATGCTGTGATTAATATCACCCAACACACAGATACCAGATGTGCTCGGGGCAGGCTGCAGCGTATCCTAAATTGCACCAAGATGGAATTTRTGGGCAATTTTCAGGGAGTGCTGAGGGCAGGCACTGATGGGAGAGCAGAGATTTACACAGATAGGCAAGAAAAGAGAATTCTGTGGGGTTATYGCACTGGTCATAACCCCTGGGCCAGCTGCAGTGCCACAGGCTGTGCTTATTATCAGCACCTTGTCATTTTGGGGGCAATTACTCCAATTCCCATCCATCTGTGGGTCTGATTTCCACATGCTCACAGCAAAAAACACTTCAGTTTTACCCCTGCTTCTGCTGATCTCATGGAACTTTAGCTCCAGGAAGAAATTGCTGGTTCAGGAAGAGCAAATACTGGTAAGGTTGGACCTCTCCATGTTGCCTCCCAAGGTCCCACTCCTAAGCAAATCCATCAGCAGCTTCTCCCCACCCCTATGGGGAGGAGTGCCCTGGGGTCACCTACATGGGTGTCCCTTGAATTAGAACCAAATCCTGGAGCAGCACTGGAGATTCATTSCAGCTTTTTGGAGGCCACACACTGCCCTGACGGACAGCTGACCTCGAGCAGGGCTGGGTGCAGGGGGATGTGGGGCTTTCCCTCATGGCCTGTCCCTGTCCAGTGTCACACAACCCAACACTTCTCCAGGATGGGGAGCCCCTGGCTGTGCCAAGCAGCCATGGAGCAGCAAAGTCCCTCTGGAGCTCCACTGAGGGACCCAAGCAGCAAACARGGGGGTCCAAGTAAGGAGGGGATCTGCTGGAACACCTTCAGCATGTCAGAAGTGTGATGCCCCGATCCCTCACCATGGGACTTCAGAGACCTCTCTGTGCAGGGCTCCCTCCTGCTGATCCCACCCGTGGTGTCCTCCAAAAARGAGTTCAGGCCATGCTTGGACCTGCTGGTTTCTACTTTTCTTCTTTGCCCAGATTTGGGAGCTGAGCTTTGGGTAATTCTCAGCTCCCCCAGAGCAGGTCAGCCCCACACAGAGGTGCCCAGCTGTGCTCCACACCCCATTTCAGCAGCTCTGGGTGCTGCTGCTGACATGGCAGCACCAGTGCCACCAGGGCTGTCCCACAGGACACAAACTGAGAAGAAAGAGGGTCCAGGGAGACAAAACAGTGTCTTCTGAAAAGAAGCAACAAACCAGAGCATTTCTACTCCCTGAAACTCCATGGACATGCTTGCTGCCAGCAGGGAAAATGTGGGAGCCTGTCTGTCTGTCCAGGCAGGACCTGCAGCCACTCTGGGCGTGAGAAATCCCAAYTTCTGCTTTCCACAGGGCTGCCTTTGTGTTTCTGCTGAAATGGTGAGGTCTGGTTGGCACCTAAAGCCTGGTTTGGGGGTTCACCAGGGCAGGAGGGAGGGACAAGTCTCTGCAGGCTCCCAGCTATGGCTACAGAGGATTTCACCAAGTGAAGCATCTCTCTGTTCCTCCTCTGTTCTTTCCCACCACGGGTCCGTGCTGTGCATGCAAAACCAGCACTGAGCTGTGAATTTACACCCAGAAACCAYAAGATCTCCATTATTCACTTCTGTGAGCAAAGGTTAAATCCTACCAAATACATCAGCTTTTGTGGACAGGACGAGCGTTTGGCAGGCAGCAGGAAGGAACAGGAACGTGGGAATTCCTCCTACGACTTGGCAACAGCCTCTTCCCCCAGCACGGGAGCTCTCTGGGGTCTGCTCAGCCTCTGCCAAGCTAAGAAAGCCCCTCATTCAAGCACTCAGTAATCTCACAGGACATCCTGTAGCTCAAGGAGTTGTTTAAATGAGGGCCTGGATGGATTCAAGCTGCCTAATTGTTGGAGAGAGCAATAGGAAAGGTGGAGTGGCAGAGCTGGAGCTGTGSTGTCCTGACCTGCTCTTTGGAGAAACACCTCAACACTGAACACAGAGGGTGTCTACAGCAAATCAGCTGTGCTGAGCTGTCCCACCATGTCTGCCTGCCATGGGCTCCACCACAAGGTGGAAGAAACCCTGTTACCATTTCCTGGGGGTCTAAGAGGGGCARCCTGCCTCACCCCAGCTGCTCCATTCCTCCCAAGAGCACATCTTGGGCTTTGATGCCCTTCCAGCAACAGGGTGAGGGGGCAGTGCTGGCTTCAGAGGCACAAGGAGAGCCAAGACATCCATCCTAAAAGGTATTTAGGCACCTAATTCCAGTTAGGCTGTAATACTCCTCAGGAGATTGCAGAAAATAGATAGAGATAGATAGATGATAGATAGATAGATAGATAGATAGATAGATAGATAGATAGATAGATAGATAGATAGATAGATAGATAATGATAGATGGATGATAGCTAGATGGATGGATAGATGGACAGATGATAGAAGGAAGGATGGATGGATGGATGGATGGATGGATGGATGGATGGATGGATGGATGGATGGATGGACGGATAGACAGATAGATGATAGAAGGATGGATGGATGGATAGATGGATAGATAGATAGATACATACATAGATACATAGAAGGATAGATGGAGGGATGGATAGATGGATAGATAGATATAGATAGACAGATTAGATAGATAGATAGATAGATAGATAGATAGATAGATAGATAGATAGATAGATAGATGGATGGATGTAAGAATCAATATTTAAGAGATGTTTTGGGGCAGACCTGCACCACAATCACACAAGTGGGGAAGGAAGCACTCAGCACCCAGGTCTCCATCCCCATCCATCCTACAGGGCATTACAGGGACTGGGACAGCACTCAGACCAAGGGCAGTGTCCACACACACACCACAGAAGCATTTGCTGGGGAAGTGGAGAGACCTGAGTTAGATGCTGCTGCAGCAGCTCACAAAGGAATATSAGGAACCATCACAGGAGTTGCTGGGGCAGCCACCTCCAGGAAATCTGCCTCCCAAACACATCCCAGAGGCACCAGAACAGCCCCACTGCTCCCCAGCTCTGCTCAGAGCCTCCCCCCCAGCCTGAGGATCTGAGATAAAGGCAGAGGCTSTGCTCTGTGACACTCACTGCAGCTCAAAGGTCACAGGCRCCAAAGYGGTTTGGGGTTTTCAGCTCTGCAGGATGCAGCTCTCATGTCTGACACCCTCCTGAAGCTGAGAGCAGAGAGTGCTGCTGACTTCAGCCTATTCTTGGGGGCCNTCAGCTCTGCAGGATGCAGCTCTCATGTCTGACACCCTCCTGAAGCTGAGAGCAGAGAGTGCTGCTGACTTCAGCCTATTCTTGGGGGCCCAGGTCCCCCCACAYCCCCACYAGAACACTTGGGAATCTATCAACCATCAGRGATATTTTTTAACCTGAAGAAAAAGCATTGAGGACTTTAAGACCCCAGATCCGGAGTTTGGACCATTCAAGCAAAGGCTGTGGTGGAAACTTATTTTCTAGATGAAGAGCAYSAGGGAAAATCAGCTTTTGAGGCAAAGGCTGGGTGCTGGATCCATCCTTTGAGGGTTGCAGGCAGGTCCAGCACAGCCCCCTCTACATCCCTGCCCTTCCCATCCCAATCCATGCTCCTCCAGAGCACATCAGGGCAAGGCAGAACCCCAGCCTCACAGTGACTGGTTAACACTCATCCCTGGGCTCCAGATCACACATTCATCTCAGATTTAAGCCAAGTTTAATAAAGATTCAAGCCAAACTTTGGCCTCCCTGCAGACCTGTGGTTCAGCAAGATGAGCACTGCCCCCTGCCCTGCACAGAGCCTTTCAAGGGGCCCTTTCCAAACCTCTTCCCAAAGCTTTCTGTGCCTGTCCCCGTGCTGCAGCCCCGGGGCTCTGTGTCCCTCTGTGGGAAGGAGGGCAGGTCCCACACAGGGACACCCTGACCCGCAGTGACACGGAGGGAAGGGCTGGCAGGGGCACACCGAGGCTCAGCCAGCCTGGAGAGGAAAAAGAAATCCCCCACAGGGATTACACAGGCACTGCTCCCTCCTGCAGCAGCACAGCTGCTCAGCACACCCTGGGGCTGCCTGAAGGGTGCCAGGACACTCCTGGGGAACAATGTTCCCTTTCCCCATAAATTCCTCCCCCTGTTCTCCCACCCCACCTGGAGCCCTGTGGATCCAAGAATGCTGTGTGAGTATCTGCTTCACCAGCTGATGGGGCAGGGAGGATAAAAGTAGCCCTGAATCCAAGCAGCTTTTGGGGCAGCAAAGCCTCTTTACACACATCCTCTGCCCAGCCACCCTGCTGGTCCCTGCAGTGTGGCAGCCACTGCCAGGGGTGATAACTCTGGGGCAAATAACTGCATTTCTGCCCCAAAACAGCTCCAGCATCTGCCCCTCCAGTCCTGCCTGGTGCAGCCCAGCCCTCCTCTCCTGCCCCCCACACCCTGCAGTGGCAGCCCCAGCACTGGCTCCCCAAGAGCCCTGGGCACCTCTGATGTGCTGCAGGCTGCAGACACAGCTTTCAGCCAGCTGTGACTACTTCTGGGATTTAAATCATCCTCATCTTCCCCTCCCCCAGGCCTTCCAAAGCTTCCCCAGGAAATGCACCCCGTGGAAAAATCTGGGAAAACAAACAGGGCCAAATCCTGAGCCCCAAAGGCTGCACTGCTCAGGCTTCAGGGGGTTCTGTGCCAAGGGGAAAGGTGGGCATCAAATCCTGACCCCCCCAGGGCCAGAGCTGCCTCTGAGGATGGGACTCACCCCTCTGTGCTCTGACAGAGCAGCCAGGGCTGCCAGCATCCGCACTGGGAACAGCCGGGAAGGAGGAAGGAAGGGAAGGGAGGGAAAGGGAAGGGAAGGGGAAGGGAAGGGAAGGGAAGGGAAGGGAGGAAGGAAGGGAAGGGAAGGGAAGGGAAGGAAGGGAAGGGAAGGGAAGGGAAGGGAAGGGAAGGGAAAGGAAGAAGGGAAGGGAAGGGAAGGGAAGGGAAAGGGAAGGGAAGGGAAGGAGGAAAGGGAGGAAGGGAAGGGAGGAAGTCGGGAAGGGAAGGGGAAGGGAAAGAAAGGGAAAGGGAAGGAAGAGAGGAGGTGCCCTGGAGCACAGCATGAATGGCTCATTCATGTCTGGGGCTCCCGATCCCAAAATGCACCCACACACTTCACTGCTGCTCCTGAGTCCCTCCCAAAGGGACTCAGCTCCCAGCATGGCTGTAATTTTGCCTTCATGATGAGCAATTTTAGGATTCTCAGTGGCTGCTGGAGGGAGTGACTGGGAGTGAGCTCAGACCACACTCCTCCTCCTGCTCTGCCCACAGCCTCCACCTCGTTCCTCCTGCACCTGCAGACTCCCAGACACAGCTCAGATATTTTTTTATCCTACCAAATCTCCACATCCTCCAAAAAAAAACCCAAAAAAAAGCCAGCAGAAAGGGCTGAAATTATGTTTTCCACCATTTTGCCAAAAATAGGAACCATTTTATTTGTCACTGCAAAGTTCTTCACTTAGAAATGTAAAACAGAAAGTACAGAGCCCTGAATCAAATGAAACAAGTTCTAGTCTTTTTTCTAATATTTAATAAGACTGGATTTATAATATCATTTTACCAAATGCAAGTAATTTCTTAATTAGGCAAACTGAACACTTCTAGTTTAGAAGCACCCAGTTAATGTCAGCCCTATTTGCTTTTATTTAGTGTCTTTTATCCGTGCTTTTGCTTTGGCTAGGTAAACTCCAAAGGCTGGAGCGTGGAGATTTAGGGAATTTTATTCAGAATGTTGTCGGTTGGATATAAAAACAATCTCCCAAATCTCCACATGCAGCAAAGCAGGGTTTGGAGAAGTTTTCCATAGCTCCCCGGGGAGCTGAAATGTGACAGCCACCAGGTGCCCCCTGCCCAGGGGCTTCCATCTGTGCACACTCACATTGCCACGTCTGTCCCAGCCCTGTCCGTCTGTCCTGGACACACAGCAGCTGCTATTCCCTGCCTGGCCAGGTAGATGGTGCTCAGCCGGCACCAAGCGGGAATTCCTCCCTGCTGGAAGGGTTCCCACGCCTCTGATGGAGTCGATAATTCAGTGATTTTCACTGAGGAAGGTCCCAAACAAACGGGACCAACTCAGAGCCAGCTCTCCCAGATCTTCACCTCTCGCTCTGTGAAAAATGTTTTTGTGATTGGTGTCGATTGGCAATGGAATCAGCAAATTCTTGGATCTGCTATGCTGAAAATAGACATAAAGAACAATTTCTGACTGAATAGCCAAATAAAGCATCGAAATAAAWGAAGTGTAGCAGAGTAAAAGAGAWGAGGTAGCAAGACAACTGATGCTTAGAATAAAAGAGAGYAAGTTTTGGTAAAACTAAGAGATATTACAACAAAGCACCTAAGTGTTTATGTATAATAAAAAGCTTAATGACAAAATAACATAGCAGACACCAGTGTAAAACCTCCCTCCAGACAACCACAAGGACAGGAAGCCAACGACCACCTAGAAAGATGATGAAATTGCTGATCCCAGCTTATTGATATTTGCTGATTCAAACTAACCAAGCACATTAAAAAAGGCTTTGTAAGCTTAAGAACAGTACATATATTTTGTTGAACTTGTGTGTCATGAGTGSAGCAYTGACTRCCCGGCCACCCAGCACTGCTTGCTTGCTTTAAAATAAGATATAAAAATGAAAATCAGTTTAGTTATCGACATTTTATATCAATTTCAGCCTGGGAGATGGTGGAAAACTCCTCCAAACATTTAATCAGAACCACTGCTTCTCCAACTCCCATCCTCTGCTGCAAACTCGCTCTAAGACATTTCACCCCACACATCACCCACAAAACCCAAACACAGCAAAGCCCCGAGGAGCAGGAAACAAATCCCGGTTTTCCCCCATAAAGTCAGGGGGATGGGGGTCAGGGGACCCTCGGGGCCCCTCGTCCTGCAGGAAGCAGCAGGGGGAGGGGGTGGCCAGGCTTTCCATCCCCTCACCCCGGGGTCACCCTCCCCAGCCAGGCCGGATGTAGGATGTCTAATATTTCTCCAGTTCTGTTTTAACACTCACACCATCTTGGGAGCAGGAAGCTTAAGCCATTTCCTGCAAGGCATTGCTCTGCCCTTCAAATATTTCCAGCCTCGGTGCAAACTGGTTTAAAACCGAGCCTGGCAGCTGGGAGTGTGAAATCAGAGGAGGGGCTTGTCCAGGGAAAATTCAGTTTGTGAAACCTATCCAATCCCTGCTGCTGCAGAGCAGCAAAATAAATATTGCTGTGGACAATAAAAGAGAGCAATTCATCTTGCYTGTCTGAAAAATGAGAAGGAAAAGCAGAAACTCCAAACAATGTTCTCTGGGCCTCTCCCAAGGGACTCAACACTGGTCCCCAGCAGAAAGCCACAGCCACCTCCCCCCTTGTCTCTGCAGCCACGATTTGAAGCTTTCCCAGCTTTGCTCTTTCAGTGCAGCCCAAATCATGGCTTTGGTTTGCTTGCCCCATAAATAATCTGTCCCACACTTGGGCAGAAATAACCCCAAAGAGACCCTTCCCACTCCTCCAAGTGGAGGAGAAGAACAAACGTTCATTCCCTGAAGCGCTGCAGAAGAATTCTGGGCAGTGCCAGGGCAGAGCTGGAAACCCCCCAGACCCCCCAGGTCAGCAAAACTCAGCCCCACGTCCCCCTCAGCCCTGTCCCCACAGCCCCCTGAGCCAGGGATGGGGACAGAAGGGTGGCAGCTCACCTGTGAGCTCTGTTATCTGCTCTCAGCTCCTCTCCAGGTGACACTCAGGGACACAGGGCCAGGAAACAAAGCCATGCCCCAAGGGCCAGCAAAGCTCTGCTCCCCCAAGCTCCCACTCACAGGGTTGCTCCTTCCCAAGACTTTTCTGTCCAGGAACTGAAGCCACGAAGCAGAAAGGAAACCCCAGAGCTCCTCCAGGGCCCTTCACCTCCCAGCCTCAGGGCGTGCACTCCTGGGCTGTAAATAAACTTTTATTTACTACACAAAGTAGGGCAAGGAGGATTGTTTCCCTGAGGAATGGTGGGAGGAACATCAGTGTTATGGCAGGATCTCAGGTTTCATCTGACTCCACAAAGCAGTTCCTGGAGACCTCAGCAGGAGCCACAACACCTCTGCAGTGGCCACATCCCCCCCAGATGCTGACTGCCCCACCAAATCCTGACCCTGCCAGCTCAKACAGGGATCTCTCAGGGCACAGATCTGCCCAGCCACCCTGCACCCAGCASTGCCAYGCTTGCAGAGAACAGGGCTGGAGCAAATTCACCTCCTGCATCCCACAGAGCAGCACAGAGCCGAGGTCCAGCCCCTGCAGCTGGACCATGATGGATTCACTGCAGCCTCTGACCATGATGGATTCACTGCAGCCTCTGACCATGATGGATTCTCTGCAGCCTCTGACCATGATGGATTCACTGCTGCCCCCAGGACCACCCACACCCCTGATGTGCTGCCTTATCAAGGTTCCCATCACATCTCAGAGCACTGAACTACCCAAAGCCAGGGCATCATCCTCAGCACTCAACTGCATCCTCTCATCTTCTGCAAGGCCACCAAAAGGGCTGGACAAGGGGTCTCYAGGCCAGGGTGACCCCAGGGAGGGCCCCAGCAGCCTGTGAACTTCCACCCCATTTATCTGCATGCTGGGATGCAGGAGGAAGCAAGTTCAGCCAGAGTTTGTCTAAACAATTGTGTTTTATCAGAAAAGCTGCTCAGATCTACTCCTTTTTCCCAGGACATATCTGGACAATTCCAAGGTAATCTCCATTCTCCATCCAGCCCGCAGCAGATGGAAGCAGGGAAAGAGGACATGAGGCAACAAGCATCCAAATCCCCCTGCTCCTCCCTCAGAGCCAGCAGCCTCCAACACCCATCAACCAGAGGCACAATCCATCCCACATCTGCTCCCCACACTCCAAAGTCTGCCTTCCCAATCCTTATTTRCTCTTCAAACTATGGGTTTCTCAAATTTAGGAGTGAGCAAGGTCAACTGGCAAGGTTGTGATACAGAAAACACCTGACACATCCCTTTCCTCCTGGACAGCTCAGGACCTCCCTTTGTAGGGCCACCCCAGTGACCTGGGCAGGGGCTGCTCCCACCCTGCACAATCCCACAGCACCTCTGCAAGCAGGGCCAGCTAATTCCTAATCACCAGCTGAAGCTGGAAGTGATGTCTCAGGTTTTGGCTTTTCTATTTTTCAGATTCTGTGCTGCTTTAGTGTGTGGGTCTGAGCTTCACATCAGGGGATGGTGAGCTCTGTGCACAGAGCAGGGAGACAAAACAATTCCTGCTCCAGCTGGGSACCAAGGACAAATGATCCAAATCTCAGGCCCAAGAGCACAAACACCGTGGGCTGGAGAGAGAAAAACAAGCAGGATGGGACTGCATGGGCTAAAGCTGGAATTGGACAATGAACTCCAAGATGCAAATGGAGCAGAACTGATCCCAGTGAGAGACCCCGTGCCCGCTCGTGCATTTTGGGACCATTTTGGTTCATCCTGGGTGCAGCCCTGGCTGGGCTCTTGTGCTGCCCAAGGTGGATCCATGGAGGAGATCCTTCTAATAAATCCCTGCTTTATTTTTTAACTCTGTCCAGCCTCTGTTCTAGGCCAGCCTGCACAAGGCATCAGAAGAAGGAAGAGCCCAAAGCAAGGACTGAACCAGGCATCTCACCATGTTCACCAGCTCCCTGGTACAAAAGGAGAAGTTGGAAGAGGGATTCCCCCAAGACAACAAAGGAGTGGACAGCAAAGGCAGGATCCTGACCAGGCTCTCCCCCCACTCAAACTTTTGCCACCTCCTCAGTGTTTTTCTGGCTCTTGGTCCATGAACTGATTTCCACTGCAGATGGGAGGGAGGAGCCAGTGAGTGCCCTGAGTGCATCTCACGTCAGACAGAGCACGAGCCTGCACATTTGTAGCTTCAGAGACTGAAAGCAGGGACTCATCCTGTGCCTCCACGTGCCAGAGCTTCAGAGGAGGGTCCAGAGCACACCAACTCCTCAGGGCCTCAGCAGAGAAGAGCACAAGCTCCCAGATCAGAGCAAATGCCTAGCAGAGTGAGCAAAATTCCCCATCCAGAATCCTAACACACAGGGGAAGCAAACACAGGCAGCCCCYGCTGGGCAGGGCAGCTCCTGTGATGTCCCTCCAGATGTACCCAGCCCACYTGAAACACACCCAGGTGCACTTGAGTGGAGTTGAAAGCAGTGCCCTACAATTCAAGACTTGTGAGTTACCACACACAGCTGGGGCTGAGACAGCTCCTTTCAGGAGTGTGGCTGCATTTCTCTCCACAGAGAAAAGCAAAGCCCAACTTCCCAAGGATTTTCTGGGATTTATATTCTCTGAACCTCAGAGAAAGAAAAAAKCAATTTTTATTTAATTTACTGCACTTGTGTTTTAGAACAAGTAGAATACATTGTGGAAAATTGTTTACCTGAAGGAAATTAGTCATTGGATTCTGGTGTGAGTGTTTTGATTCACTGACCAATTGGATCCATGTGTGTGTGTCAAGACTTGGCTGACAGTCACGAGATTCTGGGCAGTGGGGTTGAGTTCTTGMGCAGTTTCAGTTTAGATGTAGTGTAATYTWGRARAGAATAATGAGGTATAATAAAGTAATTAATTAGCCRTCTGATATCCATGGAGTCCTCCTTGTCATTTCTCCCTGGCACAGAGGTTGCCTTGACAGGAGTTCCCACATKATGAACTTTTARCACTGCCCTCCCCTCCWYGGCACCACATCCTTTTGGATTCCCATGTCATCTTCTTARTCTGAGATCTRCARGAGCTGAGRTTTGCTTTGAAAGGGGGAAGGAATGTCTGTCCCACTCCATGGGCAGCAYGASAGGAGGAAAGGGGGGAAGGCAGAGCCACCATAYAAAGTTCAAGTATTAGGGATAAGCATCAAAGAAAAGCTTGACACACACACTTCAGCAACAGAACACCTGAGCCAAGGTTGGCTAGGGGCTGTCAGGCACTCATGACAACAAGGGATGAATGCCCTACCCAGTTCTGTGCTGCTGCAAACCCCTTTTCACCTCCATTCCTCTAGGAATAACACAGGAGAACACCTGGTAAGGCCACCTGACTCAGACAAGCCCTGGGCATCTTCTCAAGGCTTGAAAAGCTAAACATAAATCCAAGGTTATGTTCATATGTGCCAGAGCATCATCAACCTCTGAACTTCAAGGTGTTGTAAAATGCTTCATTTCAGCAATCCTAAATTCCTGTTGGACAAATGGCCTTTGCCATGCAAAAACCAGCCTACAGCTTCCAAATTGCAAGACAAATTGCAATTGGTACAAGTCCAGCAACCCCAAATGCCCACCCTGTCACTCCTGGGCTGGCACAGCAACCTCAGARGGTTTGTTTAAATGATTTGCTTTTCATAAATGCATGAACATCTGCAAAGTTTTGTTGCTTGRAAAATATTTTGGACCAGAGCCTTGGGTCCAGCTTTGTCTCCCAGCATGCTTGGATAAACCAAAATGATTCAAGAGGGTGAAGCACTCATGCATGTGACCCTACAGAAACCCTGGGAACTTCAGAGACCAGTTCAGAAGATCAATGAGTGACCCAAATTTAACCAAGCCAAAGCAAAGCAGCTCTCTCCTCACATCCCTCCTTTAAAACCTCTAACAGATGTAAGAAAAACTGGGCTCAAAGAAGTCTGAGCACAGGCTGCAATCCAAGACCAGCTGCTTTTTCCATTTATAGCCACATTCACTTCAGCTTCACCAGGGCATTTTGGACAATGTAGAAGGGTCTCTGTGTCTGTTTGTTTGCTGGAGGAGTGTAAAGAACACAAATGGTTTGCTGTCATCTTATCTTTTCCTGCTCYCAACAGATCGTTTGATCTTCTCAAAACAAAGTTATCTCTCTGTAATCTCAATTTACTCTTCTGACAGAGTTTATGGAGCTGGCACTGCACCCAGCCTATGGTGTRCCTTCAACCACTGGCCAACAGAAACATCTCAGGCAGGGACAGCAGTTTAGAAATAGGTTAAAAGAGAAAGATTCCTTAATTACAGAAGGTTCATCACCACTGCCATCACTTCCCTCCCCCAGCAGACAGCAGAGAAGTCACAAAACCAGGGGCCAGGCCTTACTGCAGGAGATCAAAGCAAACTCTTTGTTTTATCTTGGCCAAGATAACYGATTTTATTTGCCTTATCAGCCTGCAGGATGATTAACCTAAATGTGAGAAAGCTGGAGGATCCAGAGGAYCTGATGGGTGGGGAGCACGTTCCCCAGCACCACTGCCATGGGCTCCAGACATGCAAATACCACAGGATCAACAGGGAAACTCTTGGTTCCTACAMGCCCCCCTCAGCCAGGGCTGTGTCTCCCTTTGCCTTTCAGCACCACTTGGATGAACACAGATCCCACAGCAGGCAGCAGCACTCACCCCTTTCTCAGACAGCAAAGGCATCTCTGTCCTGGGGCTGCCCCAGTGTTCATCACAGAGGGGAGTCACAGAACCACAGAATTCACAGAATTCACAGAATCACTGGGTTGGAAGAAACCTTCAAGATCATCAAATCCAACCCAGCCCCAACACCTCACCCAAACCCTGGCACCCAGTGCCACATCCAGGCTTTGTTAAACACAGCCAGAGGTTGCTGAGGGTGCTCAGGGCTCACACCCAGCTGCAGCACAGACCCCTGAGCCACAGCCAGGTGACCCTGCAGTCAGGCTCTGCCCTCCACAGACACACATTCAGCCCTGGATCCCTCCTGCAAGGTTCAGGAGGTGAGGAGGTGACATGGATGGATGCACAGCCTCGCCCAGACCCAGCCCAGCCATGGAAAACACCTGCCAGGTCATTCAGGCCAGGGTCACTCTGCAGCTCAGCATGGAATCACACACTGGTTTGGGTAGGAAGGGACCTTAGAGACCACCCAGTGTCACCCCTGCCATGGCAGGGACACCTCCCACTGTCCCAGGSTGCTCCAAGCCCTGTCCAACCTGGCCTTGGGCACTGCCAGGGATCCAGGGGCAGCCACAGCTMCTCTGGGCACCCTGTGACCACCTAGAAAGATGATGAAATTGCTGATCCCAGCTWKTTGATATTTGCTGATTCAAACTAACCAAGCACATTAGAAAATGCTTTGTAGGCTTAAAAAGAGTATATATAGGCCTCCCCACRCTCACAGGGAAGAATTTAATACCCATATCCCATCTAACCCTGCCCTCTGGCAGGGGGAAGCCATTCCCTGTGTCCTGTCACTGCAGGCCCTCGTCCCCAGTCCCTCTCCAGCTCTCCTGGAGCTCCTTTAGGCCCTGGAAGAGACTCTGAGCTCTCCCTGGAGCCTTTTCTTCTGYTGAGCACCCCCAGCATCCCCAGCCTGGCTCCAGAGCAGAGGGCTCCAGCCCTCAGAGCATTTCTGTGGCCTCCTCTGGACTCCTTCCATCAGCTCCACATCCTTCTGATGTTGGATGCAGCATCCCCAGCTTTGCCCTCTCCTGGTCTCAGACACCAGGGAAAGGAAGTGGGAATGGTGCAGAGGGTGTTTCCTATGGGAAACTTCAATAATGAAGCTCCACTGGGAGGTCTCTGRTTTTCCTATGGGCCCTCAGGGACCTCCAGCAAGGCAAACAAACCCTSCTGGGCTGGCTGGCTGCAGTGGACAGCCTCATCTCCTGGGGTGTATCCTGCCCAGCTGGAGCTTCCACACGGGACAGCATCCACCAGTGTGGTCCCATTGCCAAAAACACAGCCCAGAACACAGCCCAAAACCAAACACAGACCAAAATAAACACAGCCCAAAACCACAGCCAAAAAACACAGCCCAAAACACAGCCAAAAACAAACACAGACGAAATAAACACAGCCAAAACACAGCCAAAAACACAGCCCAGAACACAGCCCAAAACCAAAACACAGACCAAAATAAACACAGCCCAAAAACACAGCCAGAACACAGCCCACAAAACACACACAGCCCAAAAACATTGCCCAAAACAAAAACACAGCCCAAAAACAAACACAGACCGAAATAAACACAGCCCAAAAACACAGCCCAAAACACAGCCCAGAATACAGCGCCAAAACCAAAACACAGACCGAAAATAAACACAGCCCAAAAAACAACCAAAAACATAGCCAAAAACACAGTCCAAAATAAACCCAGCCCAAAAACAGCCCAAAAATACAGCCCAAAACAAACACACCTCAAAAAGACAACCAAAAACAAACAGCACAGAACAGAGCCAAAAACAAACACAGCCCAAAAACACAGCCCAGAACACAGCTCAGAAACACACAGCCCAAACACAGCCCAAAAACACAGCCCAAAACCAAGCACAGCTCAAAAACACACCCCAAAACACAGCCTAAAACACAACCAAAAACACAGCCCGAAACACAGCTCAGAAACACACAGCCCAAACACAGCCCAAAAATAAATACAGCCCAAAACACAGCCCAAAACCACACACAGCCAAAAAACACAGCCCAAAATAAACACAGCTCAAAACACAGCCCAGCCCAAAAACACAGCCAAAATACAGCCCAAAAACACAGCCCAAAAGCACAATGAAAAACACAGCCCAAAACATAGCCCAAAAACAAACACAGCCCAAAATAAACACAGCCCAAAACCACAGCCCAAAACCACAGCCCAAAAACACACGTAGCCCAAAACACAGCCAAAACACAACCAAAAACAAACACAACCCAAAAGCACAGCTAAAAACACACACAGCCCAAAACCACAGCCAAAACCAAGCACAATTCAAAACCACAGCCAAAACACAGCCTAGGACACGGCCCAAAACCACAGCCAGGGTCAGGGCACACACAGGGAGGGAAGCAGGCCGTGCCCTCCCATGCACATGGTGTCCTGGATCAGGCAGTGTCTCCATCATGGGACACATTTCTCTCTCCCACACATGCTCCCACTCTTCTTTCCATGTCACTGGGCCTGCAGGTCTAGATTTTTCCAGATTATCTCATTTTTGGCACCTGCATTCACAAGCCAAGACTCAGCGTTTCCCACTCGGCCCCTCCATTTGGAATCCTGGGCRGGAGGAATTTTCCCATTAAAAATCAAAATAACAACAATAAAAAGACTGTCCATAACCTAGCCTGAATCTGTCAGCTGGTTTAGGAGGAAACATTTCCCTACAGCTTTAATCTCTTTGTACAGTTAAAGAGCTGGAAATGGTGACTCACTGCATCTCCACTCAGCCCTGGGCTCTCCATCCCAGGGAGCCTGTCCAAATCCCTAAAACCCCTGCAGCCCCACACTTGGTGTCACCTCAGCAGCACAGGACAGAAGAAAAGTCACCCCAAGGCTTGTGTGGCTTCACTTCTCCATCCCTGGCTGTCCATGGCACGATGGGGGCTTGAAACTGCAGCTCCCACCACACAGCAACAGGTCCTTGGTTTTAACAAGGATTTCAGTGGAACTCAAAGTTTGCTTCTTTCTGTTTTTAAGTGTTTTTTAATTGTTTAAATTTTAACCCAACTCTATGGGAGTTCTGAAGTCTTTCCATAGTGAAAAGTCTTTCCATAGTGAAAAGTCTTTCCATAAGGGTTCTAGCTAAAAAAAAAGAGTGAAAACAGCTGAATTGTTTCACTCTCCTGATGCTGCCCTGCCTGTTGTGCAGCAAAATAAATGGGGGGACCAAGAGACACCTGGCACCCTGTGTGGCTGTCCCAAAAGAGCCATGAGACAAAGACTCCAACAAAGCTMAAAGCTCAGAGATGGTTCACTGTTTTGCATTGACTCATGTTGGGACACAGAGGAAGGTCACATCCCTGTTTTAGGTGTTTTTAATTCCCTTGATTTAGCTAAACAAGCTCCAGAGCATCCTGGCTATGAAGGGCCAAGGGGCAGGAACAGGAACAGGGGTGGGACAGAGCCTGCCTTGCTGGCTGTCCCAGGGTCCACAGCAGCTTGTGAGGAGACAGACAGGAGCATCAGATCAAACCAGCTTCACCTCTCATCTGGGAGTGCTCCCAGTCCACCCCCTGAGATCCCAGAGCTGAGCCACCAACACAAACAGCTTTACACTGGGGGAACTACAAACAGACTATTAAACCAAAATGGAAACCATGAATTMTTCTGGGGCCAGCAATGCCTTTCCCACTCTCCAAGCCTGACCACCACAGGTTGCAAGGAACAAGAGAAGGCCAAGATGTTCAACCACACAAGCACAATGCAGAGATGGGAGGCACAGTGCAAGGGGATCACAGCTGTGGTAGATCACCCATGCAGATTTGACATGGCTTTTCCTGAGGATTTGATGTCTCTCATCCAGCTGAGGATCCCACYAGATCTCCCCATTGCACAAAAATATAGCCCAAAACACAGCCCTAAGCACAGCCAAGACACAACCAAAAACACAGCCCAAAACACAGCCAAAAACAAACACAGCTGAAAAACACAGTCCAAAACCAACCAAAAACACACCTAAAAACACACACAGCCCAAAACCACACACAGCCCAAAAACACAGCCCAAAACACAGTCAAAAACAAACACAGCTCAAAAACACAGCCCAAAACCAACCAAAAACAGCCAAAAACACACACAGCCCAAAACCACACACAGCCCAAAAACACATACAGCCCAAAAACATAGCCCAAAACACAGCCCAAAGCACAGCCAAGACACAACCAAAAACACAGCCCAAAACACAGCCAAAAACAAACACAGCTGAAAAACACAGTCCAAAACCAACCAAAAACACAGCCCAAAACACACACAGCCCAAAACACACACAGCCCAAAAAGAGGTGGATGTCTCTGGATGAWGCCCTGCTGCTCCCACAGAGACTCCCTGCTCCTCTCCCTCACAGGGATGGACCAGCAGCTCCTGCCCCACTGGCACCACAGCACTGCTCATTCCTGCTCTGCCAGCACAGGGCAGGAACATCCTCCTCTGCCAGCCCCAGCCCAGTGCCCTGGGACTGGGAGGGAGCTGCTGCCCACAGCAGGAGCCTGGGAGAGGTCACCCCCACCCACGGGCACTCAGATTTGGATATTCTCATTTGGTGAGTCCTGCACAGCAAGGACAGCTTCCCACAGTGCCCAAGGCTGTGGGTTCACAAACAGCCCTTCCCCTCACCCTGTTTTCACGGCTATTTTTAATTGTTTGTGCCTCTTTCTGCCCTCTGCATGTCCTCCRCCTGCCTACCCCCGCTGCACAGCCCAGCTCACATTGCTCTGGCACACTCCAACTARAGCAATCCACATCACCTGCTCATCCCATCTCATCTCCCTGTCCCAGCTGGGGAGCCCAGCCACACAAAACCTCCATTGACATCTRCWCTGGAGATTCTGGGGACACAAAGCCCACCTTTGAGTGACACATCCCACAGGGATGGGTGCCTCTGTCCCATCTCCCTGTCAGTAATGGCCCAATTCAATGTTATACCAGCACAAACCAAGCAAATGCTCCCCATGGAGTGCAGGAGAGCACAAAGACTCAGGGAGGGAGAACATGCATGGCAAGGAACATTTCCTGCCCCATAAACACCTCCTGCTCTCCTCCCACCTTGGGAAGCCCAGCACTGGAGCAGGCTCAGCCCTCACCACCAGCCCTGCTGCCCTAATGGAGCTCAGCACTGAAATTGCTCCTTTCCTCTGTGGTTTGCTGGGATCTGCCAAACTCCCTGGGACTGTTTTTCTCCTCTGACTGGCCTCTTCCTGCACAGCACGCTCTCCTGCATACCTTCAGCAGCAGGGCAGGGCAGCTGAGCCAGACAGCTGGGGAAGGCAGGTCCAGAACAGGAGAGGTCACCCCCAGCCAGGGAGGGCAGCTGGAGGCAGCTGCATCCTCTCTCAGCTGTTTGTGCTGGACCAGCCACAGGATCCAGGGGTGCCCAGAGCCCCAGGAGCAGCTCCTGGTGACCCAAACCCTGGAGCAGGAGCTGCCACACGAGTCCCTGGTGCAGACATCACAGGGGCAGGGTCATTGTTGAGGTGGTCACAACACAAAGCAGAGACTGCAAGTAGTCTCAGATGGTAACTCTTTATGATGGAAAATGTACTTTCTAATATAAAAAAATATAAAATATATATAAAATATATAAAAATATATAAAAATATAAAATATACTTTCTAATTGTTTATATTTTTTCACTCTATTGGTTACAATAAATTAACAAAACACTATTAGCGAAAAGTAACAGTAACTTCAGCGCACTTTCTAAAAATATTTCACCTAGTTGTAAAGTTCTTTCTGTATCTTTTTTTGATTCTTCTTCTCTAGTCTCTTTAGTAACAGCCTTAGAGAGAGCTCTTTATTTAGCTTCTTTTTACTTCTCAACTTCTTCTCACTCTTTTAAACTAACAAGCTATCCACGCGTCTGTTCTGCACGGCAGTGTCTTTGGTCATTGTTGAAGGTGGTCACAACACAGAGACCTACAAAGAGTTCAGATGGTAACTCTTTATGATCGGAAAATGGCTTGAATTGTGACCTTGGTGCTGACTACAGGGAAAAGGAGACAGAGCCCTCACAACCTCTCCAACCTTGTCTTCATGGCAGTGGGGTTGGACCTCAATGATCTTTAGGGTCCCTTCCTGATGAGGTCTCTGGTGTTGAGATGACCCCCAAGGTGTTGGAAAGTCTCTTTTTCCCAGCCCCAAGACCAAAGAAGGAGTCAGGATTCCTTGGCTCTGGTTTCCAAGGTTGTTTATTTGCTCTTATCTGTTACATTCTCTTTCTGACCTGCTGAGATCTGTCCAGCAGGTTGGTTTGTGGCACACGGACCACCCTCAGGGTGGTGTTGGCTTTTTATACTAAAAACTACCTGTACTTTATTTACAATAATTTCCCAATACCTATCACCTATGTTAGACAGTCTGTCTCTACTCTAAACCAATCCAGAAGTGCCACCGTCACAGCAGAAGATGGAGGACAAGAAGGAGAAGGACAGGACACTCCCAGATTCCTCCATCTTGCCTCTTGAACTCCCATTCTAAACCCCAAAATTCTACTTTTTCACCCTGTGACAAATTCACTATCATTCTACTCAAAGTCTTGTGACTTGTAACTCTTCACACAAAGTTGGTCATTGTTTCCATGGGTTAAAATCAAAGGCACAGGTGTTTTTGACTCTGTGCCAAGGTCTCTGAGCCCCCTGCCAGGGTCTGGAGCCCTCCAGAGCAGCCAGAGCAATGTCCTGTGTCCCAACATCTCCCAAGCCAAACCATTCTGTGCTGATTCTTGGAGACATTTGGACTGAAAGCCCCTTTTGTAGCAGAGCCAGGCTGAGGGTGCTGCCAGGCAGACTCCAGACAGCTGGGCTCAGGGGTGACACTGTCCCAGCAGCTGTCCCCGCTCTGTCCCTGCCCTGGGCAGCTGGAGCATTCAGCAGCTCAGCCAGAATTCGGCTCTTAAAGCACCAACCACCCGTGGGGCTCAGGGTTGGGGCACTCAGAGCAGCCCAGACCCAGCAGGGTGAGGCTGAGCACCCTCCCATGGGGCAGGATGGGGCTCCAGGGCACCACACACAGCAGCTGGGGACAGAGGGGGGCTCACAAAATCCCCATCCGTGGGTTTGGGCTCAGAGCTCAGCTGTGCCCAGCTGGCCCAGCCTGTGAAAAAACCCAGCTCAGAAAAGCCATGCCTACACCACACACAGTAAGAAAAACCCACTTGAGTGCTGCAGGTTTGACATCAGCTCCCCTGCTGACTGCTGGCTTGGTTTTACACCAGCACACACCACAGCCTGGCCTCTCTGCACATCACTGTGACCACAGGAGAGGGGATGGGACCCCTGGTCCAGCTCCAGGGCCAGGCATGGACCTCCCAGGCCCTGGCTCAGCCACCCCAGCCCACCCCACAGCCCCCCAGGGTGGGGAGGGAGGGGGTGCCCTGCCCCTGACCACGGGATCCCTCACKGGAGAGAGCTCATGGGCGAGGGAGAATGGAAAAGTAATTAACAGGTCTGAAAGGAAAATCTCCAAAACATTATGGAGAATAGATGACAGCTGGGAAGGGAGGGAAGCTGGCTTTAACATGGAATTAATTGAAAACAAGATAGAYCTAATATAAGCCAMGTCTCCAGTTTCATAGTGGCTCTGGTCCATGATGTTATTAGACTTTGTCTCCAAGGTCAAAAACCCTGACTTCTGCTAATGAAGAGGCAGTTCCTGCCCCACAACCACAAACAACAGCACCAAACAATGATATCCCAACACCACTTGCAGAGCCAGCACCTCTCCCACACCTCAGAGCCTMTCCAGGGCCCCGTGGGTCTGCACACAGGGCCTGAGCTGGCAGAGCTGGCATTTCCAGCACCCAGGGAGGCACAGAGCAAAGGAGGATGTGCTAGGATCACCCATGGCAGATTTGATGTGGCTTTTCCTGAGGATTTGCCTGTCCTCATCCAGCTGAGGATCGCAGGAGATCTCTCCATGGCACAGGGCAGGTGGATGTCTCTGGATGAAGCCCTGCTGCTCCCACAGTGATTTCCTGTTCCTCTCCTCACAGGGATGAACCACACTGGCACCACACCACTGCTCAAATCTGTTCTGCCAGCACTGCCACTTCCTTTTCTCTTTCCTTCTAGAATTTCTTATTGAACTTGACAGCTCTTTCAAGCAGGATAAACCCAAGGGGAACAGCTCTGCCTGCGGACACATCTGAGCACAGATCCCTGAGCAGCCTCGAGAGGTGTCACCACAGGAGCTGAAYGAGCAGCACACAGCTCCTGCCACCTCCTGTGTGACACCTGGGGCAGCCACCACCCCAGCCAGGGCTGTACAGGGTAATCACACATCCTCTGAACAGAGAGAGACAGGGTATTGTAAATGCAGGGTCACCCATGAGMGGAGAGAATGGTGCATCTGCCTCCATCTTATCAGAAGGCTAATTTATTACTTTATTATACTATATTATTATATAACACTATATAATTATATAGTACAATAAAGTATAATATATGATGTATTTATARAATATTATACCATATTATTATATTAAGGAATACTATACTATACTAAAGAATACAGAAAGGGTACTTTCAGAAAGCTAAAAAGATAATAATGGAAACTCCTGACTCTTTCCAGAGTCCTGACACAGTTTGGCCCTGATTGGCCAATGAGTCAAAACAACTCACACCAGAATCCAGTGAAACAATCACCTGTGGGTAAACAATCTCCAAACACATTCCAAGTGAGCACAACACAGGAGAAGCAAATGAGATAAGAATTGTTTTCCTTTTCTCTGGGGCCTCTCTCGCTGCCTTTCAGCTTCCCAGGAGAAAAGGAATCATGTCCAGGGAATGTGAATGCCACAACACAGTCCTCCCAYGATTTTCCTGGGAAGCTGTGGGAAATTTAGAGAAAAGCATTAAAACAATTATTATCTCTCTTTCTGTAACCCTTGTTTATAGATATGGCTCTCCAGAGTGTGCTGTTCACAGCTCACCAACAGTGTGAGAGGTTTTCACCTTGAGACCAATCAAGTCTCACCTTAGCGAGGCACGTTATAAAATTCACTATAAAATTTCATCATAAAACAACATTATAACAATAAAAAAACAACATTATAAAATAACATGATAAAAGCATTAAAACAATTATTCTCTCTCTTTCAGTAACCTTTGTTTATAGATAAGGCTCTCCAGAGTGTGCTGTTCATAGCTCACCAATAGTGTCAGAGGTTTTGACTTTGAGACCAATCAGAGACTTTGAGACTCACCTTAGCGAGTGTCATTATAAAATTTCACTATAAAATAACGTTATAACAATAAAAAGAATAAAACAACTATATAATATGATAACTATTATTAATAATAATTAAAATTAATATAATAATGATTACATMTTAACATATTAATAGTAAAATATAAATATAAATGATGTTAATATTAATGTTCTATAATACTAATAATTAATCATTCAATATTAATGTTCTATATCAATAAAGTATATTAAATTATAATAATATTTAATACTAAGAAATRATAATTAAATATTATTTTAATTAGTGTAATGATTTTTATTAAAATATTAATTGCTAATAACTGTTAATAATATTATTAATAATCGTTAATAATAAAATTATCAGTAATTAATAACATTGTTAATAGTTGTTAATAATAGTATTAAAATATTAARTATTGATTATTATTAAAATATTAATTTTAATATTAATTTATATGATCAATATGGTAGTTATTATTTATTAACTTATTTATTAACTTTATTAAATTTATTATTAACTTTATTTATTAACTTATTTATTAACTAATAATATAATAATTATAAATTTACCAACATAATAATTTATTTTAAAACTATAAAAATGATACATGTATATTTATAAATTTTATATAGAAATATTTATAAATTTAAAAATTATAAATGTAATATTTGTAATATTTATAAATATAAGATGTACAAAATTTATAAATATTATAAATATATTATATTTATATAAATATAAATATTTATAAATTTATAAAAATTTATAGATATTTTATAATGATAAAATTTATAAATA
Source organism: Sporophila hypoxantha (assembly GCA_002167245.1). NCBI lineage: Eukaryota > Metazoa > Chordata > Aves > Passeriformes > Thraupidae > Sporophila > Sporophila hypoxantha. The sequence continues at coordinate 2,475,230 of NDFG01000151.1, forward strand.
TAGTAGTTATAAAATTTATAAATATAATATTTATAAAATTATAAATTGCCTTCTGATCCACCTCATGAAGATGGAGCCTTCCACTCCATCCCTGACCCGAGAGCCGCACGCACTCACCTTCCTCTCTCTTRGGCGGGCTCTCGGTGGGCAGCCCCAGCCCGTGCGCCTTTGTCTCTGCCAGGTGCGGCAGGGCGGGCAGGCCGGGCTCGGAGCTCTCGGCTGCCCTCATGGCCGGGCTCTCGGTGCCCTTTCCCCCCTGGCTGTCCGGGCGGCGCGGCGCGGGGTCGGGCGCGGGGCCCGGCTCGGCGCGGCGCTGCGGCGGCTCGGGGATCTTGGAGGGCAGCTCGGGGATCTTGGAGGCCGGCGCCTCCGCCCGCCGCAGCTCCTGGGGCTTGCCCAGGGTGATCTCAGTCCTCCTGGCCGTGCCCTCGGGGGGTTTGTGGCCCACATCGGCTCGTTTGAGGCCGAACCGCGACAGGCCCGAGGTGGAGTTCTCCACCTGCTTGGAGGAGATGTCGATGGAGATTTCTGTTCTTCTGGACACCGGCTCGGGGAGTTTGGGTCCAGAGAGCTCCACCCTCCTCAGAGGGGGCTTGGGGGATCTTTGGACTGTGGGCTCCGCATGGCGGGTGGATGGCTCCGAGTTCCTGGCGCCGAGTTCCTGAAACTTCTGCGTGGAGCTGGACACGGTGGACCTGAGGAGGGTGTTGGGGGCCCGTCTTTGTGGGGTGGAGGAATTTGAAGACTGATCTACCTCCTCGACCTCAAAGGATCTTTTCAGAGCTGAAAAACATGAAAAGTAGTTCAGGATTTAGTTCCCGTCCACCTGAGTGTGTCCAGAGGTGCTTACAGACACTGCACAAGGGTCAAAACTCCATTTCTGTTCTTTCATCCCAGGACTCACAATCCACTTAAGCAGCTGGGGATTAAAGGCCCTGCCTCTTCAGACAAGTGAAAAACCCAGCAATAAAACAAATCAAGGCCAGGAAACTCAGCCCCAGAGCAGAAATTATCCCCACACTCAGAGGGGAGCAGAAGGTCCCACCATGGTATGGCAGAGCAGAGCAGGGCACTGGGTTTGGGAAGACAGAGATCCAGCTCCCTTTTCTTTTTCTTTTTTTTAACCTACGTCACAAAAAAAAAAACCAATGCCAAATTTCCTAAGAACCGGTGGTTATACTGTATTTGAACCATAGCTGAATGTCAATCCTCATAACACAATGATTCTATTCTTCAGCATGACATTTGCTGCAYTTTATGACCTGCTTCTGCTGTCACTCGTGTCTGGTGACCACTCACTTGCAGAACATTTTAGTTTTAAAATGTTGTAAGGTGAAATCAGTGAAACCAACCATTAAACAGTAGTTAAAATTTAAGTAACTTTTTTTATCCCACTGAGCTAATGAAGTGCATTTTCTTGCTAACATTTTGCAAAMACTTTAATTCCTTTGTCGCTAGCAGTTAAAACTACTAAAACTCCTTTACATAGAAAAAGTTATGGGTTTAAATTAGTGACACACAAAATGGTCAGCAACAACACCTCGCTTTCCCTCTCACATCCAAAGGATGCACAGATAAACACAGGCTTTCCTGTGAGCACTGCCAGCAAAATCCAAGTTGGGAACAGAAAAACAATCCCAGGAGAGCACCAAATCCAACACAAATGGAGCAASAAAACCAGAGGTGGCAGCCACAGAAGCTCATATCCTTAAAAACAAACCTAGAGACCACAAGAACCCAAAGACTGAAGTGTTTTGAGCACATGGACTTGAGACCCCGATACAAGGGAAGGGACAACTGATCCAGGGACAACTGATCCAACTTACAGGACCSAGCCAGGTGGAAACAAAAGCTGAACTCCACAGAAAGGGAACCACTGCTGGATCCCAGTGAGAAGCCACAGGCTGTAAATACCCTCTGATCCCCCCAGAACCCCCAGGCAAGCACAGGGACAGGGCAGGATAAGGCACAGGGATCCCAAAGGAGCCTCCARGAGGCAAGGCTGAGCTGGTGTGGTGACAGCCTTGGGGTGGTGACAGCCACACTGCCAGTGGCCAGCATAAGCATCAGCCATGAGTCCACCCATCCTTTACATCAACAGAACAGCAGCAGTGAGATTTAGCCGTCAAAAATCTGGGCTTGAGACCCCACAGGACATCAGGCTGGAGAGGGGCTTGGAACACAAACCCTGTGAGGAACCCCTGAGGGAGCTGGGGGTGCTCAGCCTGGAGAAAAGGAGCCTCAGGGCTGCCCCCATCACTCTGCACAGCTCCTGAAAGGTGCCTGTGCTCAGCTGGGGCTGGGCTCTGTCTCCAGCAGCACTGACACAACCAGAGCACACAGCCTCAAGCTGTGCCAGGGGAAATACAGGTTGGATAGCAGGGAAGAGTTTTTCACAGAAAGGGTGATAAAGTTCTGGAATGGCTGCCCGGGGAGGTGGTGGAGTCCCCATCCCTGGGTGTGTTTAACAAAGCCTGGCTGTGGCACTGGGTGCCAGGGTTGAGTTGAGGGGTTGGGTTGGATTTGATGATCTTGAAGGTCTCTTCCAACCCAGTGATTCTGTGAATTCTGTGATTCTGTGAATTCTGTGGTTCTGTGAATCAGGACCCCAGGGAGAGAACTGGAGCACAGCCTTGCCTCATCCCAGGAGGTCCTCCCACCCCTGGGGTGGAGCTGGAGAGGAGCCACCATGCAGGAAGCATCCACYTCCCAGGGCTGCTCTGACCCAGGACCCTCCATCCCTCAGACACATCCGTTGGCTGGGCAGGAGCCACCTGTCACTGCTGGGTCCAGCTGGTGGCACAGGGAGGGGGGCCATCCCCGTGGCAGCCACTCAGCTCTGCTCCAACACCCAGCAGATGTCACCTCCTCTGTCCTGGCAGCAGGGGCTGGCACAGCCAMGGGCACCTCCCCTGGCACAGGGAAACCAGAGATGGTGAAGAAATCAAGGCTCTCAGAGCTGGGGCTCACATGCTGAACAAGCCACAGCAAGGGGAGACTGCAGAGGTTAAAATGTGAGCATACAGACTTTGGGCTGCTTTCCTTTTAGGGGGAATACCCCAGAACTCCTCAATATGAACCCKAGGCTGCAAAAGCAGCCTGGCTGGGCACTGAGAGGAGCCTGAGAGCAGGAGCCTCCCCAGGATGTTCTGTACCAGTGACCTGGCAGGAGCCCCTCTGTGCTCAGGGACAGACAGACAGACGTGAATGGACACACACCCACTCCCCCAGCTGTGGTTCAGACRCCAGCATGGGAASTGCTGGGAAGCAACAGGAGTCTGGGATGGGCTCCCAAGGGTGGGGTACTGTCACAGACACATTTTATGYAAAATCCTTTCCTTAGGATTTTTTCTCCTGAGAAGCTGAGAGGRCTCAGGAACAAAATGCAAACAATGYTTATCTGCTGCTGTGGAATGCAACAGGTGCATCTGTGATTGGTCTCATGTGGTTGTTTCTAATTAATGGCCAATCACAGTCAGCTGGCTCAGACTCTCTGGTCAGTCACAAGATTTTATTATCATTCCATTCCTTTCCTTTCAAGCCTTCWGATGAAATCCTTTCTTCTATTCTTTTAGTATAGTTMTAATAMAATATATATCATAAAATAATAAATCAGCCTTCTGAAACATGGAGTCAGATCCTCGTCTCTTCCCTCTTCCTGGGACCCCTGTGAACACCACCACAGGTGGGATGCACAGAGGGATKCAAGCCCAAAGTCAGCCTGATGGGAGCAGCACCAGAGGAAAGCACCAAAGCACAACACTCACCCCCCCTGTAAACCCAGGAAGGGTCCCACGAAGGGCACCTGGTGACAAAATGCTCTGTCTTGCATCTCAGAAATATTCAGACATCYGTAGAAGAAAGGAGGGAGGCAATAAAGAAAATTAAAACTGCTTTTGCTCAGATTTATCTGGTTTCTGATTTCTGTGGAGCTCTCCCAGCTATGCCATCACCTGCTCATGGGGTGACAGCTCCTGCAGCACTCCCTGCCCTACAGTCTGCACTTGGCACAGCTCATGTACTGCAGGTCTGGGTCCAAGTCACAGCTCTCAGCATCCCAGAATAATTAATTCCAAAAAGCCCCACACTGGAAAGCTCTTTACACGTGTTCAAGCTCTCAGGTCTCCAACCCTCAGCTGGAGCTCTGACCCTCCAGCACAGATTTTCCACAGTTTCCCCTCTCCATCACACACTTTATCCAGAAACAAACATTTTAGCTGTATTTTTTTCCAAAACCCCCACYTTTAAAACAATGCAGCAGCCAAGCCCAGCTTGCATTTTGCTGGAAACAAAGAAAGAGGAAGGGACAAGCCGACGGGGAGCCCTTGCCTGGCCTTGAGCAAAGCTGGGTGGGCAGCAGCAGCAGAGGACACAGCACTGGCAGCTCCCTGAGGGGTGGAACCACACTTSTGTCCACATCAGGCCCTTCAAACCTGCCTGTCCCTCCTCCAGCCAGCTCAGTCTCCACCTCTTCCCTTCAACGAGCAGCTCTCTGACCTCCTGAGAGACAGAACAGGGTAAATGCTCTCAAGGAACTCAGCAGCAAAGGAAATGCTGAACAGTGTCTTTCCTTAATGAACATTGCCCTGGAGATCCTTCAGTACCAAGAGGTTTGGGGGTTTCTTTCTGACCTGCTAATGAGCTTTGGGTACAAACAGCCCTGCTGACCTCCAAGGGTTCCTCACATGAGCCTCATCCATCATCGCACTCTCCGAGCCCTGCTTGCCCTGCCCAGAAGAAATGACAACTGTGAGTAACCCCCATTGCAATGCTGACCTACACAGCCCCTTTGACTTTAAACCCCACAAATTGCCCCCAAAACCCAGTAAACCTTGACCCCCCCCCCAAAAAAAAGGGGGGGGGGGAAAAAAAATGGAGTAACCCCATTGCAAAGCTGAATACACAGCCCCCCCTTTTCTTTTGACTATAAACCCCATAAGTGCCCCAAGCCCAGGGAAACCTGCCCAAGAGAATGGTGAAAACCCCACTGCAAAGTCTGACCTACACAGCTCTTTCCTTTGACTTAAACCACAAAGTGCCCCAAAATCCAGGAGTAAACGCGCCCCAATGCCTGCCTCAAAAAAAGGTGATAATTGTAATGTGCCGCTAACATGTCTCTTTCTCTGACTTTAAAACCCACAAAGTCCCCAAATAGAGTAAACTGCCAATGCTGCCAAAGAAATGGTGAGTGAACCCCAGTTGCAGTGACCTTAATCACAGCCCTTTCTTCTGATTTAAACCTCACAAAGGTCCCAACACAGGGAACCTGCCAAAGAAATGTGAGAACCCATTGCAAAATGCTGCCTACCAGCCCCTTTCGCTTTGACTTTAAAAACGCCACAAATGCCCTCACCCAAGCCCACGCCAAGGGTAAAACCCTGCCCAATCCTGCCCCAAAGAGAAATGGTGAGTAATTGTAATGCTGCCCTGAACACGTCACTTTCCTCTGACTTAAACCCCACAAAGTGCCCCAAGCCCAGGAAACCTGCCCAATTGCCACCCATGTGGTCTTTCTGGAGCACAGCCAGCCCCTGTCCTTATCAAAGGGCTGGACTGAATTACAACACCCAAAAATGGCTTTTTTCCAGATCCTTCTGTTGCAGAAAAGAGAAAAAGGTCAAAGCCCAGACACAAAGGGGTTCAAAAAGCCCCAGGCAGAGCTGCAGAACCACGATTACAGCCTCAGGACAACCAAGCCCRGCAGATAAATCCTCCCTTGTGCTGCTGTGCCAGGGGCAGGAAGGGGCTGAGGGGCTGGGCAAGGAACCTTCACCCCAAAGAGGGGCAGAAATGGCTCAGCACAGTTTCTGACAGCAAAATCATGAGGAGCCCCAGGTCCCAGTGGCATTCCTGGGGACAACCCAGGAGCTTTCTCACCCCTCTCTGCAGGATGGGGTGGCCATCTCATGGTTCCACAGGGATTTCAGTACCCAGCTTGTCCTGCTGGCACTTTCCATGAATTCAGCCTGGTCTGGAGAAGGTCAGACATGCCAGGCATGAGAAAGAAGGACTGTGACCATGAGGGTTGGTGTTTCCACCTCAGAGACAGAGCCCCACCGCCACGAGCACGATGGCATTGGGAATGTCACCTCCTCCTGAGGGACTGAGCYTGGCTGGAGCTCCCTGCTCAGCCCTGCCTCTCTCCTCCTTGCATGACAAGAGAGAAGGACCTCAGGAAGCACAACAGCTRRKAAAAAAA
>NDFG01000151.1:2481433-2513731 GCA_002167245.1 Sporophila hypoxantha
AAAAAACTTATAAATAGTGTGTCCTGCCCCAGAGCCAGGAAAGGAAAGTAAACAGCCTCTGCTCCTCCTCCCAGCTTCCTGCAGGGAAGTGTCTGTATTCCTCACAAAAACAGCAGCTGAAGGTAAAGCACAGAAAGTTTGAAATTCTCAGCATCCAGGATTCCAGCATTTAGGGATGCAGCCAGAGGTCTGGTTCAAATCCCAGCAGCTCATGCAGCAGCCCAGAGTCTTGCAGAGATGTCACAAGGGTGCCCAGATGCCATGGAGGGATCTGGCTCCTGCACAGGGACTCCACAGTGTGGGAAATAGTAAAGGTAAGAAGAATTTTAGAYAGATGGAAAGGTAGGTCTTAAAAACAGAAAGAGTAGAGAAACTTAGAATTAGCTGTAGTTGTAAAGTCTGAATGTAGAAAAAATTACAGCAGTATAGTAAGGACATGAAACAATAGTTTAAGTCTTAGGTTTGGTTAAGACAGACCTTAAGATTGCAGAAAAATATGTTTAGCAAGATAATAGAAAGTTAAGATAGACCTTAAGATTGCAGAAAAATATGTTTAGCAAGATAGTAGAAGGTTAAGATAGACTTTAAGATTGCAGAAAAATATGTTTAACAAGATAGTAGAAGGTTTTAAGCCTAATAATGAAGTATTGTGTATTGTTAATAGAAAGCATGTAAGTAAACGTGTGAAGTAAGTGTAAGTGTACTTCTAGTAACTGGTTAGAACAGCTGTCTGTGAGCTTTAGCAGTATGTTATTGGCTAGAAAGTTTTTAAGATGCTCTGTAACAAAGAAATCTTTGGCTGCTGCTGGCTGCCCATGAGCTTTGCCATCTTCCTATTGTCTCAGCCACGTGATGAGGCTGATGCTGCAAATAAAACTCAAGGAACGTACCCCAGCAGTGCTGTCCTGTTTGTGAAAGGGGAAAACACACACAAACCAGCACACACACCCAAACACACCCAAACCAGCACACCCAAACCAGCACACATCCCAGCACACACAAACCAGCACACACCAAACATACACCCAAGCAACACCAAACCACACCCAAGCACACCCAAACCAGCAACCACACCCAAACAAACCAAACACACACCCCAGCCACCCCCAGACACACAAACACACACACCCAAACAACCCAAACGCACACACAAAACCAGCAACACCCACCCAGCACACCACCCGCACACACAGCAACACATCACACCAGCACAGCACCCCAGCAACCACGCAAAAACACAACCGCACACACATCCACAACACACAGCACACACATCCAGCAACACACACAAACTACCCAAGCAACACACATCACCCAGCAACACCACCCAACACGCCAGCACACCAACCAGCACACATCACCAGACACACATCCCAACACACACCCAGGCACACACACCAAACAAGACACCCAGCACGCACCACACAAACCCAGCACACACCCCAGTCACCAGCCCAGCAACACAACAGCACCACACCCCAGTCAAAAACAAACACACCCAGCCAACCCAAACCACACACAGCCACCCAAACACAGCAACCCAAACACAAACCAGCCACCCACACCCAGCAACACAACCAGACATCCCACAACACACCCCAACAACCAAACCCAGCACACACAAACCACACACACACCCACACACACACCAAGCAGACCAACCAAACACACACCCAGCAACCAACCACAGCACACAAAAGCACCAAATCAGCATAAACACACAAACACCAGCCACCACCCAGCAACCCACACCCCAACCTCAGCACACCAACCAGCACACACACCCCAGCTACACACATCCACAACACCCAGCACAACCAAACCAGCACCACACGCACACCCCAGACACACAAACACACACCACCCAGTATACACACCCGAGCAACACCAAAGCACACCACACCCAAGAACACACCCCAGCAACAAACAGCACACACCACCCAAACACACACACCCAACGACACACTTCACACAACACATCCCACATCAAAACCGCACACACAAACAGCACCCCACAACTAGCAGCACCACACCCAACCATACACCCCAGCACACACACAAACCCAGCGACACACATCCCCCACACCCACAAACAGCACGACTCAAACAGCACAACACCCAAACACAGCCAAACCGCACACACATCCGCCACACAAAACCACAACACCAACACACACACTCCCAGCAACCAAACCAGCACACTCACACCCCAAACCAAACAGCCACCAACCCGCACGACACAAACCACACAGCAATCCACAAAACACCAGCACACATACAGACCACTAAAGCACACACACCCCAGCACCCCAGCAACAAACAGCACACACAACCAGCAACACTCGACCAAACACACACGGACAGCCATACATCCCCAACACAACACACACCGCCACCACACACCAGCACAATGACACACCCCATGACACACACCCGAGCACACACCCCCAGCAGGCCATTCCTTTGTCAGCAAAGGGCAAACACACACAAACCAGCACACACACCCACACACACCCACAACACCCAGCACACACACAAACGAACACACCCAGCCACACACAGAACACACACACACACCCCATGCACAACACCAACCAGCACACACAAACCAAGCCACAAACCGACACACACACAGCACACAACAGGCCACCAAACACAACACACACCCGCAGCCAACAGCCAAGGCACAACAACACAAACCAGGCACACACACCAGCACACAACACCCATCACACACACCAGCACAACATCCCAAACACAACACCCCAGCAAGCACACAAACCAGCACACCACCCAACACACACAACCAGCACACACTATCCCAACCACATTCCCACCAACACACCCCAGCACATCACAAACCAGCACACACAAACCAGGCACAACACACCGAACACGGCCACCCCAACCAAACCAGCAATCACACCCACGTACACACAAACCCAGCACATACACCCCAGTACACCAAAACAGACACACAACACCAGCACACAACACCAGCACAACAACCAGCACAAACCCACACACCCACCCAGCACACAAAACCAGCAACACACCAGCACCACCCAGCACAGCACACAAACAGCACAACACAAACCAGACACAACACCCAGCACACACCAGCACACACAAACGCAGCAACACACACCAGCCAAACCCCAGCACACACACCCCAGCACACACAAACCAGCACACACATCCCAACACACACATCCCAACACACACCCCAGCACACACAAACCAGCACACACACCCCAGCACACATCCCAGCACACATCCCAGCACACACACCCCAGCACACACCCCAGCACACACAAACCAGCACACACAAACCAGCACACACACCCCAGCACACATACACCCCAGCACACACACCCAAACACACACCCCAGCACACACACATCCCAGCTGGAAGCCCTGGAGCACACAGCTCACTGCCACCACAGCTCACCCCACTCTGCAGCCTGGCCCTGGGCACCCCAGGAGGGTCAGCCAGGGAACATCTGCAACATCTGCTCCTCCTCTCCTCCCTTTTTAAACAGCATATCCCACCAACAGGCCAGGGAGAGGCTTTACACAAGGCAACATCTATGCACAGAGCTCAGGAGGAGACCAAAATAAACAGCAAGGGATGCCGGCTCCTCTGGGACCTGCTTCCCAGCTCTGTCACAGCCACYGCCCCCAACTGCTTCCCATTAAACATCCTGTGCCCCTCTCGTGGTSCCTGTAACCCAGGGGTTACATTTGCTTGCTTTGTTAAGCACAGAGAGCTTTCCCTGGGTTTTTGGACACATCAGAGCCCTGTGGGGCCGGGGCAGCGGGCGCCCCGTTATTCCCCAGCACACAATGGCAGCGTTTGAGAGCTCTAAACTGCTACCAGATGGTCACCTCCTGTTCCCAGGCAGGAAAGGGGGGAGGCTGCAGCTCTCATCTTTCAAGGAACCCTTGGAAACCCAACCCAGCATTCACTGCTCACGGCCCTAAAGCTTCCCAGAGGCCTGTCACAGGCAGCAGGGTGCTCACGGGGCTTTTCTGACCCAGGCTGAGAGCAAAGAGTCTTTGCCTGTGGAAATCCAGGGCACAGGGAATATTTCTCTGTCTGCTCTGGGGTGCCCTGACCCCCAGGGGAGCACTGACTTTGGCCTTCATTCATGGAGAAAGTTTCCTAGACTTCACAAAAGTCCTAGAAGCCACAAAAGTGTGAAATAGATTATAGAGAGCAGTGTAGGTGCATCACTTGGTGGGAAATTGAGGTTTTGGGATTTTTAGTGTGTTGTGGATGGAAGCAAGATGGAGGGCACAGGGTGTCATCCTGGGTTTCTTCTTCATGCTTCTTCTTCCTRCTTCTTCARGGGTTTGGGTGGCATTTTGTAATTGGGTGGAAAAATSCACATTGTGGGCTCTMTGGGATCAGTTATTGYGTTAAAAGGGYAAATAATCCAGGTGTCAGRTCTTAATTGGAMAGTTTAGCTTTAAAATACCTTGTAACAAGAGATTGTTGGCCATTTTTGTGGTGCTTTTCCAGTGTGCTGAGCCTGGTGTGGACASRGTGCAAAACCTRYGATAAGATAACAATAAACCAGAACCTGAAGAGCTGCCACCACCCAGAGCAGAGCTGGGTGCATTGGAGTGAGCTAAAGGCTCAGTTYTGGGGGCAAGGAGGGTGTTCTGCATGTTCCTACAGGGTATTTCCATTGTGTATTAAACCTAAAGGTCCCAGAGCAGAAAGGGAAGGGAGCTGCACSCCTGCTGCAGCACCACAGCAGGATAACTGTACCCCATCCTCAACAAACAGGGGCTCCCAGCTCCCCTGAGCCCCTCAGTGGGGCCAAAACCARGGGGCTGAGGTGGAAAATCCCTGGCAGTGCAGGCTGCACAAGCTGGCAGGGTTTTGTGAGCACACACAGCTTCAAAACAGCCTGAGAAACTCAGATCCCCTCTTACATCCACAGYAACCAAGGCAGGACATTTTAAAAGCACCTTTCCCAAAGCTTCTGGTGATCTAACAAAAGAAAGAAGTAGAAGAAAGAAGAGGGGCTGGGGCCCCTCCCTGTGCTTGTGCCAGGAGGCCTCACACCTTTCCTTCACCAATACACCAACCTTGCTGCATTACATATATAAAATAAATAAATCTATCTATCTATCTATCTATCTATCTATCTATCTATCTATCTATCTATCTATCTATCTATCTAAAAATATCTATATATATATCTAGTGACACTCTGCTGTTGTACCCTGACTCTCACACTACCCTGGGTCAGGTTATGAACAGTTTATGCCCAAATAAATCCCTTCTCTGATTTCACAGCCAGCCTTCAAAGGAAGTTGCAGCAGACTGCCTGCTCTGACAGGAATCACATGTACAAGGAAAGGCTGGCAATGTGCTGTCACTATGCAGGGCCTTCCTGAATGGTGTAAACAGCACCAAGAAGTGACTTCTGGTGGAAATTTGGGGATAAATGCAAGTTCAGGGCTCTGACATCAATCAAAGCAGCGTTTCTCTCACTCAGAGCAAGMTATAAAACAGCCTGAGGCTGATGCAGCAAACTGCTCCTTTCCCAGAAATGAAAAAGCAAAGTCAAGACTAAGAATAGAAAAAAAACAATAAAATCCACACTCAGATTAATACAAAATCCCAGCTTTCCAGTCCCCATAATGCAGRTCTCAAAAGATTTTAGCTTGATTCTCTATTACACTTGGGTTTATATAACCATTAACTCGCAGCAAAATGCTTCCAGCTCAGAGCAGTGTATTTTACATCCCTTATATTCATTTCATACTTGTACAGAAAATTACATAAAACACAGGGTATCCAGCCCAGCAGATTGCATTACTGCCTCTGCCAGGGGCTCACTCCAGCTCCTGTCTCCTGTCTGAGCTCCAGTTTCCTCTCACAGGGGGAGGAGGAAGGAGAGAAATAAATCTTTTCTGTGRCTCCCATGGGGCTGCAGATTTGGTTTGGTTCACTAATATTTCTAAAATGCCTTGAAATGATTACCCAGAGACAAAAGTATGATGCAGATGGTGTTGCAGAGCCCAGCCTGCCCCGTGCTGGTGCCACAGATGCCACTGAATCCCAGTGCCCAGCAAGGGACATGGATGGAGAGGGGGTGACCAGGCACCGGGTGATTAAATCAGTCAAGTCTCCATTGGAGAAGATGCTTTGATGGGTGGTGTTGCAACATGCTGGTTAAAAAGCTCCAGAAAAAGGGGAAATTGGGGTAAAGGAGGGATCCAGGAGCCGTTCAGCCCTGCAGGGCTGCCCTGCTTGCTGCTGTCCCTGCAGCCAGCTCTGCTGGCTCTCCTGGAGGGGACACCCAGCACTGCAGTGTCAGCTGCTGCCCAAACGTCCTGAGGGCTGCCAGGGAGCAGAGCTTGGAAACATCAAATCAAATCCATCCTTTGCAAACTTCCCTGCAGTTTTACTTCCATTGGCCAAGATGACAGAAAGATTCAGTCCCAACCCCAGTCCTCACCACACTCCTTGTCCCCCAAACCAGTGCAGAGACCAGTGCCACTGCCCTCCTCACCACCCCCAGGGCTGGCAGAGCACCCACCCCACCCTAGCAAGGGTTTTTGTGATGCTTCTSTCCCAAACTGCCACCTCTCCTGCCAGGAGGAGTGGCACAGACTGYTGTCACAATGTCCCCTGCCCTGCAATCCACAGGAGGCTGGCTGTTACTATAATATTTTCTGAAAAATCCCTTTGCCAGGATTTTTTCTCTTGAGAAGCTGAGAAGCCTCAGAAAATAAATGTAAAGAATAATTATCCGATTGTTTTGGAATGTAGRTTGGAGATCATTTACTAACAGGTGTATCTTTGATTGGTTTTATGTGAATTGTGTTGACTTAATGACTAATTTTAGTTTAGCTGTGTTGAGACTGGTCAGTCATGGGTTTTTATTATCATTCTTTTCTAGCCTTCTGTCTGTATCCTTTCTCTATAGTTTAGTATAGTTTTAGTATATAATTTCTTATAATATATAATATAAATAATAATATATAATATCAATAATAAATAAATAATATAAATAATAAATAAATAATATATAATAGAAATAATATATAATAGAAATAAAATAATATAAATAATAGAATATGAATAATATAAATATTAGAACATTAATACTATACTATACTATAATATACTATAATATACTATACTATCATATACTATAATATACTATAATATACTATACTATACTATACTATAATATAATATAATATAATATAATTAATATAGTGGTGGTGTTTGCAGGGGTTTCAGGATGAGGGAAGAGATGAGAATTTTGACTTTATGTTTCAGAAGGTTGATTTATTATTTTATGACATATATTAAAATAAAATTAGATATTAAAACTACACTAAAGAATAGAGAAAGTTTTTTATCAGAAGACTAGCTAGGAATAGAAAGGAATGGAGTGATAATAAAATCTTGTGACTGACCAGAGAGTCTGAGATAGCTGGACTGTGATTAGCTTTTAATTAAGAACAACTACACAAGACTAATCAAAGATGCACCTGTTGCATTCTACAGCAGCAGATAATTATTGTTTACATTTCCTTTCTGAGGCTTTTCAGCTTCTCAGGAGAAAAGATCCTAGCAAAAGGATTTTTCATAAAATATGTCCGTGACAATAATATCTTATAATATCATAAAATAATAAATCAGCCTTCTGAAAACATGAAGTCAAATTCTCATCTCTTCCCTCGTCCTGAAGGCCTCACAACAGCACAGCTGGCTGACASTGACTGTGCCTACCTACCCCAAACTGCCCTGGCCTGGGTGCCAGCAGCACTGGCAGGCTGCAGGGTCACACAGCACCCGTGGCATCTCCCCTTTGGGCACACGAACCAGCCAAGGGCCAGCCTGGGTGGGCACTGTCCCTGTGCCACCGCTCTGGAGGTGTCCCCAGGAGAGCCAAGGGCTGAGCTGCCCCAGCAGCCTCACKAAACAATCAGGGTAAAAGCCTGAGTCACAGCCATCAGGAGATGAGAGCTGCTCAGAATGAGCTGGAACACAACAAACCCCTTCCTGCCCAAGAAGAAAAGCCCTTCTTGCCAAACTCTGTTTGTTTCCAGCACAAACCCCTTCTTGCTCCTCGCCTGCACTGTGTGTGGCAGGGAGGGAAGTGAGGAGGGGTCTCCTGCACCCAGGAGYGCTCTGCCCACATGGCACCAGCACAGCAGCTGGGTACAGACRGCTGGTGCCACCAGAGGGGTGCCAGGACCAAACCAAACCATGCAGGTGTGAAATGAGAGGTGGCCAGGACACAGCCCCATCCCTGTGAAGGGCATGACAGCCCACAGAGCTCCCCTGATGGAGCCTGAGCCCCACCAACCAGGCACAGCCCCCCAGGAACTGAACCCAGACCCACTGACTCATTTTACAGGCTCCAAACAAGCTTAGCCTGCATTTAGGGTCACTTGGCCTGTTGCTAAAGACCAAAYGGGTGCCAGAGTCCACTGCAGCAGGAGCAGACAGGGAGGTTGGAGAGGGAAAGAGCCCACATGAAATTCTTGCTGCCTTAAATATCAAAGTCAGAAATGTGAATATCTGGAGTGGTTATGGGCTCTGAAGCCTCCATTATTATTTTTGGATTTATGACARGTCCCCAAKCAGGTTGTTGTGGCTGCTGCCTCAGTCCTGGCTCCTGGAAAAAGGGCTGAGACACTCCCTGCAAGGAAGGGCAGCACACCAGAAATTAAACCAGCACCCAGTGAAGCCGTGGGGCACCCAGAGGTGCCAGGTTAATGCCTGGCAGTAATTTAGCCCCAGGTTTGCTGCCATGTATTGTCCATGGTCACTGAGAGCTCTCAGAGCTGACCCAACACATCCCAGAGGTGCTTCCCACTCACTGCACTGCCCCAACCCACCCAGAGGCAATGAGCAAACAGTGAAGCACTTCAGGTGGGTCCCTCACTGAGGAAAAGGTGCTACCAGGACCTCAGGCACTGGGAAGAGCCAGCACAGAGCTCCAGCCCCTGCCTCACCTCCAGGCACCAGCACTGTGCTTGCAAAACCAAAGCAGCTGCCCTGGCTGGTGCAGAGAGCCATCCCCTCCCTGTCCCTTCCCACCCAGGCTCCTCTGCAGGGTCTCTGTGGTCAGCACAGCCTGTGCTCACTCTGCCCAGCCCTGGAGCCCTCCCTGCTGTCACAGCCCCAGGGACACTGCTCAGTGCCACAGTGGGACACACAGCCCAGCCCCCCCGCACAACAGGACTGTAAACAACAACCCCTGGATGATCCTACAGCCTAAGCAGGGCCAGAGGCCATCCCAGAGCCCAGTTCATGTGGACAGAGAGATCAACTATTCTTCCCTTTCCACTCCCTCACAACCTTTTTATTCCAAAAGAATTAGATTTACACAGGGAAAATCCAGCCCACAGCAGCAGGCACCCATTGCTATGACCAGGCAGATGCAGGGTTTTGACTTTGTGGCTCAAAGGCCAGTTCTGCAAGGGAAGATACAACTTCTGCTGGGGAAGACACAAAACTTCCCGTCCCACAGGCACCTTCCTCTGGCTCCTTCCTCTCCCACCACAGGAGGATTTGGCAGAAAATTCCCATCCAGCCCATCCTCCTGTCTCAGGTAGAGAAACACAGATGTGGAATAAGAGGGAGAACACTCTGAAGTGGCTGTAAAGCCCAGCTTGGAGGGTACCAGAGGTGCCTTTGCTGTCTTGGAGGAGCAGCTCTGGCTGTGCCCACACCGAGCTGGCCACAAAGAGCTCCAGGAGAAACCAGTCACTGTGTGACTTTTTYTGGACAGCCCAGGAAATCCAACAATTGAGGAGCTTTGCTTCACTCCCAGGGCTGGGATGATCCAAGATGGAAATAGSAAAGATCTTTTTGCATTTCCCTTTCCAGGCATTGAGCGCTGGCACACCAGGGACTGTTAGTCACACACTCAGCTCCCTGCCTGCAGCTCATCCTGCAAACCCTTGGGCTGGGCTTGGGGGACACACCTTGGACCTGAGAGAGACACACAAAAACAAAGCCCATCCCATCTCCAGGCCTTTCCACCCTGCTGAATTCAAGGCACATCACCCACACTGGCACGTTCCTGCTAATATTAGCCTGGGGTGAGCCCCAGCATGTGCAGCATGCTGCAGCTGCTCCAGGGGCAGCAGGAACGTGGCCCTGCACAGCCCAGGGATGCAGCACGGCCACGTGTCCCACAGACATCCCAGGCATCTGCTCAAGGAAGTTTTAAGGATGAGTCTGTGAGTTTTGTGCACGTAGAAAAGTCTATTTATAATGCAGTGCCCTCCTGAAAATGAGCTGGGTGATGRTTCTTTGGTGGCACTGGGACATAACTTAGCATGAGTTTGTACCTCATTGGGACAAAGTCTGCTGGTGAGATACTAAAAATATCCTGCACTGGGTGGTGAGAGAAGTGTCTGAAAAGTGTGCAATAATAAGGAAGAGTAAATAAATAAAATAGCCACAGAAACCCTCTGATCAGCAGTGTCATGTCCTGGCAGTGCTGGAAAATCCCCACCCAGCTCCACAGCACTGCCAAGGCTCACCCACAGCCAGCACACACTCCCCAAGGGAGCTGGGCTCTGAGCAATGGGAAAATCAGGGATTAGGAGCCATCCACAAATGCTGTCTCATGGTTTCTGCCAGAGCAAAGCTGCCCCCACACAGAACCCCTGGGAACCCTCCTGCCTCTCCACACACTCACAGCCCCACTCAGCATTTCCAGCAGGCGCAGTTTACACCCACTGTGACAATTTGTGTTTCAACATTTACAGGGAAACTAATCTGGTGCTGACTGACAGCACTGGCAAAGGCAAGGAGTGCTTGGCATCGGTGCTCTGCACCAGAAAGTGCCAGCAAAAACACACCTCAGTCACCCTGGCATGAGGGACTGGAGCAGATCTCCCCAGTCTCACTACCAGGGAGCAGAAACTGAGTGCACAAAGCTCTGGCAGGATGAGGAGTTCCATGCTGTGGGATTATTTTTGAGCAGCATCACAACCAAGCAAAGCTGTGAGCAGGAGCATCACCCCCTGCACAGTGGGGCACTGTGGACACCCAACACTCCCACATCACCCAGCCTGGCTGSGTCAGGGAGCTCTGGGGTGCAGGGATTGTCACCTCCCCAGGTGGATTTAGCACTGCAGCCTGCCCTCCCTGCAGCTCAGGGTCTGTGCTGAGACCCCGGGGAGCTGAGGGACCCAGAGCCCCCTGAGAGGCAGAGGTGAGCCTGGGAAGCACTGCTGGAATCACAGCTGAACCAGCCACACTCCTAAAAACCTGCCAGAATCTATAAACCCAGGGGCAGAGCTGTTATGCTCTGTAAATCCTGGCAAACCACACACCTAATGATGCTCTGCCCCATTAGAGACAGGGAAGCTTTTGTCAGCCAAACAAGGGGGATTAGAATCARAGAATGGCTTTGGTTGGGAGAGACCTTACAAATCATCTATTTCCAACCCCTCTGCCATGGGCAGAGAGCACCTTCCACTAAACAAGGCTGCWCATGYTCCCATCCAGCCTGACCTTGAACACTTCCAGGGATGGGACAGCCARGGCTCCTCTGGGAACAGCTCCTGGACTTTCCTAGTGCCCTCCTCCTGCAGGACCTGCTGGTCAGTGCAKGATGGGCACTGTGAGCATCCCCATCACAGCACTGGGCACGAGGAAGAACACACTGCTGTGCTCTGCTTTCTTCTCAAATGTTGCTTTAATCTGGCAATTGAACTGGAATCAAGTACCTGGTGCTGCTTCCCTCTCCCCTGCAGCCTCCTCAGGCTGSCAGCTCCCCAGCCAAGGCTGCAGCTCCCTGCCTGCTGCAGCACAGCAGGGACAAGGAGCCAGGCAGCGATGCTGGGAGGAAAYCTGGCAGGAACAGCCAGGGTGGCTGGGGAGGGCAGGCAGTGTGTGACTGCAGGGAACAAAGAGAGCTCTGGATGCTCTGCCCCTGCTGCTCCGCGGTGTTTTTGGCAGCTCTTTCCTGCTTGGCCAGGGGCTGCGTGGGGCTGAGGTACCCACCCAGCAGACGGGAACACTGCATCTCCTGCCCTCCGGGCTGCAGATTAATTGCCTGCTTTTTGGGAAGCTGCTGTGCCAGGCCGAGAGCTAATTAAATTGTGAAACAGTAGCCCAGATCCCTGCTCAAGGGCAAGGCCAGACCTTTTGGCTTCAGACGCACGGAGCTTTCCCCAGCCTCTCCCTCTGCACTGGCAGCAACTGTTAAGTGCTCCATAGACTGAAAATAAAGGCAGGACGGAGCTGCTGGGTGCCACAGAGGAACACACGCAGCCCGAACAGGCAGCCCCGGGGCCCACAGCAGAGCCTTTATCGTATCCGAGTGGGGAATTACTCATTCTTCAGAGAATTAAATGCAATCGGGGCAGCGGGAGGGAAGCGGTAATTACATCAGCTCGCAGCCCTACGCTGGGGAAGCTCAAGGACAGTCACAAAGGCGCCCTTGAACCCAAAGGGGTGGCGGATTCGGGTCACTCTGTGTCCCAACACGTGTTAGTCCCKATCTCCCCGAGGGACGTGACTTCCCTCAGCCTCCTGCGCTGCCAGCTGCACTGGGGAAAGCCCAGGGGCTGCAYACAGGGGAGGTGACCGTGTCTAAACCCGAGGGCAGGGACTGCAGAGACCCCAGCTTTGCCACCCGTTTCCTGCCTGACCTGGAAGAGGAACCCCGGCTCTCGGAGCCTCCTCGGCTCCCCAGCAGAGCTCTGCTTGCCCAAGGTCAGCCCGGCTTCTCCAGGAGGCGGAGGAGCCTCAGCCTATAGCGCTGCACACGCAGCCCCTGGATAAGCTTTCACCGCGGCCCCAACATCTCCGCTATTTCTTGTGGGRTTTTTTTTTTTTTTTTCCGGTTTTTTTTTTTTTTTTTTTTTCTAGAAACCGCTGCACAAAGCTCCGCTTGGGTCGCTGCCAGGACGCGCCGAGCGCGCAGGGATGGAGCTGCTCTTCCAAAACTCTGCTCGGGAGGAAGATGGGCTCCCTCGAGCCGATCTCTCAACGCCTGCTCCAGGCACAGCCCCCCAGCCCTGCTCTGCCTGTCTCTCACTCCCAGACCCATCTGGCAGCAGCACGCTCCCCGCTAGCTTATCTTGCCTGGAAAAAGCAGAATACCAGGCAAGAGGAGCGGGGGAGAAGCCGTCCCGGTCCGCACGCCAAGGGGGCTGCGGGCAGATCCCCCAAGGGCGCTGGAGCTCTGCCACGGGACAACTGCAGAGCTCCTGCTGCGGGGATTCGGGAAACTTGGGATCGTTATCCACATCCCAGGGCTGGGTTTGCACCCCAAAAGTGGGAATCAACAGAAGGGGCTCTGCCTGGCTTTRTTTTCAGACTTTCAGTCTGGTCAGGCGGGTGTTTTCAGCTGAAAAAACTACATAAATGAACACGGGAAGGGCAGTAAAGGAGAAACATCCCGTAAGATCGTGCCTTGGCAGATACACCACCGGCCGCAGCCGCTCCGGACAAAAGGCACCGACAGCCCTGGGGATGCCGCCCRGGGGCATCCCGCTCCTTCCAGCCCTCCGTGCCCATGGGGGGCCCCCCCAGCCTCGCCCAGGARCCCCCCGGGGCTACAGCGGTGCGGGGAGGCTGCGGCAGCCGAGCCCGGGGGAAGCCGAGCCGAGCTCAGCCCTCTCCGCTTTTGGCTTCAGACACACGGAGCTTTCCCCAGCCTCTCCCTCTGCAAAGGCAGCAACTATAAAGTGCTCCACGGACTGAAAATAAAGGCAGGACGGCGGCTCCTCCCGGCTGAACCCCAAAAAGCGGCTGCTCCCACCGGGGCTCCCTCCGTGGGTTCCCCGTCCCAACCCCGCGCTCCACCCACCTTCGAAGTCGGAGATGATGCCCTCCAGGTGGGCGCTGACGGCCGGGTCGGCCATGGCGGGGCGCGGGGCGCTGCCCCCCGGCTCCGCGGTGCGCGCTGCGGCCGCGCGAATGGCGGAGGGCGAGCGGCTGCGGCCGCCCCCCGCCCCGCCGGGCAGCCAGCCATGCCCCCGGCCCGGCCCAGCCCGGCCCGGCCCGGCACGGCCCCTCGCCGCGCACTGGCTGCTCCCCACGCCCGTCACGCCGCCCCCTCCGCCGCGCCGGCCCCTCCGCGGGGCGGCGGCCGCGACCCCCGCCCCGCCCTGGTGTGTCCCCCGGGCTGTGCCGTGTCCCCCGGGCTGTGCCGCATCCCCCGGGCCCGCTGTGCCCTCGGCTCGGAGCCCCYGTGKGGGGGGACYCGCTGGGGAACCGACCAGCGCTGCCCCACGGAGGGTGGAAGCGGCCCCACACGGGCGGGTCGCTGCCCCGATGTCCTGGGCACCCCCGGGCTGTGCCGCATCCCCCGGGCCCGCTGTGCCCCTGCGCTCGGGGAACAGCCTGGGGAACCAGGCAGCGCTGCCCCACGGAGGGTGGAAGCGGCCCCACACGGGCGGGTCGCTGCCCCGATGTTCTCCGGCGCTTATGGAGCCTTTCGCTTCTCGGTTTAGCCTTGTTTGGAAAGTGGCAACTCGGCCACGCTCCGTTTTGTGATTGCTCAAAATCAAACCAGCGCTGGGCTAACACACCGCTGCCAAACCCAAGCAGCCCCGCTCTGGAAAATCAGCGCTGCAGGAAGGAGCAGAAGAGAAGGCAAAACTTGCCCCGATGTTGAGCCCGGCGCTCGGTGCTCCCTCAGCTCCCTCCACTCCAGCCCGAGCCAGCGAGGAAAACGCTCTGGCAGCGACACCAGCCCCGTCCGTGACACTGCTGCCCCTTGCCCACCTCTCACACCCTCCCAGGTTGAGCATCTCGCTGTCTGATGCTTCTCCCTTTCCGGTGTTGATTCAAATCCTGCCCTCTTGACCCTCTTTTTTATCCTCCCCGCCCTGTGTTTTAATAGCATCATTGTAAAGCGATGATACCCCCTGAAATGTGTCCAGGCACATCAACAGGAAAGGAAAAATGAATGGGTTGGGCTTTTAGTCCACTTGGGGTGAGCCATAAAGGYAAATTATGTAAAACAGTAGTACAGTTACTGCAGAAAGTATGAGCTTCACCACAGATGTCACCCTTTTAATTTCACACATTTAAAGTCTGCAAACACCACAGACTCCCCCAGACTGTAAATGAAGCAGAAAATGAAACCAACAGTACCAGTTTGCCAGACTCAACAAGCTCCAGGTTCTCCACACTGTCCAAGAAAAGGCATTACTTGAAACCAAGAGAACTGTTTAAATAATCTTGAGAACACACCTTTACAACACAGGTATGATATTTTAGGGCAGGTACAGTGAATTTCCTCTGCTCTGGCAGGCAGCAGTGCTCAGCTCTTTCATTTTTTGTTCTCCTCATGGTGTCAGAAACCACCAGAGTGTGGGGAGGAACAACTCTGCATCTCTCTGCATCACAACCACAAACAAAAATGCCTTTCCATGCAACKCACTGCCAGTAAAACTCCTTGGTGTCATCCGGCTGAACATCATCTGCTGTTCCCAATGCTTGGAGGAGAACAGGAATGGACACAGACCTGTGGCTCCTGTGGCACTGAGCTCAGCACCCGGGTGCCAGGTCCCTGCTGTCCCCACCKCAGAGGGCTGACCCGTTGTCACTGGCATTGATTTTTGAAAGAAAGTGTCTTTATTTTTCCCCTCCCAAGCAGTCTTATGCGGGTCACACCAGCAATCCATTTCCAGCAGGTAAAAAT
Source organism: Sporophila hypoxantha (assembly GCA_002167245.1). Taxonomy (NCBI): domain Eukaryota; kingdom Metazoa; phylum Chordata; class Aves; order Passeriformes; family Thraupidae; genus Sporophila; species Sporophila hypoxantha. The sequence continues at coordinate 2,497,096 of NDFG01000151.1, forward strand.
GTAGCTGTCAATAATTAACTTTGTTACTGAGTGAGAAAAAAGTCGCTCTTTGTTAAAAATCATGGATGACTCGCTCACTGGAAGAACASAACCTGGATTATTAGCCTTTTACAAAATCTGTTAAACATCCTGACTGCAGCTTCATCACAAAGTTGTAGAATGGGTTTAAGCAGYAAAAAAAAACCCAAAACCAAAACAAAAACTAAGCAAGACAACACAAAAATCCTTATTGTAAAGAAGACTTTAAAAGAGCAATACAAGCAATCTGAGGAAGGACCAAGCACATTTTTTGATATTCAGAGCCTACCCCCTTGCAAATCCCATAAGACTCAACGTGACAGCCCCTGTTTGGAGTTMGGTGGCACTCTCTGAACTGTGGTCACACAGGGATTGGGGTGATGCTGTGATGGGAACCCTGTTTTTGAGGTCAACAGGAGGCAAGAAGAAATAAACCACAAGAAAAAAACCTCAAAACCTTCTTGATGGACTGTGGTGGGGAGCGTCACAATGACGTCTGGTGGAGCTGGTGGAGGAGCTCAAAGCACTTCAGCAGAAGAAGTTGGGGCAGTTTGGGTCAGTCCCAGCTGCCTGGGTCAGTCCCAGCTSCCTGGGTCACTCTGTGTTTCCCAAGCAAAGGCAATGTTATCATCCTGGATCTAATAAAAGTTTAGCAAATGGAGCGGCCGAGAGGCGAGCCCCGAGAAGTGTGAAATAAAATATCCGGGCTAGAAGCAGGAGTTCCTTTTCATTAAAACCAGCTGGGTCATATTGCACCCATGTGCACCTAAGGCACTGAGAGGGGGAGAGAAAGATGGAAAATTACAGCAACTGAAGAATAGCAAGAATATCCAGAGCTCTAACAGTAAATATTTAAAGCAGCAAGGTATGTAAACAGCTCACCCCATAGCACATATCCCAAGCTCCTGCTAGAAGAAGAGAAACAAACTTTCCCCTYGGGAGATAAGCCCATCCTTCTCTCTTTTGGAGACTCTCTTGCCCTTTTATCTCATTGAGCCATGTCAGAGCACAGCTTTACAAGAGCATCAGCCCAGAAAAACCATCCCCTTGACCAAGCTGCACATAACCAAGCTCCACTTCACCTGGTTCTCTACCTGCATCCTCAACCCAAAAGCTTATGTTTAGCCAAATCCCTTCTTCTACAGAGGCAAGCAACCCTGGGAAGCTGAGCCCCCATCCCAGAGGGATGGAGAACCTGCCTCCTCCCCTGGAATTGGGTTTTGGGGTTCCCTGTCAGCACAGCACCAGTGTGTGCTGTACTGCTCAGCCCAACGCAGTTTGACACAGCCCCTGCTTTGCCTTTTCCAGGTAGATCCGAGGAGATTGAGGACCCTGAGACTRCTCCTGCTGAAAGATCTCCCACAGTGATCACATCACCTACCCTGCCTTAGATAAACTAATCAGGTTCTGCTCCTTCTGTCCTTGTGGCAGGGATTTTCTTCAGTCACTTATCCGCCCTTCCCGCTCCTTTCCCCAGACACAGCACAGGCGTTTGTAATTACATTTTCATTTTTATCTGAAGAGAGAAAGAGCTCCCTTTTCAAAAGGAAGGGAGCAGATCATATCTCTGCTATCACTTGCTGCTCCCCTTGCTCACAACCAAGGGTCTCACTCACTGATTTTACTGTACAGGAGCCTCACCTCAAGCTCCTGCTTTGATAAGACCTTTGGGATCCTCTGCACAGCAACTGCTGCTCAAGATAAAATTCCTGCTCTCCAAAGCACTGGCTGCAGGAGAATTTTAGGTAAATATTTTCCTTGCTGTGTTACATTACAGTAGAAATATTTCTTGTTTCCTTACTAAGCCAGGCCACCACTGACTGCCCAGCCCTTTCTCCTTCACCATCACTCTGCTCTTCAGATGAGCAAGAAACTTCCTGCAAAGTTGTTTTATTGGCCTAGAAGTGATTTCCTGCCCCCAGAAAGGCAGTCTGTAAAATCTGCTGAGCACTCAGTTACAGGTAGCAAGCTAAAAATGGATTGATGCCACAAGAGCTGGCAGATGCAAGAAGCTTTAACCCTTTTTTCTCTGTGTGCTTCACCCCTGGGCTCTCCTGCCCTGCAGCAGGGATGTTCCTCAAGGGCTTCTCCAGATTTCAAACTCCTCCAGAAGCAGCCAGGGCTGGTCACAGCCTCTGTCCTGGCATGGGTGTGGGGGACCACAAAGCAACCAGACTTAGAAAGGAGACTTCAAGGAGAAAAAAAATCATAAGAGAAAAAAACCCCAAACAAACAAGGAGATGGCAGGTATCAGCTTTAGAAGATCCTTTAACAGGGTAAGGCAGAAAAGGGACTTTCCTATCCAAAGCCATTTCAAGCAGCACTCTGCACTTGCCTTGCAGGCTGCTAAGAATGCAGTTTTTCAGGCAGATTTTCTTCCTCCCACAAGTCAAGGTTTTTCTGAAGCCAGCAGCCCRTATCAGTCTCACAATCTGCTGCAGTCATGAGCATCAGGCTGGGTTAGATGGGGCCATGACTCATTGTGGCTACCTGAGCCTTAAAGTATCACCTACACAGAAGTGAGCAATTGTGAAGGCAGCWGTGAAGACCCACAGGATCTTCCCCTTCCTCCTCATAGGTTAATTAGAAAACAAAACTCTTTATTGATTATGGCCTCTTCCACCCAATGCTTTGAGGCTTACAGACCAAAATTACAATGTAGGAGCAGCTAAATTTCATTATTATTAACCACTCAATGTTTCTTTGAGAGCCCAAACACCTTTCCTTGCTGCTGCTCACAGGTGAAAGCTCCTCCCCAGCCTTTCTGGGAAGGTGCAAGGGGTGGGTGAGGCACTTGCAGCGTGAGACACCAACCCCAGTGTGCTCAGGGCATCCCTTCCAGCTCAGCACCAAGGAAGGCAGAACCCAGGAAATTCCTCTGGCTGCCCTAGAAAACTCGAGCCCCTGCCCAGGGGGCTCAGAGACCCTGGCACAGAGCCCAGGACCCCTGTGCCTTTGATTTAGCCCTTAGAAAAAACAATTACCAACCTCATATGAAGAATTACAAGCCACGAAAGTTTAAATAAAATAATAGTGAATTTATCACGAAGTAAGAAATAAATTTTTAAAATTTTTAGAATGAAAGTTSAAGAAACAAAATAGAAGAATCTGAGCATGTCCAGACTTTCTCCTTCTTCTTCTTAGCCTCCATCTTCTGCTGTGATGTTGTCACTTTTAGATTAGTTTAGAATAAAATCTTACTATCTAACATGAGTAATAAGTACTAGAAAGTAATTATAAATATTGTACACGTAGTTTTTTGTATAAAAAAAAACACTGCCCCAGAAGCAAGCAAAATGCCTCTGACTGTCTTGCTGAGCAGACCTCAGCAAGTCAAGAGAAAGAATTTTATAGATAAGAAACAATAAACAACCTTGAGCCCAAAAAATGAAAAGTTCTGACTCCTTTTTCCACTGCCAGGCTAAGAAAAGAAACTTTCTAACACATCTCGAAGTCACTGTGGCCAGCCAGAGATCCCAAGAGGCAGGGTCACAGGGAGACACAGATTTACATCACCCAAAGGTGAAGGAATGGTGAGGCACAGCTCTTCTCTCCAAACCAAAAATAAAGGCTGTTACCATCACCTTCCCCTCTGCTCCTTGCAGTGCTGAGCTCCTGCCTCTGCCCCAAACCCACCTGCAAGWGCTGCAGCCATCTCCACGTGACAGCTGGGGAAACTGAGGCACGGAACAGATGTCACTCAGCACCAGGGAGCTGGCAGAGCCATCCCAGCGGGGCAGGGAGCAGTGCTGGGAGCCCCTAAACCTTGGGAATTGCTGCTGTCACTGCCTGGGGACGAGGGGGCTCCGGAAGGGAAATCAGCCACGGCTGCCGTCCCTTCCACCCCTGGTTTCGTGGGGATGAGGGAACAGCCCAGCCCTGATGACGCAGGAATTGTCACCAACAGAGGCTCCAGAGGATCTTCCTGCTTCCCCAGGGTAGGAAACACGGGGAGGACGGACGCACTTCAGTGCTGGCCACACTTCCCTTCCTCCGCAAGGAAACCGAGAGCATGGGAAAAGCTAAAATAATTCTAAACAGGGTTGCTAATTTGAGATTTCTGGATYACAAACTGATTTATTTATTTAWTTWTTTWTTTAATGCTGTTGGATCTCATCCCTTAGTGCCACAGAGCGGGCCAGGTAACTTTGAAGACTGGATAAGAGCAAAAAGACAAAATCTGGAAGAATGGCAGAAGGGCAGCATTTAAAGGGCTTTTAATAAAGAGTTTGCTCATGAAGAGAGGCTCAGCCCAAAGGACCTCACTGCCCCTGCAGGTCCCAGCATGACCACAAGSCACCAATGTCACAAAATTAAAGTGAGTAACTCCTAAATTGTATMAAATGAGAGACTTTTAGCAGCAAGGCAGGAAGCATTAGAGCTCTCTCATGAGCCATCCTGGCTGCCCAGCATCACTGACACCCCACAGGAGGGTGGGGAGGGGATGGGGCTGCCAGAAACATCACCCACAGATGCACAGCAGGGAAGAGCTGCTGTGGGCAAAGATCCCCATTGCCAAGGGAACAAAAAAACCCCAATCCAACCCCAAATATGGTTATGGTATAAATGGATTTATAAGAGTGCAACTGAGAAGATTTTGAAGCGATAAGGTGTAAAMGGACTGATGTGAAATCAAGGGAGCAAAAGGCCAAAGAGGTTTCTGCTGGTAGGAATTAAAGAAGACACGAGGAAGGAGAAGGTCCCTGAAGCTTCTCAGATATTCAGTGRACAAACAGGGCACTCAGCAAACTTGGTGTTCTGGAGCTGAGGTGCCCCATGGGAGCTGGATGGGTGAGGAACAAGCACAGACAACCACAGCCTCTTCTCCCCCCTCAGCAGATGCTCAAGAAGATGAAGATCAAGGCTTGCCTTCCTGTCAGTTTAACCCCAWTAAATCAGCACACAGAGGAGGAACCAGCCTGCTCTTCTCACAGCAAGGGATGCACCACGTGTGGTTCCACTGGGCAGGGCAGGGGCAGCACCAACACCCCTCCCCTCACCCTCCTCGCCTGGAAACAGAGCTGGGTCTGTCCTGCTCCCTCTGTGCTSCTCCCTGATGCTCCCAAACACCTCCCTGGGGATGGATGGGCTCACACAGGGCTACGGTGGGATTCAAGGCAGGCACCTGATCCCAGGGTTTGCCTGCAGGAAGGATCAGCCTGCTGTGGGTCAGCACCCTCAGGGCTGGGCTGGGGGGCACACAGCTGGGCTGGGGGGCACAGAGCTGGGCTGGGGGGCACAGAGCTGGGCTGGGGGGCACAGAGCTGGGCTGGGGGGCACAGCTCTGCCCCTCCAACCCCCTCCCATGGATCTGAGCCTCATCCTCTCCAAAGAGCGGCCGCCCACCCCCTGACTGTCAGGATCTCTGGCTGGTCACAGTGACCCCAAGATGTGTTAGAAAGTCTCTTTTCCCAGCCCAGCACTTGAAGGAGTCAGGGCTCTTAATTTCTCAGTCTCAAGGTTGTTTATTGTTTCTTATCTATAAAAYATTTTCTCCTGCCCTGCCGAGGTCTGTCCAGCAGGACAGTTCCAGGCACTCTGCCTGCCCCCAGGGTGGTGTTATGTCTTTATACTAAAAACTACKTATACAATGTTTACAATTACTTRCCAATACCTATCACCTATGTTAGACAGTGAGCTTCTACTCTAYACCAATCCAAAAGTGCCAACATCACKGCAGAAGATGGAGGCCAAGAAGAAGAAGGAGAAAGGCTGGACATGCCCAGTTCCCTCCATCTTGCCTCCTGAACCCCCATTCTAAAAACCCCAAAATCTACTTTTTCACCCCGTGATAACTTCACTATTATTCTACTTAAACTGTTGTGGCTTGCTGATCTTCATATAAGGTTGGTAATTTGCTCCACGGGTCATAATCAAACCCACAGATGTTCTGGGCTCTGTGCCAGGGTCTCTGAGCCCCCTGGCAGGGTCCTGGTGTCCTGGACAGCCAGAGGGATGTCCTGGGTTCCCACACCTCAACTGGTGTCGCAGAAATCTTTTATGGAAAATCTTTTCCTTAGGATTTTTCCTCCTGAGAAGCTGAGAGGTCTCAGGAACAAAATGTAAACAATGATTATCTGCTGCTGTGGAATGCAACAGGTGCATCTGTGATTGGCCCATGTTGGATGTTTGTAATTAATGGCCAATCACAGCCCAGCTGGCTCGGACACAGAGCCCGAGCCACAAACCTTTGTTATCATTCTTTTCTATTCTATTCTTAGCTAGCCTTCTGATGAAACCTTTTCTTCTATTCTTTTAGAATAGTTTTAATATAATATATATTATAAAATAATAAATCAAGCCTTCTGAAACAGAGTCAGATCCTCATCTCTTCCCTCATCCAAAAACCCCTGTGAGCACGGTCACACCCTGGAGATGTGCACACACAGCTGAGTCACTGCAGCCCCAGCAGTTCCACACCAAGGCAGTGATTGTGGCCGTGGTGCTGCTGAGAGCCTGCCAAGGGAAATGCTGCCCCCAGGCACATCCTGCCAGCCCCCCGGGGCTCCTGGGGTGTCCCCATGGCACTGCTCCCCCGTGCCTGGCAGGGCAGAGCCAGGGAAGGGAAGCACAGCTCCCTGGTGRTGGTTAAACAGCAGGGCACGCTTGCAGAGGAAGGAAATGGAAAGAGGATCAGGAACTGCGTCTGCCTGAACCTCAGGCAGTTAAAACAAACTCAGTCTCAAGCTCTTGTTCTTCTCAGTTTCAGGTCAGGCTTTTTTAAGCACCTGGGAGGTGCAATTTGGGATCCAAGCAGAAAACTGGCTTAATTACTTTAATTGTGTGGTTTTGGTTTTTTTTTTTATAATTATTAATTACTGTTTTTTAACATTAAAGCCAAACAGGCCCAGAACTCAGTGTCTCATGACAGCACAGATGTTTTAATAGAAACAAGAGGCTTCAGAAACATTAATGCTCATCCTTAATGAGTTTAACACACACAGGGCTCAGCACGTTTCCTTTGGAAAACCTTCCTGCTTGGTTGGCTCCAGGAGGAATTGCAGAGGCAGGGCACACCTTTCCACTGGTAGATACAGGGGGGAGAGAAGGTGAGGGTCAGTCAGACACTGAATCCCTTGGAAAGAGGCCGTGTCCAGCACTGTCAACTTCCCAGCAGCCCCTAACTGGGGAGAATTTGCAGGAATAAATGAACTGGCAGCGCTACAAGCACAGTGCACTCCACCTCCAGATGTGCATGTCTCATTTCCTCGTGGTGTCCGAGGCAGGGCTGGAATCTCCATCCGAGGGGAGGAGGCAGGCACAGCCCAGCCCAGCCCCTCCGCAGCCCCACGGGCACAAATCCCACACATGCCACACATCCCAGCTGCCCTGGGCTCTGTCCCTCACCCCTCCAGTGCTCCCCATCCCTGTCCCATCACACGAGGCCACCAGATCCCCGTGGTCTCGGCTGGCTGGTTGTTAATTGCTGCCCCGAGTTGTGCAGGGTGTCTCTGCTTCAGCCCACGTGGCTGAGGAACAAGTCTGGACTCTTCACTTTTCAGTCTTGAGGTTGTTTATTAATTCTTATCTATAAAATTTGCTTTCTGCCCAGCTGAGATCTGCTCAGCAGGGCAGCCACAGGCACTCTGACCGCCCCCGAGGCGGTCTTGTCACTTTATACTACAAACTGCATATAACATATTTATACTTAATTCCCAATACCTATCACCTATGTTAGACAGTGCACTTCTACTCTAAACCAACCCCAAAGTGCCAGCATCACTGCAGAAAATGGAGAACAAGAAGAAGAAGGAGAAAGGCTGGACATGCCCAGCTTCCTCCATCTTGTCCCCATAACCCCCATACCAAAAATCCTAAAATCTACATTTTCACCCTGTGATAATTTTATTATTACACTGTTCAAACCTGTGTGACTTTCGGGTCCTCATACAAAGCTGGCAACTTGCTCCAGGGGTCAAGATCAAATCCCCAGGTGTTCTGGACTGTATGCCAGGGTCCCTGAGCCCCCTGACAGGGTCCTTGGCAACTCTGGATACCCAGAGGGATGTGCTGAGTTCTGACACCGTGGGACCCCCCCAGCCCCACTGCAGGGCAGGGATGAGCTGGGGAATCTCCCCTGGCAGCCCCTGCTGCTCCCTCAGCTCGCGACCTTTTCAACCCAAAACTTTCCAGTCATAAATATACCAGCCTCGTGGCAGGAAACTTGCTTTTCTTAGGCTTTTCTCCTGCTTTTCTTAGGCTTCTCCCCTGCTTCTCAGAGAGCCATTTCCAGCAGCTCCTGCTGCCTGCAGCAGCCCCCAGTTGTTTCTCCSCACTCTGAGATATTCCAGGCACGCAGCAAAATCTGTGCAGCACAAAGACCCAAATCCCTGGAAACGCTCACAGCTGCAGGTCAGGGCTCAGGAGCAGCTGAACCTCTGAATTTCCCTGCTTACCACTAAAGAGATATTATTATATTATTTTAATATTATTATTATTATTATTATTATTATTATTCCTTTCTTGTCATAAAGCAGTTTGATAGTAAAATCTCTCACAAGTGAGGTCAGGCTCCAGGAGCAGCTGGACTCCTGCATCTCCCTGCTTACCTCATCAAGGATATTATATTATATATTATTATATTATATATTATTATTAATTATTATTAATATTATTATTATTATATTATTATTCCTTTCTGTCATAAAAGCAGTCTGTGATAAGAAACAATTCCTCCAAGCTGCAGGTCAGGCCTCAGGAGCAGCTGGACCTCCTGATCTCCCTGCTACCATCAAAGGATATTATTCTATATCTTATCTCTTCTCTCTTCTTCTTCTTCTATTATTATTATATTATTATTATTATTATATTATTATTATATTATTATATTATTATTATTATTATTATCTTTCGGACACAAGCAGTTCTTGATAAGAACAATTCCCAGACGGAGGCACAGCCCCACACCCACTCAGCTTCCTCTGGCAGCATGGACACGTGTGGGGAGCTTACACTGCACAGCAGGAGAGGACACAAGGGCAGGGGGAGAGGAAGGAGAGGAAGAATGAGCACAATTTTCCTTCCTTTTAAAGGTTTGGGCAGAGAACAGTGAAAGCAGCAGTGGGCGAGGCTGATGGTGGTATCATCAGCATCCACACAGCACCGAGCACCACTGTGGCTTCTCTTTGCTCCACTCCAGCACACAGGGGTGGGAAAGGTGCACAAGAGGACAGGAATTGCTGTCACACCCATGGGGTTCCGTGCAGATGGGAATGGATGCCCTGCGATGGCCTGGCCATTTTGGGGAAACATCCTCAGCTGCACTCTCAGCTGCCTGGGAGAGCCTGGCAAGTCGACATGGGCAACACAAGCAGGCAGCAGGATTGGTGCTGTTCAGCTGCTCAAGGAGTGCCAATGGGGAAGAGATGCAGCACCCGGGCAGCAGCTGCCCTCTGCAACGGGGCAGGCTCTGCCTTGGCTGTTCTCACTTTAAAACATTAACAGTCTGTCACAGCCCTCTCAGACTTGCACAAAAACACACCCAGGTGATTCCCACTAACCAGATCCCAGGATAATCCAGACACATCCAAAGTTCGCTACACTCAGATCTCAGGATAATACCAGATATATCCAAGGTTAATTCTCATTAACCAGATCCAGGATAATCCCAGACACATCCATGGTAAATTCCACTAACCAGATCCCAGTATAACCCCAGACACTTCCAAGGTAAATTTCTCTAACCGGATCCCAAGATAACCCCAGACACATCCAGGGTAACTCCCACTATCAGATCCCAGGATAATTCAAGACACATCCAAATTAAATTCCACTAACCAGATCCCAGAATAATACTAGATATATCCAAGGTAAATTCCACCAACCAGATCCCAGGATAACCCCAGACACTTCCAAAGTAAATTTCACTCACCAAATTCCAGAATAACCCCAGACATGTCCAAAGCAACTCCCACTATCAGATCCCAGGATAATACCAGACATATCCAAGGTTAATTCTCAATAACCAGATCCCAGGATAATCCCAGACACATCCAAGGTAAATTTCACTAACCAAATTCCAGGATAACCCCAGACATGTCCAAAGCAATTCCAAGTACCAGATCCCAGGATAATTCCAGATATATCCAAATTAAATTCCACTAACCAGATCCCAGAATAATACTAGATATATCCAAGGTAAATTTCACTAACCAGATCTCAGGATAATACCAGACACATCCAGGGTAACTCCCACTATCAGATCCAGGATAACCCCAGACACATCCAAAGTAACTCTCACTAATCTGATCCCAGAATAATACTAGATATATCCAAGATTAATTCCCACTAACCAGATCCCAGGATAACCCCAAACACTTCCAAAGTAAATTTCACTCACCAAATTCCAGAATAACCCCAGACATGTCCAAAGCAACTCCCACTATCAGATCCCAGGATAATACCAGATATATCCAAGGTTAATTCTCAATAACCAGATCCCAGTATAATCCCAGACACATCCAAGGTAAATTTCACTAATCAAATTCCAGGATAACCCCAGACATGTCCAAAGCAATTCCAACTACCAGATCCCAGAGTAATCCCAGACACATCCAAGGTAAATTCCACTAACGAGATCCCAGGATAACCCCAGACACATCCAAAGTAACTCCCACTAATCTGATCCCAGAATAATACTAGATATATCCAAGATTAATTCCCACTAATCAGATCCCAGGATAACCCCAGACACTTCCAAAGTAAATTTCACTCACCAAATTCCAGGATAACCCCAGACATGTCCAAAGCAACTCCCACTATCAGATCCCAGGATAATACCAGACATATCCAAGGTTAATTCTCAATAACCAAATTCCAGGATAACCCCAGACATGTCCAAAGCAATTCCAACTACCAGATCCTAGGATAATCCCAGACACATCCAAAGTAAATCCCACTAAACAGAAGATCTAAAGGAGTTAGTCCAATGTTCGTTTATTGTATTTGCCCTAAATGTAAATTTTTTGATAAAGTGCTCATATAAAGAACTGCTTCTAGAGTAATGACTAGGCCATATCCACTCCAGAATAAGCATGTCCGCATCTCTGGGGAGGAGACAAACACATGAGAAGTGCTGGTGAGCATTGGCAATTGCTTTCCTTGCATGGTCCTGGAGCATGCTGACAGGGGTGGACTTGCAGCTGGGCTATGAACAGAGGTGACAAGGGTTCAGACTAGTTTAGGACTTGGCACTAATACAAGCACAGAATTTTAAGATGAGAGGCTAAGGGATAATGATGTTCACGAATCTCCCTTAGAGGCAGCTAGGCTGTACAAGTATTGCTGCAATGTATCCTCTAAACCAGGACGAAGTTCAATTCCCACTTCAAATCCTTCATGGATTGCAAGGATTTGAGCAGACATCAGTTGCAGGTGAAGTTATTCAGCAAACAGATGATGTTGTTCCCTCAATACATCGACCTTCCATGAATTTTTGTTTGTATCTGAAGGAGAGATTTTAAAAGTAACAACGCTTAAAGAGACTTATAATCTCTATTTAACACTTTTCCGGATTCAATAATGATCGGGTGGTTCTGCTTTTTTGGAATGAATAAAACAGACTTGGAATCAAACAACTTTACAGCCAAGGTTCCAAGTAACCTAATCTGAATTTAATTTGGACTAATTCAAGAGCTGGAGTCCTTTGCTTTGGAGTGTAGTTTGGATCAGGGATTGGCCTCTAGAGGACCTTCAAAGTAATAGTTCATTAATTATTATAGAGTGCAAGTTCTGGGGGTGGGAATGTGGGTAAAAGATTATATAATTCTGCCTATTTAACTGATACACTTTATATAGTCTTTAGGGTGTCAAAGACAGGTTTAGTATCAACTGAATGACAGGAAAAATCATCTTTGATATTCTCTTTATGGCTTAGCCCGTTCCTTTGGCTCACCAGTTTAAGAGAAAGTTTTCCTTCTCCTGTGGTTAACTAAGAACTAGGATCTGGGGAAGGGTACGTAATGCTTTTGACCTCCGTGTGGTCAGGCTTTTTCCGATAAAACGGATCAGAGCAGCAAGTGTCACCAAGGTCTCGCCCCGGTTCTCTAACGGTCGTAATAGCAACTACAATTTTGGCTACAACCAAAACATAAAACTTAGTATTTTTTTTTTTTTTGTTTTTTTTTTTTTTTTCCTAGCGGCTTCCACATATACAGAAATATAACAAAGCATGCAGCTATATCTCTTCAACAACAAAAAACAAAGAAAAAAATCATAACAAACTCTATATACCAATAATCTCCTTATCAATATTACTAGAAATTCCTTTAAAGCTAACTCATTTTCTGTCTATTTATTAAGATCGATTCGCCGGCGGTGTGTGTGTGGATCGGTTTTACCATATTCTAAACCCTTAAACTCTAAGTTTTCACCCTGTGATATCACAACAACCTTCTATTCAAACTCCACACCACAATCCCAAGTTCTATCATTCATTTTGGAAGCTTCTCCATGGCCTCAGGTCAATTGCAGTGTTCTCTTGGGGGTCAGTGCCTGTCAGCAAAGAGAGTCTGAAATTCTCAGTGACCAGGGTTCCAACAGCCCAGCTCTCTGCCCTGTGAGGCCACAGGGCACAGATGTGACCCCTGGATGGGCTGTGCAGGTCCCTGAGCAATGTTGGAGACCATCCTAGTTGAAGACTCTGTTTGTTGCAGAGAGTTGGACTAGACGTCCTTTCAAAGGTCCCTTCCAACCCCAACCATGCCATGATTCCATGGCAGGGCACAGAAATGTGTCTTCTTGCCTGAGAGTCGCTTGAGATGAAGCCCCATCAAAAGCTTGCTCACACAGGAGGAGCCTTCTCCCCACCTCTGAGCTGATATTACACAATTTCTATTTAAAAACTACACATCTATAACCTTAGTTCTATCATTCCATTTTGGAAGCTTTCTCTCAGGTGAAATGCAGTGTTCTCTTGGGGTCGGAGTCTGTCAGCACAGAAAGTCTGAAATTCTCAAGTGACCAGGGTTCCAAAAAAAAGAGAAGAGATGTCTCGATCCTGTGTGTGGGCGAGGAGCGAGAGAGGCGCCTCGCCGGAGGCACAAATAGGTGTGTGTCCTACTCCCCCCAAAAGAATTTATTTTTACTTCCTCATTTCAAGCCCTCCTCGTCGACTCTGTGAATCACATAGAACTTTCACCTTATTACTTTTATAATCGAACCAAATCCAGTATCCAACCTTAGTAGTGTGTTTCTCCACAGTCCTCCTCCACTATAAATCTAAACTTCATGAGCCCCACCTGTTAACCTCTTTTCCGGTCTCCAGGAAACGTTGCTTTTCTTAGGCCTTTTCCTCCTGCTTTTCCTTCTTAGGCTTCCTCCCCTGCTTCTCCAGAAAAGTGCCATTTCCCAAGCAGCTCCTCTGCCCCCTGCCGATGCAGCAGCCCCCCAGTGGTTTCTCCCTGCACTCCGTAGATATTCCAAGGCCACGCAGCAAAAATCTGTGCAGCATAAGAACCTCAAACTCCCCTGGCACGCCTGTCAGCAATAGCGTGCAGGTCAGGCCTCAAAGGAGCAGCTGGACCCTGAATTTCCCCCCTCTGCTTACCATCAAGGAATATTATTATGTATTAAATTAATATTATTTATATATTATTAAATATAATTATTTCCTTTCTTGTCATAAAGCGATGTTTGATAGTAGACAATTACCACCAAACAAGTCCACGGCACAGCTTTATTCGAATGTCATCAGAACGCAGGCGTGGACCCTGATCTTCCCAGCCCCTTACCATCAAAAAGGATTATTATTATTATAATATTATTATTATTAATATTCATTATTATAAGTTAAATTATTATTAAATATTATTTATTATAATTAATTACTTATTAATTCGCTTTCTTGTCATAAAAGCAATGTTGTGAGCTAAGAAACAATTCTCGACAAGCGTCAAGGTCAGCCCTCAGGAGCAGCTCTTGGAACCTCCTGAATCTCCCTGCTACCATCAAAGATATTATTCTTATCTTCATCTTCTGTCTCTATCTTCTTCTTCTGATTATTATTAATAATTATTATTATTATTATTATTAATATTAATGTATTAATTATTATTTTAATTATTTATTATTTATTATCCCTTTCTGAACACAAAAAGCGAGTTGTCTGTGATAAGAACAAAGGTTCCCACGGAGGCAAACAGCCCCACACCCACATCAGCTTCCCTCCTGGCAGTGCATGACGCAAACGGTGGTTGGAGCGTTCAGGCGCGTCTCGGCCCGTCCTATAACAAAGCCAATTGACGAAGTCCAGTCTCCACTACAAGAACGTTAGTGGTCATGGGTTGGTGATGAGGACCCAATAGCCGAACGGGTTAGTGAAGGGAGAGATAAGATAGCAGGGAAAAGCCAACGAATGTAATATTTCTCCCATAGTCATTCACTCTCCAATTTGAAAATCTCAGTGACTTACCATACAGCATATAACTTCAGAGGCAAGGCTATATATCTTACACTATAATGGTGCGAGGAGCATTATCAGATAAGAAGAAGAGCAATAACGCAGCTTGAAAATGCAGCTCAGTGGGGAGGCTGAGGTGGGATCACACATCCACACAGCACCCGAAGCCACCAACTGTGGCTTCTCTTTTTTGCTGCTCAGCCTCCTAGTCACTACAGGGGTGGAAAGGTGCACAAGAGGAACATGGAAATGCTGTCAACAGCCATGGGTTCCCCCGTGCAGAAGGGAAGGGAAAAGCCCTGACGGAGTGGCCCTGGCCATTTTTGGGGAATTACATCCTAGCTGCACTCAGCTGGCCTGGGAAGAAGCCTGGTCAAGTCTGCATGGGCGAATCACGACAGGCAGGCGATAAGGATGAGTTTGCTGTTCAGCTGCTCCAAAAGGAGTGCCAATGGGACAGAAGATGCACACCCCTGGCAAGGTCAGCCCTGCCCTCTTGCCACGGGCAGGCTTCCCTGCCTTGGGTTTCATTCCTTTAATAAAACATTAACAGTCCTGGTCACAAGCCTCTCTCAGCACCTTGCAACAACACACCCAGGTGGATTCCCACTAACCAGATCCCGTAATAATCCCCAAGACCACATCCAAAAGTTCCTCCAGCTAAACCAAGAATTCTCAAGGCATAAATACCAGATATATCCAAGTGTTAAATTTTCTCATTAACCAGATTCCCAGGATAAACCCAGACACATCCATGGTAAAATTCCACTAACCAGAAATCCAGTATAACCCCAGACACTCCCAAAGGTAAATTTCCTCCTAACCGATCTCCCCAAAGAAGTAACCCCTATACCACAATCCAAGGTAACTCCCATATCAGAATCCCCAGGATAAAATTCAAAGACACAATTCCAAATAAAATTCCCACTAACCAGATCCCAAGAAATTAATACTAGAAATATACGCCAGAAGGTAAATTCCACACCAGATCCCCAGGATAACCCCAGACCACTTCCAAATCAGTAAAATTTCACTCACCAATCCCCAGAAATAACCCCAGACAGTCCAAAAGCAACTCCCACTATCTAAGACCAGGCATAATTACAGACATATCCAAGGTTAATTTCTCCAATAAACCAGATCCCAAGATTAATCCCAGAACACATTGTCCAAGTTAAATTCAACTAACGCAAATTCCCCAGGAAACCTAACCCACAATGTCCAAATGCAATTCAGTACCAGATCCCAGGATAATCCATGAATATGATCCAAATTAAATTCCAACCTAACGCATATCCCAAAATAATACTATGATATATCCAGGTAAACTTTCACCTAACCATCTCAGGATAATACCAGACACAATTACCAGGTAACTCCCCCACTATTCCAGAAGTCCCAGGATAACCCCAGACCACATCCAACAGTAACTCTTCACTTAAATCCTGATCCCCAGAAAAAACTAGATAAATATCCACAGATTAATTCCCACTAACCAATCCCAGGATATAACCCCAAAACACTTCCTCAAAGTATAAATTTTCACTCAACCAATTCCCAAGAAATATACCCCGAGACATTGCCCCACAGCAACTTCCCACTATCATAGATCCCAGGATTAATACCAATGATATTCCGGTTAATTCTCAAATCAACCAGATCCCAGTTAAATTAATCCCAGACAACGAAGTCCAAGTGGTAAATTTTCACTAAATCAAATTCCAGGAATAACCCAGAGACATGTCCCAAACCAATTTCCAACGTTACCCAGAGTTCCAGAAGTAAATCCCAGACTTCACATCCCACGGTAATAATTCCCACTAAAACGAGATCCCAGTGATAACCCCCAGAACACATCCAAAGATCCACACTAATATGATCGGCCAGAATAAATACACGACTATGTATCCTACAAGTAGAATTTAATTGCCCAATCTATATCAGGAATCCCAGGAAATAACCACCAGACACTTCCCAAAAGGTAAACTTCTCGGCGAACTCACCAAATTCCCCAGGTAACCCCACAATGTCCCAAAAGCCAACTCCCACTATCCAGGATCGCCCAAGTATTATCCCTGTACAGATACAATATCCAAGGTTTAATTCTCAATAACCAAATTTCCAGGTAAACCCCCAGACTCATGTTCCAAGCAACTTCAACCGTGAACCAGAAGCCTAGATAATCCCCAGACTCATCATCCAAAGTAATTATGCCCACTA
>NDFG01000151.1:2513756-2551483 GCA_002167245.1 Sporophila hypoxantha
CACATCCACAAGGCCATGCTCCTCTGCTGCACTTTGGGAGGTGCTTCCAAACAAACCTTCTCCACAGGGCCTGCTTGGAGCTTTGGGACAGCATCTCCTGCCAGCTGGAGGGCAGACAGGCAATCCCTGCCCTCGCAGGGAAGTGCTGACAGCACAGAGCAGCCCGGGGCTGTCCCGCTGTCACCAGCCCTGCACAGCCCAGGCAACTCAGAAGCTCTGGAACAAGGAATGCTCTATGCAGCTCTGAGGCCAATCTGCACACAAACAGGCAATGCAGTTGGAAGAAGGAGCATGGCCCATTGGTCGCTTGCCAGTCTGGAGACAGATTTAAGACAGGCGGGAATTCAATCTTCCGGTCCAGATATCAACTGTGGCCAAAAGCAGGCCACCATCCTCTGCTGGCCTGGGAGGGCCTCTGGCAGCACAATAAAAGGAGTATTTAGCCTTGAAAAAACTGGAGGCCAAGGAGGCATTTGCAGGCCAAGCTTCATATAAACACATTGATAATCGCTGTTAGCATGGGGCTGGAAGCTAGCGGGGCTGCACAGCAACAGCAGCCTCTGTCTTGCCTCAACAGCAAGCCCCTTTCCTTGCCTGCACATGTTTAATCCATGATCTGTGTCTGCTGCCAGGCCCCAGTCGTGCCAAAACCTGCTTCACCATCATCTGTCTCCTGGCACATCCAGGGATAGTGAGTGAGGCAGAACGCGCAGGGCTCACTCACAACCCTCTCTGCTCTGTGCTGTGAAACCTCCACCCATCCTCTCCAAACACCTTCTGTGCCTGTCCTGCTCTCTGTGCTGTCCTGCCTGCAGTGAACCTCCAACCCCGCCTCTCCAAACACCTTCTGTTTATTATTATTATTATTATTTATTATTATATTATTATTATTATTAATTATTATCAATTATCTTGCTGTCCTGCTCTGCAGTGGAACCTATACCCCATCCTCTGCCAAACACCTCTTCATTCTTCTCTTCTTCGTTCTTCTTCTTATTATTATTATTAATTATTATTATTATATAATATCACAAGGGTGGAAAACTTAGAGTTTAAGGGTTTAGAATACCGTAGTACATAATAAAGCAAGATGAAGGTTATTAGGGCAGTGGCTGGTCCTTCTCCATTGTTCTCATGGGTTTGGTGGTTTTGTGTAATTGGGATTAATAATGTCGCCCATTGCAGGGCCATAAGTGAGTTGGTTATTGGGTTAAAAACAGTTAAAAATAATGTGAGGTGTCATTTCCATAATTGGAGAGTTTTATCCTTCAAAGGCCTTGGTAGAGGAGACAAGGCTCCATTTTTGGTTTGTTAGATAGTGAAAATCGGCAAAGTAGAACTCTTGGTTTGTTGAGACTGTAAAGAGGATAAGAACTAATGAACACCTGAGTCTCAACAAGAAATACCATCTCACACAGTAAATCCAATCCTGGCAAAAGAAGTTAAGACTTGACACTGGGGACAACCACTTTAGCACCAAAACCAATGTCCACCCTTTGCTCAACAGAAACTTTCCGGCCCCCACGTCCCCTCTGCACTCTCAGAGAGAGGCTGGCCCAGCTCTGTGGGCAGGAAACAGCCTCAGCAGCCGCCAGGAATCAGAGGCATCACAGAATCACAGAATCACAGAATCACTGGGTTGGACAGAGATCTTCAGGATACATCGAGTCCAACCAGCCGCCCAGCACCTCAACTCCCACCCTGGCAACCCCAAGTGCCACATCCAGGGCTTTGTTAAACATACACCCAGGGATGGGGACTCCACCACCTCCCTGGGCAGCCATTCCAGAGCTTTATCACTCTTTCTGTGGAAAAAACTTTTTGCTATATCCAACCTGTATTTCCTTGCTGCAGCTTGAGGCTGTGTGCTCTGGTTGTGTAGAGCTGCTGGAGAAAAGAGCCCAGCCCCAGCTGAGCACCAGGCAAACCTTTCAGGAGTGTGCAGAGTGATGAAGGCAGCCCTAGAGTCCCTCTTTTTCTGCCAGGCTAGCATCCCCAGCTCCCTCAGGGTTCCTCTCAGGGTTTGTGTTCCAAGCCCCTCACCCCCATCCTCGCTCTGCTGAAGGATTTGGGTACACTATGGATTCACCTGTCCACATTGGTGCAGTCCCAGAACAAATCCTGGGGGAGCCCATCCCTGGCAGATTGCCTTGATGTGGCTGCAACTCTCACCTTGTGTCTCCAGCAAGCTTTGCTGACTGGCTTGAAGAATGCAGGTTTTGTGCAGCTCCTGTCCCTCTGAGCTCCCAGCCAGCTCCGATGCTCTGCCTGCAGCAACCTCCAGCTGCATTGGGGACAACAAAACCCCTCCTGGCACCAGGGGAGACAATAGGCAGCAAAATCAAACGCCCTGGAAACGCACTCATGGAGACATTCTCAAAGAAACAGCCCCCTCTCCTCAGCTTTCCTGCATCGCCTCACAAATGCTGGCCAGACCAGTGACCCCTGTGTCACCACAAAACGTTTAATTAAAACTATGGAGCAAGCACTTCAAGGCACAATGAATATCCATGCTGCCTTCCACAGCAGAACTGGGGTCCCCAGCACGCAACGCTCTGGCAAAGCCTTCCCTTCCCTCATCACAAGCAACTGAGAGCGTGGGAGTTGAACAAGGATCAGTATTAATCCACTAAACCACAGCATGAGCTCTGCAGGAACTGGCAAGACTGGTATTGTTTCCAGTTGCAAAGAAGGCAAATAGTGCCAGCCCCAGTCCTCTCCCAGTGCAGATGTGTGGAGCTTTTGCAGACTTGAGAATGTGAAGACACCCCCATTCCCCATCCTGAGAACCAGATCCCTCACACACCCGCCAAGCAGTGCCTGCTCTCAAGGCAGAGTGGCACTCTCAATTCTTTTATTTTTCCTATTTTCTTATTTTTATTTTTCTTATTTTCTTTATATATATTTAATTTATTTCTTATTTTCTTTATGTTTATTTTCTTCTTTTTATTTTCTTATTTTCATTTATATAATATTTTTATTTTCTTATTTCCTTAATTTTTATTTTCTTATTTCATTTTTTATATATATTTATTTTCTATTTTCTTTATATTTTCTTATTTTCTTTATTTTTATTTTCTTATTTTCATTATATATATATTTTATTTTTCTTTATTTTCTTCATTTTTTCTTATTTTCTTTATTTTTTCTTATTTTCTCTTCTCCCATTCTCAACAATTCTCTTTCATTTGTCCCTGAATTAGGCATTAGAAAAAAAGCCATTTTGAAGACAGGGTTTTCTTCTAGGTGCTTGCAGAATAGAGACGCTAAGAATATTCTCTCCTGAATAGAGAGAAGAGCTGGAGAAGCCAGATCCCTCAACACACTCCCAGCAATGCCTTGCTACTCAGAAGGCAGAGTGACTCTCAAATTCTCCTTTATTTTCCTATTTTGCTTATTTATTTTCTTTATTTTCTTTATATATATTTAATTTATTTTCTTATTTTTCTTTATATTTTATGTTTCCTTATTTTTCATTTTATAATATATTTTATTGTCTTATTTTCTTACTTTTGAGTTCTTATTTTCAATTTTTTATATATTTTATTTTCTTATTTTCTTTAATTTTTCTTATTTTTCTTATGTTTATTTGTCTTATTTTCAATTATAATATATTTTTTATTTCTCTTATTCTTCTTTATTTTTTTCTTATTTTCTTTAATTTTTTCTTATTTCTTTATTTTTTCTTAATTTTCTCATTCTCAATCTCTCAAAACAATTCTGTCTCCTTTATTTTCCTGAAATTAGGCATTTAGATAGAAAAGCATTTTGAAAGAAACAGGTTTCCTTCTAGGTCTTCCAGGCTGAATAGAGAGAAGAGCTGGAACCAAAGATCCTCACACACCCCAGCAATACCTGCTACTCAGAAGGCCAAGAGTGGCACTTGCTCAATTCCTCTATTTTTTCTTATTTTATATTCTTTTGATTTTCTTATTTTCTTTATCTATATATTATTTATTTTCTTATTTTCTTTCTAATATTTGATTCTTTCAATTATGAGTTTTTGCTACTTCTCGAACTTCTCAAGATGTTCTGCTTTATTTTCCCTGAGAATTACGGCATTAAAGAGGCATTTGTGAAGCACAGTAAGTTTCCTTCTAGGTCTTCCAGGCTGACATAGAGGAGAAGAGCTGGCAAAACTCAAAGGAAGGCCTGTCAAAAGGAATAAAGCAAAATAAACCCATCAACCTTAGAAGGAAACCTAGCACAGGCTCTGACAAAGGCAATTAAAGTAAAATAAACCCCTCATGCTATAAGGAATCAGCCACAGTGGTGGTTTGCCTGGGATGGGCTGATGGAGTTCAGCATTATACCAACACAAGGAATGGTTCCTGGGGGTGACTGGGCATACGTTCCAGGGAGGAACATCCCAAGCCAGACACCAATTCTAGGTGTTCACAAGGTCTGGAGCTTCCAGAAAAGCTTCCCACGCCAAACACAAGGACTCTTTGCAATTTAATAACACTCCTGATCTTCTACACGACATAACCACATCCACATGCATTTCAACCACATCCAAGGACAGACTGGGTGTCTGTATTTTTAAATCACAAGGGCTCCCCAGAGCATACGCAGTCAACAGGGATGAATTTCCAGAGCCAGCAGATTTTCAGCATTTACAGGATCTCCTTGGCCTGCCTTTTTTTTTGGTGTCTCCTCCTGTGTAGCTCTTCTCCTGGAGCCACAGCTCTGGACACACGCCCGCACAGCCATGCAGCCTACCCAGACCTCAGTGGGGACAACAAACCCTTCCAGCCTTGGCACTGAAAGGGTCCCACTGAGTGTTAAATGACTGTGCCTTTGCTTCCTTTGGCCTCTGACCTCTCACCCAGAGACCCTAGATCCAGAACTATCCCCACGAACATATCAAAGGCTATACTTCCTTCACTTAACCATGATCTCAGGATAATTACCGCCATATCTACAATCTTCGAGGTTACTCCTCATCTTATCTTTAGATCCGATATACTTTGTCATATGCGACTGATATACTACGGTTTCCAGAAGTAAAATTCCACTAACGCAATATTTTCCCTCTAGGTGATTAACCTCTGAGGAACAATTGATCCAAACAATTCCAACTCTAAGATACACCCAAGGGATATACGCCGCCATACACGAATGCGCGAAGGGCGGCTTCAAATTCCCCTAATCCCTCAACGAAATTTGTCCCCACGGAATGTTGATACCGCGACCAGTCCACAGTCCCAGGGTAAATTCGGACTACCAGAATCCAAGGATACCCCATCGACATACATTCCAGGGTACACTTCCACTAACATAAGATCGCAGGAGTATACCCCAAGTAAGGATCCAGTATGGATGGAGCCAAGGCTCTGCTGGGCCCACCAAAGGAACCACCCTGAACTTGTTGGTTTCATAGTGATTTTACCCCATCTCAGGAGGCAGCCCCAGGAGCTCAGGATCCCAGCGCCCTCTCCTGCCAGGACAGCCAAAGGCAAGGGGAATGAATGGCAGGAGGCTCCCCATGCAGGTCCCACATCACAACCAAAACTTTCTTGTTCCCCAGCCCCAATCCTGCAGACACCAGCACTGCCGTTACTCCAGCCTCCTTCTACAGATGCCCAAGAACTTCACATGCTTGATTTCAAAACTCCTGTGAAAAAACAAAAAGCAGAGAGTCCCCATTGTTTTAGGGGATCCCCTTCAGTTGCTCTCCCTTTCCCCTGCTCAGCCCGCAGGCCCTGCTTATAGCTTCCATGCTATTCAACCATTGCTGGCACAGAGGAAGTTCCTGCTGTCAGGCAGCCCCCCAGGCTCACCCTGCCTTGCAGGAAACAGTGACCTGTTCAAACACCCTGGGGCAGCTAAAACACCTCAAGCCTGCCCCAGTCACGCTTTCCAAAGGAGCCACCACTTGGCACACTACATCCTGGCTCTGGGCCAATTCAGCCCTCCAGAAGCAAAGGAGGATGGAAAAATAGCCAAAAAAAAAATCAACTTGAGATGTTCGCAAGCAGTCCCCAAAAGCATGCCGCAAGTGCTTCTCCTAAATGGGAAAAAGAGGCCCCTGTAGCACTCAGGGGGCAGAGCTAGCAGTCAACGGGAAGAGGGGCACCAAGCCAGGAGGACAGGGAGATTTGCAGCAGCAATGCCAACGGGAAGGAACTGCCACGTGCAACCCCCTAATGACAGAAATAACCCTGAGCGAGGGCTGAGTTCGGGGGGCCTGGAACGAGGGCAAATTGCTTCAAGCAGCTTGAAGGGCCTCCCACCCGTGGAACACAGCCCGCCTGGGCCACTCAAGCCCCAGCCTGGCAACTCAGCACTCCCCTGTGGCACCCCCTGGGCCACATACCACAGCCCCCCTGCCCCCTGGGCACTCAGCACCCCTGGCACTCCCTGGGCACTCAGCCCCCTCCTGAGCACACAGACCCTCCCTGGGCACTCCCTGGGCACTACATGCCCCCTGGGCCACTTCCCCTGGCACAAGCCCTTCCCCTGGGCACTACTCCTCTCCCTGGGCCTCCCGGCGCAGACTTCGATGCCTTCCCTTTCTGGCACTCCAGCATCCTCCCTCCTGGGCACTTCAAGCCCCTCCTCTGGGGTCACTCCAAGCAACACCTCCCTCCCTGGGCCACTCTTCAGCCCCTCCCTCTGGGCACTCAGCACTCCCTCTGGGCACTTCGCCCTTCCTGGGGGCCACTCAGACACCCGCTCCCTCCCCTGGGCACTCAGACTTTCACCTGGGCACTCAGCACCCACATCCCAACCAAGGCCATCTCCTCTGCTGCACTTTGGGAGGTGCTTTCCAAACAAACCTTCTCCACAGGGCCTGCTTGGAGCTTGGGACAGCATCTCCTGCCAGCTGGAGGGCAGACAGCAATCCCTGCCCTGCAGGGAAGTGCTGACAGCKCAGAGCAGCCCGGGGCTGTCCCCGCTGTCACCAGCCCCTGCACAGCCCAGGCACTCAGAGAGCTCTGGAACAGGATGCTCTCATGCAGCTCTGAGGCCAATCTGCACACAAACAGGCAATCAGTTGGAGAAGGAGATGCCCACTTGGTCCCTTGCCAGTCTGGAGACAGATTTAAGACAGGCGGGAATTCAATCTCCGGTCCAGATATCACTGTGGCCAAACAGGCCACCTCCTCTGCTGGCCTCTGGGAGGGCCTCTGGCAGCACAATAAAAGGAGTATTTAGCTTGAAAAAACTGGAGGCCAAGGAGGCATTTTGCAGCCAAGCTTCATATAAACACATTGATAATGCTGTTAGCATGGGGCTGGGAGCAGCGGGGCTGCACAGCAACAGCAGGCCTCTGTCTGCCTCAAGAAAGCCCCTTTCTTGCCCTGCACATGTTTAATCCATGATCTGTGTCTGCTGCCAGCCCCAGTCGTGCCAAAACCTGCTCACCTCATCTGTCTCCTGCACATCCAGGGATGTGAGTGAGGCAGAACCGCAGGGCTCACTCACAAACCCCTCTCTGCTCTGTGCTGTGAAACCTCCACCCCATCCTCTCCAAACACCTTCTGTGCTGTCCTGCTCTCTGTGCTGTCCTGCTCTGCAGTGGAACCTCCACCCCAGCCTCTCCAAACACCTTCTGGTTTATTATTATTATTATTATTATTATTATTATTATTATTATTATTATTATTATCATTATCTGTGCTGTCCTGCTCTGCAGTGGAACCTATACCCCATCCTCTCC
The DNA here is from genome assembly GCA_002167245.1 of Sporophila hypoxantha. Taxonomy (NCBI): domain Eukaryota; kingdom Metazoa; phylum Chordata; class Aves; order Passeriformes; family Thraupidae; genus Sporophila; species Sporophila hypoxantha. The sequence continues at coordinate 2,521,423 of NDFG01000151.1, forward strand.
AAACACCTTCTTCTTCTTCTTCTTCTTCTTCTTCTTATTATTATTATTATTATTATTATTATATAATATCACAGGGTGGAAAACTTAGAGTTTAAGGGTTTAGAATACAGTAGTACATATAAAGCAAGATGAAGGTTTTAGGGCAGTGGCTGGTCCTTCTCCTTGTTCTCCACGGGTTTGGGTGGTTTTCGTAATTGGATTAAAAAGTCCCCATTGCAGGGCCATGAGTGGTTGGTTATTGGGTTAAAAGTAAAAATAATTGAGGTGTCATTTCATAATTGGAGAGTTTATCCTTCAAAGGCCTTGTAGAGAGACAAGGCTCCATTTTTTGGTTTGTTAGAGTGAAATGCAGTAGAACTCTTGGTTTGTGAGACTGTAYCAGAGATAAGAACTAATGAACACCTGAGTCTCAACAAGAAATACCATCTCACACAGTAATCCCAATCCTGGCAAAAAGAAGTTAAGATTTGACAGTGGGGGACAATTTAGCACCAAAACTCAATGTCACCTTTGCTCACAGAAACTTTCCGGCCCCCACGTCCCCTCTGCACCTCTCAGAGAGAGGCTGGCCCAGCTCTGTGGGCAGGAAACAGCCTCAGCAGCCACAGGATCAGAGCATCACAGAATCACAGAATCACAGAATCACTGGGTTGGAAGAGATCTTCAGGATCATCGAGTCCAACCCAGCCCCAGCACCTCAACTCAACCCTGGCACCCAGTGCCACATCCAGGCTTTGTTAAACACACCCAGGGATGGGGACTCCACCACCTCCCTGGGCAGCCATTCCAGAGCTTTATCACTCTTTCTGTGAAAAACTTTTTGCTAATATCCAACCTGTATTTCCCTTGCTGCAGCTTGAGGCTGTGTGCTCTGGTTGTGTCAGAGCTGCTGGAGAAAGAGCCCAGCCCCAGCTGAGCACAGGCACCTTTCAGGAGTTGTGCAGAGTGATGAGGGCAGCCCTGAGTCTCCTTTTCTCCAGGCTGAGCATCCCCAGCTCCCTCAGGGGTTCCTCTCAGGGTTTGTGTTCCAAGCCCCTCACCCCCCATCCTCGCTCTGCTGAGGATTTGGGACACTTGGATTCACCTGTCACATTGGTGCAGTCCCAGYACAAATCCTGGGAGCCCATCCCTGGCAGATCTGCCTTGATGTGGCTGTCACTCTCATTTGTGTCTCCCAGCAGCTTTGCTGACTGCTTGAGAAAARGCAGGTTTGTGCAGCTCCTGTCCCTCCTGAGCTCAGCCAGCCGTGCTCTGCCTGCAGCCACCTCCAGCTGCAGGGGACACAAAACCCCTCCTGGCACAGGGGAGACAATGGCAGCAAAATCAAACCCCTGGAAARGCACTCATGGAGACATTCTCAAAGAAACAGCCCCTCTCCCTCAGCTCCTGCATCCCTCACACCTGCTGGCCACCTGCCACCACCCCACAGTGACCCCTGTGCCACCACAAACGTTTAATTAAAACTATGGAGCAAGCACTTCAGGCACAATGAATATCCATGCTGCCTTCCACAGCAGAACTGGGGTCCCAGCACAGCACKAGCTCTGCAGAGCCTTCCCTTCCCTCTCACAAGGCACTGAGGCGTGGGAGTTGAACAAGGATCAGTATTATCCACTAAACCACAGCATGAGCTCTGCAGGAACTGGCAGGCTGGATTGTTTCCAGTTGCTAAAGAAGGCAAATAGTCCAGCCCAGTCCTCCCCCAGTGCCAGATGTGTGGAGCATTTGCAGAATTGAGAATGTGAAGACACCCCATCCCCATCCTGAGAACCAGATCCCTCACACATTCCTACATCCCTGCTACTCAGAGGCAGAGTGGCACTCTCAATTATCTTTATTTTCCTATTTTCTTACTTTTATTTTCTCTTATTTTCTTTGTATATATTTATTTTCTTATTTTCTTTATATTTTATGTATTTTCTTATTTTTATTTTCTTATTTTTTTATATATATTTTATTTTCTTATTTTCTTATGTTTTCTTATTTTCTTATTTTTTTTTTATTTTCATTATTATATTTTTTATTTTCTTATTTTCTTATATTTTCTATTTTTTTCATATTTCTTATTTTCTTTATTTTCTTATATATATTTTATTTTCTTATTTTCTTTATATTTCTTATTTTCTTATTTTTATTTTCTTATTTTCATTTATATATATTTTTATTTTCTTATTTTCTTCTATTTTCTATTCTTCTTTATTTTTTCTTATTTTCTTTATTTTTTCTTATTTCCTCTTCTGAATTCTCAAACAATTCTCTTTATTTTCCTGAATTAGGCATTAGAAGAAAGCATTTTGAAGACAGGGTTTCCTTCTAGGTCTTCCAGGCTGAATAGAGAGAAGAGCTGGAACCAGATCCCTCACACACCCCCAGCAATACCTGCTACTCAGAGGCAGAGTGGCACTCTCAATTCTCTTATTTTTCTTATTTTATTCTTTTGATTTTCTTATTTTCTTTATCTATATATTATTTATTTTCTTATTTTCTTTATATTTTATTTATTTTATTTTCTCTTCTCAATTCTCAAATTCTCTTTATTTTCCTGAATTAGGCATTAAAAGAGCATTTTGAAGACAGTYGTTTCCTTCTAGGRCTTCCAGGCTGAATAYAGAGAAGAGCTGGCAAAACTCAAGGAAGGCTGTCAKAGGAATAAAGCAAAATAAACCCCTCACCTTAGAAGGAAACAGCCACAGSCTCTGACAAAGGAATAAAGTAAAATAAACCCCTCATCTTATAAGGAATCAGCCACAGAGTGGCTTTGCCTGGGAAGGGCTGATGGAGTTCACATTATACAACACAAGGATGGTTCCTGGGGGTGAYCTGGGCATCTTCCAGGGAGGAACATCCCAAGCCAGACACAATTCTAGGTGTTCCACAAGGTCTGGAGCTTCCAGAAAAGCTTCCCACCCCAAACACAAGGACCTCTTTGCATCTTATCACCACTCCTGATCTTCTACACAACGATAACTCTGTCTTTCAACCACATCCAAGGACAGACTGGGTGTCTGTATTTTTATCACAAGGGCTCCCCCAGCCCATACCAGTCACACAGGGATGAATTTCCAGAGCCAGCAGATTTTCAGCATTTACAGGATCTCCTTGGCCTGCTTTTTGGTGTCTCTCCTGTGTAGCTCTCCTGGAGCAGCTCTGGAACACCCCACAGCCATGCAGCTACCCAGACCTCAGTTTTGGGGACAACAAACCCTTCCAGCCTGGCACTGAAAGGGTCCCACTGAGTGTTAACTGTGCCTTTGCTTCCTTTGCCTCTGACCCTCTCACCCAGAGCTGGGAGCTCCTCACAGCCAAGCCCGCTCKCAGCGAGCACTGCCTCAGCTCCAGAGCCAAGGAAACCCCTGTGGATTAGAGCCATGAGCTGTCAGAAAGGCACAGAGTGTCAGAAATCACCCAGAGGGCCAGGCCCTGTCACAYATGGCCCAGATTTATTGCCACTCTCCTTCCCTGAGGGAGCTGAAAATCTCAGAGCGCCCTGGCCTCAGGGCKAGCCCATGAAGTGCAGCTCCTCAAAGTCCTGCTGCTCCACTTCCCCACTCCACCCAGCACAGAAGCTCCCAGAGGTGTGGCATCCTCCTTTGCCTGCCAGCTGGGAGATAAACCTTCCCTCCTACGCCTTCCTCGGGAGAAAAACCTGATTGTGCTGGAGGGGGAGCGCAGCATCCCGAGCTGCTGGGAGCTCGCATCTGCAGCAGGGCACTGCCAAGGCACAGGGAGGTCAGAAACTCAGCTGGAGCCACAAAAAAACCCTAAACTGCTGAAGATGGCCCTGCTGGCCTCTCCCTGTGTGTGGGTCAGCTCCCAACACCTCCAGCAGCAGCGGGCATGGGATGGTTTGAAGCCATCCCACTGCAAGATCCCTGTGGCCTCGTGGCTCCCATCGCTTCCCAACGTGGCTCCCATCCCTTCCCGACCTCCCAGAGCTGCCAAAGCTTCTGGGGCATCTCTGCCTCTTGCAAGGGACGCCCAGCAGTTTTCATTTTGCCTGTCCTAGCCTCGTGTAAGAAAAAGAAGGATGTTTATGTAACCCTGGAAAACGCCGAGCGCAGCAGGACTGCCCGGGAAAGCGCGGGAGCTGGTGGAGCCCTGACAGCCACGTCAGCCCAGATCTCTGCCCTGAACTCACAATAATGAAAGGGCAGCTTCCTATTTAATGGAAAATAGCAAAGTCCTTGCCATGCAAGATGTTCTTGTTCATGGCAGATGCAGCTGATGAGCGGAGTATTAAATTCAAGTGGCCACTTCCAGRGCTTCCTGAGAGAGAGCAGCTCCCCACAGAGCCAATTCTGCATCCCTGCTGGAAAACACCAGGTTTGTTCATTGTTCTTAGTTTCTCTTTATTTTTTTTTAAAGGCAGTTTCTTTTCCAAGCCTGTAACAGGACTGAAAACCAGCCTGGCTTTATTGCTTGAGTCCATACAATACCAATGAGAGGGTATTTTTCTTCCAAATTTGCCCTAAACCAAGACAGAGGGCTATGAAGGGAATGTTTTTGATGGTTTGTTTTGATGATGGATCTGACATATCTGCTCGGAAAAAGAAAATCTTATTTGTGAGCAGCAGTCTGCCTTGGAAAGCAGCTTTATAAATATAGGCAGCTCCTAACAATGAGAAAATATACTAAAAGCATCCAAAAGGCAACAAAAAACAAGCCAGGCACCTGGGAGTCAACATCTAAAGAACCTGGAGGGAAACATGTGAGAGTCACTGGGAGCTGAGAACCTCGGGCAGGCAGAGGTGGGAYTGGCAGGGTTTCAGATGGAGGGGATGCCTCCACACCTCATTGTTGCAGACATCTTTTATGAAAAATCCTTTCTTTAAGATTTTTCCTCCTGAGAAGCTGAAAAGCCTCAGGAACAAAATGTAAACTTTGATTATCTGCTGCTGTGGAATGCAACAGGCAGATTTTTGATTGGCCTATGTTAGTTGTTTCTAATTAATGGCCAATCACAGCCCAGCTGGCTCGGACAGAGAGTCCAACCACAAGCCTTTGTTATCATTCTTTCGTATTCTATTCTTAGCTAGCCTTCTGATGAAATCTTTTCTTCTATTCTTTTAGTATAGTTTTAATGTAATATATATCATAAAATAATAAATCAAGCCTTCTGAAACATGGAGTCAGGTCCTTGTCTCTTCCCTCAACCTGAGGCCCCTGTAAACACCATCACACCTCATCTTCACCTTCCTCACACACCTACCACACTCTGCACATCCTCAGACACTGCTGACCTCCACAGTTCAATGCAATTCCTATTTAAGTAGAGAAGGAAACGTGAGAGACAGCTCATGGAACTCAAACAGCTTCTCCCAGATGGCCAGAYACAAACAGGGACCAGTCCTGCTTCTGCTGGTCCTTCCCAGCTGCACAAAGATTCTGCATCYCCACCTGAAGGGATGCAGGGAGAAGCAGCAACCTGAATTTCAACTCAAAACACAACATGAACTTCTGCCAAAGTTCAGGCAACCTCTGCCCCCTGAAGCTYTCCTTGGGTTCACACTGGATTTGAAGCCAGCAGGTGAAGTTTGACAGGAAAAGCTGACACTTCAGATGTGCTCCTCTGTCAACAGCTACAACARTTTACTGCATGGGGAAATCTGTCAGCAGAATGTCCTGTCCCAGCCAGGGTGCCTTTGAACAGTGTCCCACGTAGAATGGATTTCCCATGATTTGTGTTGGGCAATGCAGCCAGGGCACAGAGGGGCTCTGTCCTGGATMGCCAAGCAAATTGTATTRCATTTGCCYTCTGTYTGGCAGCTGSCTTCTGTTCAGTGYGCAGRTTTCCTTATCTCTTCCACACCCAATCCTCRCTCAGGGGAGACACCTGCTGATAACAGCTATTGAATGTCCCTGCATGGCTGATAAGAACTACAGCATCCCATTGGGAGATGGGAGCCCAGAGGGAGCAGCCAAGCATTCCTACCTGGATATAATCTGAGATTCTGGAACACCAGCACAGCTTCTGCACTGGATTTCCCAGAGGAACAGCAGCTGCCTCTTCTTCCCCTGGATCTTCAGAGGAAGAGACTGCACCTTTCTCCAGGATCCCTGCTCCAGCAGAACACCCCTGACACTGCAGGAGGGCTGAGCCACAATTCCAATGGGACTGCTGCCAGCACCCTGACCCACAGGGTGTCAGGTTGGGTTCTGACTCTGTCAGTGCTGTTTTGGTTACTGTATTGTTTATTTTATCTTTTTATTTTCTTCCCTAATAAAGAACTGTTATTCCTGCTCCCATATTTTTGCCTGAGAGCCCCTTAATTTAAAATTTATAGCAATTCAGGGGGAGGGGGTTTACATTTTCCATTTCAGGAGAGGCTCCTGCTTTCCTTAGCACACACCCAGCTTTCCAAACCAAGACAGGCTCCCAGCAGAAAGAAGGCACTGACAGCCACCAAAACAACCTGCAGCCTTGTAGAAGAGGGAGCTGGCAAAGAAAAGGACTAGATGCTCAGGTTTGATGGATAATTAGTGCTGTAGGGTGAATCCTTCAATGCAGAAAAATGGGTGCCCTGCTGTCAGCCCCTTGTTTGGATTCACAACTCTCTGTGAGCAACAAGCAGCAAAATAAAACTTTTCTTGTTATCACAGTCACAAAATGMTTTGGGTRGAAGGYACCTTAAAGATCATCTTGTTTCAGCCCCTCTGSCATGGGCAGGGACAGCTTCRACTATCCCRAGCCCTGTCCAACCTGGCCTTGGATGCTTCCAGGGATGGAGCACACACAGGGTCTGGCAGAGGAGCAAATCTTGGGTGAGCAGGCAAAGCTGAGCTTTACCAGAGACAGAGCAGGGCTGCACCAGGAAACTGCACACAGAGAGGAGGGGGAGGAAGGCAAGGAGCCAAGAGAGGGAGAGCTCAGGCTGAGACCCCACCCTTGCTGCTCAACCCRCCCTGATACCCCTCCTGCTGCCTCTGAGGCCCTTTTCTCCAAAATACCTTTTCTTCCTGCAGCACTTGTGTGACTCCCACAGCTCTCTGGCKGCCCTTCAGCCCCCACAACCAAACCAGCTCTGCATCACCCACTGTCCAACATCCCCTTCCTCCACCCCTTGTGCCGCTGGCTGTCACTTCTGCCCTTGTGCAGGGCAAGATAAAGTTTCCTCTGCAGCTGCAGACCAAGGGCCACTCTCTGAGCWGTCTTGAGATGAAGAGGGAGCTGTGCAGTGTGGGAATCTATAAAATGYGAGGGTTTTAGTGGAGATGTGACAGAGGTGAGCAGAGGACACCAGAGGTGGGTTTTACCCAATCTGGGGGTCAGCCATGAGATGATTGTTGAGCATCCCAGCTGCTGCACTGTGATGGTGTTCACAGGGCTCTGAGGKTGAGGGAAGAGARGAGGATCTGACTCCATGTTMCAGAAGGCTTGATTTATTATTTRATMATATATATTATATTAAAACTATACTAAAAGAATAGAAGAAAGGATTTCATCAGAAGGCTAGTTCAGAATAGAAAAAAAAAGAATAAATAACAAAYGRTTGTGGCTCYGACAGAGAGTTCGAGCCAGCTGACTGTGATTGGCCATTAATTAGAAATAACTGCATGAGAGCAATCACAGATCTACTTGCTGCATTCCACAGCAGCAGATAACCATTGTTTACATTTTGTTRRTGAGGCCTCTGCTTCTCAGGAGAAAAAAATCTTAAGGAAAGGATTTTTCATAAAAGATGTCTGTGACACTGCACAGCTGTACCCACAGCAAGACAGCACCAGAGCCATGCCACAACCTCTATCTGTGTCATTTTGGAGCAAGGCCAGGAGCAGGAAACAAACCACACAGCCCCATCAGTGCTCAGTGAGACTCAGCAACATCCCCCAAGGCCTCAGAGCACAGCCAGCACAGAGCTCTTATACACATCTAGATGTGTATAAGAGACAGGTGCTCAGTGAGACTCAGCAACATCCCCCAAGGCCTCAGAGCACAGCCAGCACAGCACCCCAGCACAGAGCCCAGTACCACCAGTAACACCAGTTACTGACACAAACTGGTCAGCAAAGGGGGGACACAGCCTGCATCTCAACAGGCTCCTCCAGAGGGTGTCCCAAGGGCTGGAAAGGCACAAGAGCAGGATCCAGAACAGCCCTTGTGGATGGAAACACCACCCCCAGCACTCAGCTCTGCTGCAGAGGGGAGCAGGGAGGGTTTCCTGGTCCGTGGCCAACTCTGCTGTTTATGGAGGATGTGCCTTCCCCAGGGTGTGTTTCAACAGAGCACGAGACTCACAATTTCACAGCTCACTTTCCCTCTCCACCCACCGGGAGCTTCTCATATATTCTGGAAAAAAAAAAAAACAAACCTACCCCAAAACAACCAACAGCTCTCCAGCCTCAGTGGTTTCCAAGCAGGCTCCCCTCCCTGAGGAGCAGCTGTCAATGCAGAGAGCAACCAGGGCTTTTCAGGCTGCCAAAGTCAGGTTTGACCAGTTCTCCACTTGAATGGATCAAAGAATGCAAGAAAGGGGAGAACTGGGAAATATTTTAGGTGCTGAAGCCCTCTCATGGTCCAACAGCTTATCTGACCTCAAGGCTGCCTGCTTTGCTTCTATCTTGATAAATCTGTGAACAATTAAACACAAACCCTCTTGGTGAGCGTTCCTGGAACGGCAGCTCCAGCTCCAGACTCTACAGAGCCAAGAAAAGCCACAGGGGGAAGGAAAACAATTAAAAGTTTCAGGGTTGGGGAGGGAGAACTGGGGGAAATGGTAGGGCCCTACAGGATCATCCTCATTTCCAGGGAAAGACAGGGGAAAGCTTAAACACCGCAGCAGGAAACAGCAGGGGAGGGAAAAGGTACAAGAACAGGGTCCAGATGTGCTCTTCAGGGAGCAGAAGAGATCAGATAGCTCTGGCTGGTGAGAGGGGCAGGCAGGGACACACCAGAGTGGTGCTGTAGCTGTGAACACAGCCCTGGCAGCACCAGCATCCCTCCAGGGGAAGTTCTGCCCGTGCCAGCCCGAGGAATGGCCATAATTCCCTCTCTTTGGCCCCAGCAGGGACAGATCCAGTGGGAACAACTCCACCCTGGTGCCCACCTACAGCCCAGCCCCACATCCCAAATTATCAGCAGCAGCCACTGCCCAGAGTGAGCCTCACCCAGCCCTGCCTGGAGGGGCTGACACATCCCGGGGTCAAATTCCCGGCTTTATCATCCCACATCCCTCGCAGCAGATCCTGAAGTGCCGGGGAAAAGCAGCGGAAAGCACCCACCTCATTTTCCATCTAGGAAGTGAGAGCACACGTGTTAAATGATTTACCCAAGGGCACGGAGTGATTCAGAAGGGCAGGAAGAGGATCCACAGCCCTGCTTTAAAGTGCCACGAGATCATTCCCCCCTGCTGCTGCTCAAATCCTGACTCACTGGTAAATAYAAGCTGTGCCAAAAAGCAAATCTGTTCAGGAGAGGGGAACCCTGATGCTTTTAGGATTGGGGCACCCCTATGCTTTCAGCACTGTTGTGATAAACACTGAACATTTTACTGAATAAAACCRCTCCCTATAAGGAGAAATAAATTGTCCATTTTACTGAATAAACCCCCTCCCTATTAGGACATAAATCAGAATTTGCTGTCCTCAGTTSTAAACCTCAGCAGTTATCTGCTTTTTACAGCCAGACACAACCTTTCAGAGGTGAAATTCAAGTGGACACCTGGAGGGTGAAGGGACCTCCCTGGGACAGACAGGGGAGAAGTGAGGCAGATGTGGGCAGGGGGAGGCTGGAAGGAGGCTGGAGCAGGGATTGCTGGCAGCCCTCACAGCTCCTGGGGCTGGGCAGGCAGSGTGGCAGTGCCCACCTCATCCCTCCAGCCCCGGGGGTGAGCCAGGGGCATCCACAGCCCCCAGAGCAGCACACCACTGCTGCTTCCTGCAGCTGCTCATCCCTGTCCCACACCTGGGACGCACACCCCACTGGCTCTTCCCAGTCTGGAGTGGAGTGCTCCCATTCCAAAGAGGTGGGAATTTGATCTCACCCTTCTTGTATTACTAATAACTCATCCCCTGACCCAAACCCTGAACTCCATCCTTGTGACACCCTGTAAAAACCCCACAACCCTGCCTTTGTGGGTCTTTCATCTTCATCCCGCCCCTTGTCCCTGGGGATAATAAAGAGATTTTTGAGCTTTCTGAAACTAAAACTTGTCTCATGTTGTTGCCATGGCCAGCACCAGCAGCTGCACCCTCCCTGGACATGATGAACTCTGTTGGAACATGATGCAACAAATGGTGGAGAATGTGGAGAGACAGTGAGGACAYCACGACCAGCACCCCATAATTCACCCCCTGAGGGCTACACTTGTGAGACCCCATCTGAAAAAGACTCAAGAGCACCATGGCAAGAAYCCAGGTTGGGAGTGACCTTAAAAACATGGGGGTAAAAGCTTATGGGGAGGGGAATTCCCAGTAAGGCAATCAGCTAATGGGACTGGGTGATGGGGCTGGCATCTACCGTCACTCAGTGAGATGTTTAGGAACAGTTTAAGTTTTTTTGGTTTTCATGTGCAACACAACACACCATCCCACGAGCTGTCACCCCTGCCAGGRCCCTGGCACCCCACTCCCAGCCCTGGCACATCCCTGGGGATGGGGATGAGTCAGTGGGAGTGACAGACTCTGAGTCAGAGATGGTGGCCAAAGCCTCAGGGGATGCTGACACATCCTGCCAGGATMGTGGGGTCAGCTGCTGCAGGGCAGGGTGACCCTGATGCCCTGCAATGGCCACCCAGAGCAGAGGCTYGACAGAGCTGAGAGGATTAAATGGGTCTTTGTTAAAGATCTCCAACAGATTGGGCTGCCAAAAGCCRCCTAGAGYRTGCACCCAAGATGGACAATGGTCATGAGTTTRTCAGACAATTATAAATTTYGTCTATTTACATATCAGAGGTTAATTGRCCAATTACAGCTTCAGGTAATGAAATCACATTCCCCCATTTTGCTCCTCCCTAATTCACTTTTGTTTATACCTTTTCAGGCCTGAGGCTGTGATGGTGCCCTTGGAACAGTCTGACCAAACTGTGAAGAGAGCTTACCAACACTCTATATAGAGCTCAGAGTTATACTCTAATGCAGTACAGGAGCTGAAAAATAGAAAAGCTAAAAACTTAAGGCATCAGAGGGCCAGCCCAGGGATCTGTCACCMGGGATGGGACAGATTTCCTAGAGGCATCCTGGTGGGCAGTGAAGCCAACCAAGGTGTTTCTCATGCAGGGATCCCCCCATGTGTGTGCTAACAAAGCAGCCAGAGGTTTCAGGGTGTTATTTACAYGGTGTAGGTTTGAAAAGGTCAGTTGAAGCAGCAGGAGAAGCCTCTTTACACTGCTTTACACATGGTGTAGTCAAGGCAACAGGTCCCTGGAGTGGAAAATGGGAGATCCGAGGCTGATGCACAGCCCCAGGCAATCGACCCGTTACAAGTTACCTTGTGAAGAGACATCACAATGTGTCTGTCAAAGTCCTCGGGACCTTGCAGCCTCCAGCTGCACTGACAGCAATCCAAACCCTGAGAGCAGAGCTGGGTCCCTGCAGCAGTGTCACAGCAGCAGGGACACAGAGCCACCCAAACCACCCCTGGGCAGCACAGCACAACCTGGGGGCTGGYTGAGCCCCCCAAGGTCAGGGCAGCACAGAGCTTGGCATTTCCAGCACCACCCAGGTGGGAAGGTGTAGGATTGTAAGAGGCATGCAGGAAGAATTGTAAGAGGCCACAATAATCATCTCCCCAGTGAGTTACAGCCGGAGCCAATGAAGATCACCACACCAACAACCAATTAAGACCATCAGTATAAAAGAGCGGAGACAAGAAGAGGCAAGAGACAGAAAGAAGAGACAGCAAGAGGAGTCAGATGGCTGCTGCAAGGATCCTGAAGAATCGCTGCAAGAAGGTATGGTGCTCAGAAGCCACAGGATCCTTGCAGCATAATGATAATAAGAACTGTTGCCATATACTTTATAATACTTAAAGCAACATATACAAGGCAGCAACATTGCCATATACTTTATAATACTTAAAGCAACAGGAAGGTCTGGAAAGTTCTTTGTTCCCAGCCTGGGGAGAGCCGGGGATCAGCAGCTGGAGCAGCTCCTGGGGAAGGAGCAGACACACAGACCCTCACACAGKACCCTGCTGCTCCCCTGCTCAAACAGGGGCTGCTCAAACCTAAAACCCAGAATCTCAGAAGAACCCAAACACAGGCAGTTCATGATCTGAGTTCACCCAAAATCAGCAGCACAGAGACAAAATCCCATTCCTAGGCACCAAAWCCAGCCTTACCCACCCCAAGATGTGTCTGCCCAACACAGCTGTTACCTGCAGGGTCTTTTCCTTCCTTCTTTTCTCCCAGCTAAAGCAGAAACTGTCCCTGGACTCAAATCCTGGCTTCAAGTGCTGATCCTGCAGCTTCACAGCACTCGGCTCCATGGAGCTGCTTTTCAGCTTCCTGGTGTCCTTTAAAACAGCCCCTCCTGCCAGCTCAGGGTTTGAACTCTCCATCTGCCCCCCTACAGCACCCAGATGGATCCAAACACACAACTGCCCCTGACAGAGGCTCTGGCTCCATCAGAGCTGCTTCAGCCAACGTGGGTCACTCCATGCTGTGTGTGCTGGGCAGGTTTGGTGCTGCCTGGCACTGCCAGGGATCAGACACACAGAAAACACCCAAAAACACCCAGAAAACGCCCAGATAACACCCCAGAAAACACCCAAAACCACCCAGAAAACACTCAAAAAACACCCAGAAAACACCAAAAAAACACCCAGAAAACACCAAAAAAACACCCAGAAAACACCAAAAAAACACCCAGAAAACACCAAAAAAACACCCTGAAAGCACCCCAAAAGCACCCACAAAACGCCCAGAAAACATTAAAAAAAAATCCAAAAAACACTCAAAAAACACCCAAAAACCACTCAGAAAACACCCAGAAAACACACAAAACCCACCCAGATAGCACCCAAAAGCGCCCAAAAAACACCCTAGAAAACACCCAAAAAACACGCCAGAAAACACCAAAACAAAACCACCTAAAAAACACCCCAAAAACACCCAAAACCCACCCAGAAAACACCCAGAAAACGTACCAAAAACACCCAGGTAACACCCAGATAGCACCCAAAAAACACTCCAGAAAACACCAAAAAATACCCAAAAAACCACCCAAAAAACACCTCAGAAAACACCAAAAAATACCCAAAAAACACCCCAGAAAACACCCAAAAACACCCAAAAAACACCCCTGCCCCCCAAACCCCTCATGTCAGCTCCTCTTATCAGCAAGGGCTGGGACACCAAGGCTCCTCCATCACCATGAGCAAGATGTGGAAGCACAAAACCCTGGAAAGAAACAAGCATCTGAAAGAAATAAAGAGCCCACATCCTGCAGATTGGGGAGGAGAGGAGAAAGTGCTCCAGGCAGGCAGTGCCAGCTGGCAGGGCTGGGCTGCTGGCATTGACAGATTGGCCCAGGTTGGGAGGCTGTGGAGAGAGAACCCAGCTTTGGGGGGCTCAGGGAGAGCAAATTCAGAATATTTGGATCAATTCCTTCATTAGCAGCCACACCAGAGGGTGCCCACACCTCTGTGCCTTGACCCAATGGGATTCTGAAAAAAAAAATCAGGCAACAGAAGCACCAAATTATGAATATTTGTGTGCTCCAATGTGCCAGAGACCAAACTTGGGTTGTCTTGATAATATGGTTTAAGTTTCCAGGCCGAGCCGGCAGCAGTGAAATGCAAGCCCAGCATTATTTCCACAGCCTTGAGTTACATCATGGCCAAAGCTGCAACCTGGAGATGCTGCAGAGCTCGGGCAGGCTTCCCCTCAAACCCCAGCACCCACTGATCCCCTGCCAAACTGGCTTCACTGGAAACCAGAATTTCCTTCTGTTTATCAAGTACCTGATAATGATGTAATCACAAAATTAATGCAGATCTGTTTAGGCAGCACTGAGTTCACATAGAAAAAAAAAATCTTCATTTTGATACAAGTAAGGCATTTTTTGACATGGAGAACAATCAGTCATTAAAACAAGCACCCCAGGGACATGGTACAGTCCCATTGCTAGGGGTTTTCAGGATGTAATTGAGCCCTGTGCTAGATAATCTCATTTAGGCTCCCTTTCCCACAAAAGGCTGGGCCAGGTGATCTTTTGGCATCCTTTCCAACCTGGGCTGTCATTCCACGAAAAAAACCCACACTCTCAGATTTATTGTGTGATTATTTGCTTGTAAAACTAATGCATTTTATTCACCTGTAAACCCCTGSTCATTCTCCCCCCCTCAAGCCACAATCCAGAGCTGTTTATAAGTCTCTAACAACACTCTTGGCATCAGCAACCCAAAACTGAGTTAAACCTCACACTGCAGGGCTATTTCACTTCACCAGCAGCTCAGGCTCACAGGTGTCCCATGGCAGGGAAGCAGCACTGGGTTAATCAGGATAAATCAATTTAACCACAGCAGCCTGAAGTGCTGCTCAGCCATGGGGAAATTCAGTTTTCAGTGTTGATGCTTAGGAAGGGAGAAGCTGCCCTTGCAAACAGACACTGCTGGGAAGAACCAAGGATAAAGCCCAAGAAAATTCTCTAAAATGGGTCAGGATGCATGGATATTGGTTGGGCACACACATAAAGGATTCTGTGTCCATCCTCTGTCCAGASAAGCCACCAAGCCCACGTGGAACAGCCCCAGATCCCACCCACAACCCTGTTRTGGGGATTCTCCTCACTGCAGTGTCAGAACAGCTCCCAGCTGCAATTCTGCAACCSCTTCACTGCCAGGGAGCTTCAGCAGAGGCCCAAACAGCAGATCCTCACCCAAAATAAAGGGGAATGGCAGCACAAACCCCTTTTCCTGASGGCTTACAGAACACCAGAGGCAGAGCAAGGAATTCTCCCTACATCTTCTCCGGCTCCTAACATGGGGGTGCCACAGAGCCCTGAGCCCWACACAGCACTTCTCTCTAACAAATCCCTCTGTCCACGAGTTCCAGCCYCAAGGAAAAGCCAACAGGACACAGATATTGTGCTTCTGAGATCATTAAGGCAACACAAGACATGTGTTGACCCAGACATACTTCCCTCGCTACGTACTTGCTCCTACTCAGCATTATGGTATGCTGGACCTTGGAAGAGCCCTGACTCGCATGAGAAATGTCCTCCCTCACCCRAGCAGCATGGGAATCGCCTTGCTGGGAGGCTCCAAGTCATCCAGCACAGAAAAAGGATCTGCAGAGGAGCTGCAGGCCTGGGGCTGGCCAAGCRGAGCAGAGTTACCTGAGCTGTCAGGCCAGGGATGAGTTGTGCCCCACAGTGGGACCATATTTAATGGAGATGAGCAGAATTTCCAGCAGATTTAAGAGCAGACATCAGGAAATGGATCATGCTTCATACCTTGACGTGCCTCACACAAGTGGGGGAATGTATCTGCTGGCCAGGCAGCCAGAGGGGCTGGGAGCAGCATGGAGCCTGCAGAGGCAGCTCCAGAGCCCCAAAAACCCCAGACCCTTCCCTGAGAGACCTTSTGCTCACTGAGACAGGACCTGCAGCCAGCACAGGGTGCTGCAGAACACGTGGGGTGAGGTACAGGTGGTTTTTACAGGGCGCTGCAGCAAGGGATGGGGTCAGCAGCAGGCAGGGGAGGGTTAAATACACAGGGGAAGGTGTCCCTGAGTGCCAGGGCTAGGTCAGTGCACTGGGATCTCACAGGAGGTGGAACCATGTGTAAATGCACAGCCTGCTGTCCCACATGTGGTGTGCTGCAAGCCAAAAGAAAAAGGAAAATGTCTGGCAAATAAGGTGTGTGGCTGTGAGAAGGCACTAAACAGAGACATGTCAGGCTTTTATCTGCCATTTCCTGGGGACACAGAGAAACCTGAGACAGGAAAAATAGCTGAAGCCTTCAGAAGCAACCCCAACCCCTCTGCCCTGACACACACCTTTAGAATATTAACTTTTATCTTAAAAAATTGAAGGAACAAGTACATCCCTCACACCTCCAGCCATCACAACCAGCACCCTGCTTTCCTTTCCTCTTTCTCAGTTCAGGCATGCAGTGCTTCCCAGGCAGCTCTGAGAATATCAAAGATGTTTTGTTGTGACCACCCAGCCCCTGCAAATCACACCTTGCAATCAGGGGCTGTGTCCCTGCTGCTCAGGATGATGGATAAAACCAGAATATAATATAATATAATATAATATAATATAATATAATATAATATAATATAATATAATATAATATAATATAATATAATATAATATAAGTATAATATAATATAGATATAATTACATATTATAGGAATATTGATATAATATTGAGTTATAACAAATAAATTATAATAATAAAAATATAATAATAATCAAATTATAAACCATAATATAAAAATATAGCACATAATAAACATACCTGRAGTGGGTTTAACTGAAAGGTTCAGAGTGATCACCAATGGGTTAATTAACTCTTTCTTTTCTTTCTGTGCCCCTCCAGCCCCCATGRCTGGCTCTGCCCAACACGTGCCACTCACTGCAGCCAGGTGTTGTGATCACATATTCATCATCACCTGTTAACTCCTCAAATGAGCTTCCCCAGTGCAATTTTAAAATGAATAATTTCACTGGGAGYTCACACATCACTGCTGCATCCATCCTTACCCCACACGGCAGTAACCAAACCCTCTCTGCTCAGGGACAGGCAGACCTTTCCTTTTATTTGAAAAAGAGGCAAGAGGCCCCGCGGCATTGACAATTAAAGCTTTGTAGAGAGATCCGAGGCAGCCAAAGGGAAAAAAGGCCGCTAGGGAAAGACAGGAGAGCCATCTCCAGGCCAGTGCCACCAGCGCAACCTGGCACGGAGGGACAGAGCCCAGAGCTCCCAGCCCCAAACCAGAAACAATCCCATCCAGAGCTGGTGCTTTTCATGCTCTCATAGCTCTCAGAAATGCGTGAGAAATGAGTTAACTGGATTAGGAGAGACAAYCAGGTTCTGTGAGATTGTGTTCCTTCTGCCAGCAGCCAGAGGTGTCACCTGAGAGTGGCACCTTGTCACAGAGCAGGCAGCCCCTGGGGTGGCACTGACCCTGGCACAGCCCTGCAGCCTCACCTCACAGCTCCCTGAAGGTGTTTGCCATCCCCTGGGATGGGACACAGCTCTGGGAGGAGAGCCCAGGCTGTCCCTGGGCAGAGGACAGCCCAGGGGACAAGCCCAGCCCAGCAGCTGTGGGAAAACAGAGCTCAAAGAAGAGTTTAGGTGCAGATSCCACCCGCCCTGGAGTGCCCTCATCCCACCCAGCAGCCCCACTCCGGGCTCAGATCAGCTCTCCCCACCCACAGCACTAATTAAAAGCAGGTTTAGGGCCAGGGCAGTGACTGGGACAGGGCCCCCAATGTGGCACGGATCTGCTTTCATCCAAACCATCCCAGGCAGGGCCCAGCCTTCCTGCAGGCTGGGCCTGAGCTCTGCTGCCCTCCTGCAGCAGGGCCAGAGCCCCTGGCACCCCCAGAGCACCCCAGCAGGAGCAGGGGGAGCTGGGCTCTGCCTGAGCACCCACTCTGGGCCATGGATCTGAGAGTCAGCCTGGTGATACCAGCACCACAGAACCACCTAGGCTGGAAAAGACACCTAAAATCATCCATTCCAACCATTGTTTGCCACTTCTGTGCCCAGAATCTCTCCAAGAACAGTTTTGCCACACATGGTTTGTCCCCCCCTCCAGCTGAGCAGCTCTGCCTGCCTGTGCTGACTCCTTCAAGCAGGAACCTGCGGAGCAGATCAGAGGCCAGACCTTRAGGCCATCCATTTCCCCATCCCACAGCTCATGCCATGTATCATAAACACCACCAGGATGCTCTGCACCTCTCTGAGGTCCCACACAGCGTCTGAGTGAGGGCAGAGCAGTTCTGTTCATCATCCTGGCAACCTCCTCAGCTGAAYGAAGGCACACGCCACATTTATGTACACCTGGCCCAGGCCACCAGGCCCAGCAGCGTGCCATCCCTGCTCACAGCAGGGAAAACCAGTGGAAAACCAGTTCCAGATGCACTTGGATGTTGMTTTTTTGCAAATATTGCTGCAGGGCATTAGCAAGAGCTCCTGCACCTTTYCACAAAGATGTCCTGGGAGCAGTGACAGCCAGCCCAGGCACCAGGGRTCTGTGCCCCTTGCACAACCAACAGCCTGAGGGCTCAGAGATCCCCATCCTGGTGCTCCTTCAGAACAAAACACCCTGGATCACATCACCAGGGAGTCCCCTTTCTCCCCAGCCACCCTTTYCAGGGCTGCCCAGCACCTCTGTGAGGAGGAATTGGCCCCAGCACTGCAGCYGGGATGGGATCAAGCCCCTGTCACCCCCTCCTGTCCCTGCCCAGTGGCACAGGCTGCCCAGCCCAAAGCTGCCGAAGCTCAGGCAGCTCTCAGGAATGCTTTGAAGCGGCTGAGAGCAGAGCAGAGAGAGCACAAGCAGCAGAGAGGGACAGAGGGGTGAGGAGGTGCCAGCCGCACTCCGAGTGCACGATGCTCCTGCAGGTAAATCCTCATGCAGGGGCTCTCAGCACATCCCTGCAAGGGGCCAGCCGTGGGAACAGCCTTCCCTGGCCACAGCCTGGCTCCACCCTGGCTTCAGAGCTTCCTCTGGCCGCTGTGGTTTCCCTCCCAGCGCTGATGCCCGGCAGGGCACGCCCAGGATGAGAGCCCCTTGTGCCCTGGGGTGGCACAGAGGGACACCCAGATCTGCCAGCCTGGGCACTGCCACCCCTCGCTCAGCTGCCCTGCTCACAGGGGGACACCAGGCAGCCTGTCCCCTGTCCCTGCCACCAGAAACAGCGGCCACAGCCACCCTGGGCAGCTCAGGGCAGCAGTGCCACCCCCCCCAGCAGCTGCCCGGAGCTGGGAGCAGCTCTTGGAGTGCTCAGACATGCACCACGGGGCGGGAATTGCGGGGAATCAAATGGAGTTATTCATGTTATTCATTGCTCTGCCTCTCCCCCCACGCACGGCACGGCAAGGTGAAGCCCAGCAGAGAGCAGGGAGCAGCTCTGGAACACTCAGGGAGCAGRCKTGGAATAATCAGGGAGCAGACCTGGAACAGGCACGGAGCASCTCTGGAAAAGGCAAGGAGCAGTCCTGGAATAAGCAGGGAACAGTCCAGGAAAAAAAGCAGAGAGCAACTCTGGAATAAGCAGGGAGCAGTCCTGGAACAGGCAGGGAGCAGCTCTGGAATAAGCAGGGAGCAGCCCGAGAATAATCAGGGAGCAGCTCTGGAATAAGCAGGGAGCAGACCTGGAACAAGCAGGGAGCAGACCTCGGAGAATCAGGGAGCAGCTCTGGAACACTCAGGAAGCAGCTCTGGGAGAAGCAGGGAGCAGCCATGGAATAATCAGGGAGCAACTCTGGGAGAAGCAGGGAGCAGCCCTGGAATAAACACGGAGCAGTCCTGGAATAAACAGGGAGCAGCTCTGGAATAATCCGGGAGCAGCTCTGGAATAATCCGGGAGCAGCCCTGGAACACTCAGGAAGCAGCCCTGGAACACTCAGGGAGCAGCTCTGAAACAAGCAGGGAGCAGCTCTGGAATAATCAGCGAGGAGCCCTGGAATAATCAGCGAGGAGCCCTGGAATAATCAGCGAGGAGCCCTGGAATAATCAGGGAGCAGCTCTGGAATAATCAGGGAGCAGCCCCGGAACACGCCGGCAGCTCCTGCCCAGCCAGGCAGCATTGGGAGGGCAAAACCGCCGGGAGGATACTTTGGCAAGCAGCAAAATCTCCGCCACAGACACGCAGACACACAGACAGACAGACACACAGCCACGCAGCCAGGAGCCAACCTTCAGAGCAGAAGCGCGTCTCCATGCCAAGAGCTCGGTGATTTTCCTTCCTCCCTGTGCCCGGCTCTGAGCTCTGAGCTCACAGGCTCAGCATTCATCCCCCCGCGCACATGGGAGCCCAGGGGGGGAGAGAGAGAGGCACTCAAATGAAATCCAGACCTAGAAAGCAATTTCTTCTTTCCCCCCGCTTTGCTTTCCCCCCTTCGCCCCCCTCCTGGCTTCTGCTGGAATCACCGTCTGTCTCCAGGGCTCAGGAGGATGGGGGAAAAAAAAGGAAAAAAAAAGAGAAAAAAATGCAGAAGGGAAGCATTGCAGGAAAAAAAAAAAAAAAAGGAAATAAATAAAGGAATCGGCTGAAATCCACCCGGAGCTGGGCTGTTCTTCTGAAAGTACAGAAGCTGCTGGAAAGGTAGGAGGGCAGGGGCAGAATATAACATATTAAAAGATCAATAGCCTACCTGAAATCCGGTCCCTCTCCATTACTACGGGATATATTTAGCATCCGCGTGTCACGGCCGTCCCTTTTTTCGGTGGCGTCCCCTTCTTTCCCCCACTCTCCCTCCCTCCTTGCCTTGCCTCCTCCTCCTCCTCTTCCAAAAAAAGCTCTTTGTCTGGTCTAATTTCTTCAATCTGTTGCAATCATGAATGCATCCAAATTACCACATTTCCATGTGCTGATCATATGTTTGTGCTCCAAACTGAAGTAGCTTTGTCTCTTTGAAACGAAACAGAAGAGTAAGGGAGAAAGAGAAAGGAGGAAGAAGAAAGGAAAAGGGGGTACATGACCCGAAAAAYTCCTGTAACTCCCTGGAATACTCCAGCAGGCGCAGGAAAACTGGAAATCCCGAGTCCTCTGTAAAGCAGTCTTAAAGCTACAGCGTGCGAGTGTCCGGGGGAACGCTCCAGCCTCCACAGCTCCCTCTTAATATCCACCAGGAGATGCTTAAGGAACTTGGCTCCTCACAATAACACAGCCAACAGCTCGTCCAGCTTCTCAAATCTCTCCCCACTTCCCCAGCCTTATTTTCCTGCTATTTCCTCTATCCCCTCCTCCTTTCCTTGGCTCCAGCGTTTTAAAAGCGCGCAGATCCCGCACGCTCCCCCCCTTTTTTTTGCCAGGTCTGAAGTTTCGATTCATGCATAAACTATTCGGCTGATGAAGGCTGACTTCATTCCAAGCTCAGCATCACGGGGCTGCTGCTGCTGCTACCAGGCAGGACCCGGCTCCGGCATTCCCTGGTCCTCGGGGGCTGCCCTGGCAGCGCTTCTGCCTCCTCCCCACYGCCTGGCAGCGAGCAGCAGGATTTCCCAGCCTGCCAGAAGCGATAGTGGAAGTGTCTGGCCCGGGCAGGAGCTCRCAGTTCTCTCCTCYGAGGTTTGYYAGCGGGTTTGGCTGCAGGAGATGCCCGGGCAGGGGAGCAGAGCAGCCCTGCAGAGCCCGGTGCCCGCTGCTGCTGTGCCCACAGGGATGGAGGGATGGAGCAGAGCAGCCCTGCAGAGCCTGGTGCCCGCTGCTGCTGTGCCCACAGGGATGGAGGGATGGAGGGATGGAGCAGAGCAGCCCTGCAGAGCCCGGTGCCCGCTGCTGCTGTGCCTGCAGGGATGGAGGGATGGAGGGATGAGGGGATGCAGACATGGGCTGGCCCACATGGAAATTTCCCCTTGGCTCAGGCGTGAGCACCTCCAGCAGGGGCTGCCCTCTGCCCAAACACCCTGCACGGCCCTCCCGAGCCATCCCACACTGATTCCTGTTGATATTCATGGAATGACGAGGTTGGAAGAGACCTCAAAGATCATCGAGTCCAACCCAGCCCCAACCCCTCAACTAAACCCTGGCACCCAGTGCCACATCCAGGCTTTGTTGAACACACCCAGGGATGGGGACTCCACCACCTCCCTGGGCCAGAACTTTAWCACCCTTTCTGTGAAAAACTTTTTCCTCATATCCAACCTGTATTTCCCCTGGTGCAGCTTGATCCCCCAGCCAGATGCAAGGGCACAGCCTCCATCCCCAGAGATGACAAAGAAATCACTCAACCCCCATGCCAAGGCAATGCTGAGAGGGAAGGCACAGCTGTTCCACAGGCCAGGTGTGCTGACCTTGTGTCATCTGCACGGTCCAACTGACAGTTTTTGCCCCAAAAACCTCACAAGTTCACACAGAAACACCCAGMTGTGACAGCTGTGACACAGCCRGGCACTGCTCTCATGCCAGGGGCAGAAGGAACAGGTTATTTATTGCCCAACTGGAAGAATAAACCTCCAAGGAAAGACTCCAGGCACRACAGAAACTGCTGAAACCTTTGGGCAGCTTGGCCTTACTGCCCAAAGTAAGGACAGTCAGGACATTCTGTCCCTTTTCAACACTGAGGATTTGTCCTGTTCAGCAGCAGCTGCAGTTTCAGCGTCCCCYAACCAGAGGGAGGAACACAGCCAGCACCCAGCTGTGGGGTCAGCCCAGCCCCCAGGCAGCTCCAAGCCCTGCACATCCCCAGGGATGGGGATGGGAAGCAGCCCCAAGACAGCCCAATCCTTCAGGAAGGTTCTCTCCAATGTCTCTCTCTCCCAACAAGTTTTTCCCTGGGCAGAGGATTCAGATTCCTCCCCAAATCCTGCTCATTCGCTAGCAGAGCTCTGTGTGCTCCTGCTGCCAGAGCCCAGGGCACTGGAGGGAACAATGAGCAATGTTTTCCCATTGACAGGCTCATAGAACATTTCCTGCCTCACATCTCAAAGGTGCAGAGAGAGCACAAAGCAAGGACACGGGGGAGCTGCACAGCCCCGTGCAGCACAAACCCCACTGCCCTGCCTGCACCAAGCAGCCCCATGGCTGAGGCTGGAGAGGAAGGGAYAAACCCCGGGGAAGGATGGGGAGAGGAAGGAGGTGAATGGAAAGGAAGAAGGGATGGGGGCAGTGCTCATTTTAACCTCCAGACTTTAACCCATCAAGACCCAGGTGGCTGGGAAGGATAAAAGCACCTTTATTTGCAGGGCAGATCACCAGGGGGCACTCAGGGAAGTGAACCCAAGCTGTGCTTAATGCAATTGAGCTTGACATGCACAAAACCTCCAGGTAGCTGCTCTCATTCAGACCTGAGGTACTCATGTAAATTTTAAGGGATTCACTTTAAAGGTGCAGTGCTCACAAAGCACTAAAGGCAAATAATGGGGCGCCTATGATTGAGAGAGGGGTACCCCATGCTGATGGGGTTTGTTCCCTTCAGAGYGGTGTTTCCAGGGCTGGGAATTCCCCATTTTCCTCATTTTTTGAGAAGCTTCTCAGATGTCTGTTCAACTGGGTGTTCAGTGGTCTGTGCACTGTACAAGAGTACACAGAGAAAGCAAATACACATTCCATTTTCCAGCAGTACTGCTGCAGTGGGTTCTGTTCCACAGATTGCCAATTACAATCTCCCAGAGCTGCTAAAGGCTGAGGGCAAGTCAAGCACACCCAGATTTTAGGAGGAGCACAGAGAACTCTCTGCCCTGTCCAGCTCTGCCTTCTTGGGGTTCAAKCCCCCCTGGGGCTAATTTTGGAAAAGCCACAAGGAGAGGGAGGATGCAGGAGCAACTTCAGGGAAACCACTGCTGTCTGCTGTAAAAACAAGCCCYATTTCCATGTGCAAACAGTGCTCAGACACGGGGCAGAGCCCTGCCCTGCTGCCAGCCCYTGCTCACGGGGCTGCCACGGGCTGCACACGTTTTCCCTCCCAGCTTTGGACATGGCAGCCTGCAGGAAGTGCTGCCAGGTGTGGAGAAAGCAAGGAAGGAAATCACAAAAAAAAGAAAGTTGAGCAAGGCCTGTGCCAGGCTCAGCTGGAGCTCTCTCTGTCACACACCTATGCCAGGCCAGGACATGGAGATGAGCAGGGACTGTGGCCATGGCATAGAGCCCAGGGCAGCCAGGAGGGGCTTCAGGACTATTGTCACTGTCACCAGCCCCAGCAGGGGCACAGACACCTGCGAGAGTTCAGGGAGATSTGATTTGCTGCTCCTTGTCTGCCTCTCCAGGTTTATGCTGGGATTATGTTCCTGGGGCATTTAATTTGAGCTGTTTTCTTTCCTGCCTGGTTCAGTGCAGTCCCTCAGTCACAGCTGACCACTTCCACCTGTGGGAAATGGATTTGTAGAGAGTTTTAAAAGTTTAATGAAAGGTTATATATATAACCTTTCACTATAACATTTATATATATATATATATATATATAATATTTATATATTTATATTAAAATTATATATATTTTTATATAAATATATTTATATAAAGATTAAAATGAATATAAAATATATTTTTATATAATATATAACTATACAAATAAATATAAATAAATTATATATGTTTTATATATATTATATATATATGAATTTTATATATAAATTATATATATAATTTACTGTATATAACTACTGTATGTATTTTACTAAGATATCTGTATGTAAATTTTGAGATAAATGTTGATTTAGAAATGTTATAAAAMAGGATCGATATTGTTGAGAGAGAAATGGAGTTAGAAAAAAGTTTTAAAGGATAGTTTTGTAAATAAGATGAGTTATTTTAGAGAAATAGAATTATGAAAGACGTAGTGAGATTTATAAAGAGTAGCTTTAGGTGATTATTTTTAAGGTATTTATGGTATATTGTGGTAAAAGGTTGATAGGTTAAGAAACATTTATAGTGTTTTGTAATTAGGAAATAGGTGTTTTTTAAGAAATCTCTATAAATCTATTTCCCACACCACCAGGGTTTTAGCACTGGAGAGGATGAATGCTGCAAGCCCAGTCAGGGGATCATGAGGTTTCAGCACTGGGAAAGCTGCAGGAAGCAGCCAGAGCAGCCAAAGGCCTGCAGGGCCTGGAGAGGCAGGAAAATGGGGATTCAGCTTGTTCTTTTTACAGGTTATACAGAAAATGGGGATTCAGCTGGTTTCTCTTTACAGGTTATCCCAGAAATGGGATTCAGCTGGTTCTCTTACAGGTTATCTCAGAGAAAATGGGAATTAGCTGGTTTCTCTTACAGGTATCCACAGGAATGGGGATCATATCGCTGGTTCTCTTACAGGTTTATCCCAGAAAATGGGGAATTCAGATGGCTCTTTTCTTTACAGTAGTATCTCAGAAAATGGGCGATTCGCTGGTTCTCTTACAGGTTATCCAGAAAATGGGGATTTCAGCTGTTCTTTTTACAGGTTATCCAGAAAATGGGGATTCAGGCTTGTTCTTTTTACAGAGGTTATCCAGAAAAATGGGGATTCAGCTGGTTTCTTTACAAGGTTATCCAGAAAATGGATTCAGCTGGCTCTCTTACAGGTTATCCAGAAATGGGATTCAGCGGTTCTCTTACAGGTTATCCAGAAAATGGGATCAGCTGGTTCTCTTAAGGTTATCTCCAGAAAATGGGGATTCAGCTGGTCTCTTACAGGTTATATCCCAGAAAATGGGGATTCAGCTGTGTCCTTTTACAGGTTTATCTCAGAAAATGGGAATTCAGCTTGGTTCTCTTTCACAGGTATTCCAGAAAATGGGGATTCAGCTGGTTCTTTACAGGTTAATCTCAGCTCTCTCAGCTTGAACTTTGAGATAATCTGGGAGGAGAGCACAGAGGGAGGACAGTGTGGCAGAGCACAGCATTCCTAAATCAAATTATGTTTAGTGAAGCATTTGCACATGAGGAAATACAGGTCCAATCAAGTGCTCCAACTCAATCAAGTGTTACTCCATTATATTCACTCTGTGCTTTTACCCCCAGGCTGCACTGAGCCAGCAATGAGTATCTGAGCCTCCATGGACTGTTAGCCCTAAAAACCTTTCTTTTTACATTTTTATGAGCCTTGATGATGGGGAAGAAAGGAAACATTGGCTAAAACTGCCCTTTTCATTTGGGAAAAATTTAAAACCAAACCAAGGGGATGCTCCTCTTTCCAAGAGAGGCACTCACACTCTCAGTGCCGCTGCCCTGCTCTTTGCCAGGTGTTTCTTTGCCTCCTCACTCCATCACTCCCAGGTCCACACAAGGACCTGCCCTGCTCAGGCTGCAGCTCTCAGCTGCTCCACATGTCCTACCAAGCCCTATTTTGCCACTSCCTGGATATTTCTTACAAAAACCTCAATTTGCTCAACACAGGGGCACACAAATCACTCAGATCCTCCTGAGTTACTCCTCTCCTGAGCCAGAGAGCCCACCCAGGGCACAAAGCTCATCACCACACAGYGCTGGGGTGGCAGTGGCAGCAAGGSATGGCTGTGACAGCAGCAGCAGCACCTGGTCCCTCCTGCCCCAGTCCCACACAGCTGCTGAGATGATGCCCACAGAGTTTCCTGTGGAGGAACTTATCTTTAAGGGATTTATCTTTAAGGACAGTCCRTCTCCTCTGTGCTGGCTCTCAACCTCTCTGCCTGGAAGCCTCCAGCTGCTGGAAATCCCTCCCTGCTCCCTCTTTAACACTCCTGAGCTGAACAATTAACAGCAGCTGGCAGGGCAGAGCGAGAGGGGAGGCAGGACCCGGCACTCCTCACCCTCCTGGGAGAACAGAAGGAGTTTCAGATAAATATTAACTCGTCCACAATCCCCTGCTGATGTTTTCCTTCCTGGGCTCCTCCCTCCTATTAGTTTTGCCCTCTTGACCCTCCGTGAGAGCCCCAAACAGGGAGGGCACTCCGCACCTGAGGTCTGTGGTCATTCCCTGCTGGGGAAGGCAGAGCTCCATGGGGCACTGCTGAGTTTGCTCCTCTTTTCAGCTTTGGTGACACGTGTGACATGGAAACACGAGAGGTCTCAACTGTGTTTCCATGGGAAGSCTATGGTACAAGAGGGGACTCCTCTCTTCTTGATGAACTGATAATTGATTATCTGAAGGGTGGTGATGAACTGAGAGTCGATTATCTGAGGGGTGGTAACTTGATTGAGAATCCAAGGTTTTGTCTCACTGTGCTGGAAATTTGCTGGGGGGCGGAGGAATGTTTTTGGAAGGTTTTCATTCTGAGTTCTGGGTGGGTCAGCTCAGCTCTGGGGTCCTCAGCATCAGAAGGACAAGGACTATTTAATTAAGAAATGGCAGTTAAATTATTTTTACTTGTAGTTTAATAACTAACCAATTGTGGATCACAATGTGGACTTTTTTATCTAAGTACACAATATCACCCAAACTGGTGAAGAAGAAGGAGAAGAAGGACTAGCTTCCACCCTAAAACTTCTATTTTATTATATATATATATTACTATATTCTAAACCCTTAAACTCTAAGTTTTTTACCCTGTGATATTACACATTTCTATTTAAACTCCACATCTATAATCTTAGTTCCATCATTCAGTTTTGGAAGCCTTCTCCACTGCCTCAGGTCAAATGTGCAGGAAGGGGTCAGTGCCTGTCAGCACAGAAAGTCTGAAATTCTCAGAGACCAGGGTCAGGCTCTATTGACAGAGCTCTCAGGGCTTCCTCCAGAGATGGCTGGTGCTGAGGTGAGAAAAACCTTGCTCAAGGACTTCTGCTCCTGTCCTGGAGGAGCCACACTGCACTTCCACATTTCCTTTCCTCAGGGGAACCCTGTGCACCTTGTGTCAGCATCATCAACAAATCTGTGTCACACTCCAGTGCAGAAAATGGTTATCTTAAAACACAGCCAGCAGCTGAAGCCCCCAAACATCACAGAGCATTAAAACCTGGCCATTCCTGACCCACTAAATGGGAATTCTGGGGATTTTAAAGGAGAACTTTCAGATTCTTGCTGAATGGCTAAGTGAGTGCTGTCGGCAATTCATTGTTTTTACAAATAGGCAGCTGACGATGGCAGAGAAATTAAAACAAGTTGATGATGGACTTAATTAATTAAAGAAGTTCTGATGGTGATCTAGAGCCTACCCGGGACCCCTTTCTGCGGGAATATCCATCCAGGACACCAAGAAACATTTGCGTGGTGTGTTCAGGATACAGCCACCCAACCCTGAGGTGCTCAACTGCATTATTGCTTACACTCTCTATTGAGGTATTCAAACATACAGAAAGTGAGCACAAATCCATGGCTGCGTTTTATAACTAAATGGAATTCTGGGGATTTAAGGACGAATTCAGGGCTTTTGCTGAAATGCAAGTGAGTGCCTGTCGGCAATTCATCTGTTTTACAGATAGGCAAGCTGAGATCGGGCCCGCGATGCTCTCAACCAAGCTGGATGATGCGATTAATTAATTAAACAAGATGAGTGAGTACCACGACCTCTGGGCACATGTTCCATCCCAGGACATTAGAACCCTTGGGGGATTCCAGGATACAGCACCCACCTGAGGTGCTTCACCTGCCATTTATTGCACCTTTACCCACTCTAATACTGATGGATTAAAAAAAACCAGAAAGCAAACTTGCAGGACAAATCCACATGTACACAGTTTTGTAGGCTGTGTTCTTAACTAAAGAGATCTCATGTATTGATCTGTTCAGACCTTGCGGGAGATTATCGAGCGCGAATTTTAAGGAGAAATTCTCAGGTTCTTGCTGTATGCGCGAGTTGCCTGTGCGCAAATCCGCTTGTCTTTACAAATAGGCAGCCTGAGACTGGCAGAGAAATCTAAGCCAAGGTGATGATGGATATCTCTATTACACAAGCTTGGATGGTGATTCTGGAGCTACCCAGACCTTCTGGGAATGGTTCCATCGCCAGGACACCAGAACCTCAGGGGGATTCCAGGATACAGCCACCCATCCTGACGGCTGGCTCACTGCACATTTATGGTGGCTCACTTGTTACTGAGGTAAAACCCAGCAAAGTGAGGCACACTTCCGAACCACCTGATTTCTGTTTATCACTGTCTGTTTTCCTCACAGCAGAGCTCACAGAGCCAGGTGCTGTGGGACCAGCAGGGAGATCTCCCCCCTCAGCCCTTTGGGGACAGACTGGGGATGGATCAGAGGAGTTCCAAGGGAACAGGACGAGCAGCCAGGGCTCAGCACATCCCCTCAGCAGCACAGCCCAGGGCTCTGAGCACCAGAACGTGCCAGCTGTGCACMCAGGCACTCCCTGTGAGTAACCCAGCTCTGCTGGGAGCACGTGGGAGCCCCACAGGGGCCTGCTCAGAGCCCACGTGCAGAGTTACACAAGGCCCTGTGTGTGTGTGTGTGTGTGTGTGTGTCCCTGCAGGAACCAGGCACCTGAGCTGGGAGCAGCCTCACTGCTTTAACTCCCTGCTGCCCAGAGCTGGGATCACCTGCAGAGCTGTGCCTGCCTGCTGGAACCCTGGGCTCCACTGGAAAGTGCAGRTMYTCACAAARATCAGGCAGCYRYTTGTGTTCTTGARTGATTCTTGTATGAATCTTCTCAGCCTAAGTGAATATTAGACTATAGAACTGTTGGAAGAKCTGATCAGGGAGAGTTAGCAAAGTGTGACTTCAGGACTTAAATAGGAAYATATTATGTCTAAATTARTTCTAATTGCTGTTTGAAAGTCATATGTATCCTCTCTCAAAGAGAATGTGAGAAAAGCACTGTGTAACTCTTTAGAATCAGAATTTGAGACTTTCTGTGCTGACAGGCACTGACRCCTTTCCTGRARATTTGACCTGAGGCCGTGGAAAAAACTTCCAAAATTGAATGATGGAACTAAGATTATAGATGTGGAGTTTGAATAGAAGTGTGTAATATCACAGGGTAAAAAACTTAGAGTTTAAGGGTTTAGAATATAGTAATATATATATTACTATATATATTATGTATTTCTTATCATATATTACAAAATAGAAYTTTTAGGGTGGAAGCTAGTCCTTCTTRACRTTCAGAATTTCAGACTTTCTGTGCTGKCAGGCACTGACCCCTTCCTGCACATTTGATCTGAGGTCATGGAAAAGGCTTCCAAAATTGAATGATGGAACTAAGAATATAGATGTGGAGTTTAAATAGAAGTGTGTAATATGTGTAATATCACATGGTAAAAAACTTAGAGTTTAAGGTTTTAGAATATAGTAATATATATTACTATATTCTAATTCTATATATTACTATATATAAAAAAATAGAAGTTTTAGGGTGGAGGCTGGTCCTTCTTCTTCACCTTCTTCTTCTCCTTCTTCTTCACCAGTTTGTGTAGTATTGTGTACTTAGATAAAAAGTCCACATTGCAATCCATGAGTAGTTAGTTAGTAAGCTAAAAGTAAAAATAATTTAAGTATCATTTTTTAATTAGACAGTTTATCATTAAAAAACCTTGTAGAAAGAGAGATAGGACTCCATTTTTAGCTTATTAAAATTCTGTAGAACTC
>NDFG01000151.1:2554003-2602860 GCA_002167245.1 Sporophila hypoxantha
TCCTCGGCACTGCAGGGCTCAGGGAGCAAGGGACCGGTTTGGACTTTCTGGGGCCAGCAGAGCACCTTGCTGGGTTTATGGAAGGCCATGCACGCCAATATACGCCAATGGCCCCAATGGAATATAGTCTTAGCAGTCCTTTCTCTGCGCCAGCCTCTTGTCTTGGTTGGAAAGCCAGATGTCTGGCTAAGGTAGAAGCGCAGGAGCGCGTCCAGCCTTGAAATGGAAATGTACAAGCCCACCTGCAAGCCCTTCCACATTGCTATACACACTGTAAATAAGGGGCTCTCAGGAAAAAAATATTGTGGAACGGCAGAATAACTCAGTTCCTTCTAGTATTAGGGAAGAAAAATAAAACAAGGGATAGTTATATAAATAGAAAACATGTTCTATGAAACGCAAGGGCAACACTCGACACGAGTCACAGAAACTCTAGTTCAAACGCGCTGACACCCAAATGTGGGTCAGGTCTGGCAGCAGTCCCATTCGGAATTGTCGGCTCAGAGCCGCTCCTGCACGTGTCAGGGGAGTGGTTCTGCTGGAGCAGGGATCACTGTAGAAAGCGTGGCGAGTCTCTTATCCTCTGAAGATGCGGGCAGTGGAAGAAGAAGGCAGCTGCTGTTCCTCTGGAAAGAAAGTCCAGATGGAGAAGCGGCTGGTCGTTCGCAGAATCTCAGATTAATAGCGGTCAGGAGTATGGCAATGCTTGGCGTGCTCGCTCCCTCTGGCTCCGCATCTCCCAATGAGCTGTAGTTCTTAATGGCAGCCATAAACATTCCAAGTAGGCTGTTTATCAGCAGAGGTGTCTCCCGCCTGAGAGACGGCAGTGGGTGCGGAAGATGAAACACGTCGAAAACTGCCACACCTGAACATGAAGACAGATGGCATATATGGCAGAATGGGGCAGATAGAATATGAGCAGGGCAATTTGCTTGGCATTTACAGCGTTGTTGTAGCCCTGAACGCCAGGTCAATGGACCTGGTCCGCCCTTGCCGGCTGGGGCTGAAGATCCCTGAGGGTCACATTGTAGCCACACCCTTCAGGTCCCTCTGGATCTGCACCCCTGCAGGTGTTGAGTGCAGGCCGTCAGTCGGGGCTTGGAAGTTTAGCTAGGTGGCCCGGACTTCAAATTTTCTACAGAGCTGTAGAGCATGATGAAAGTTTGAAGAGCGAGGAGCAAGTATATGCTGACATTATGCCATGTGGAAGCAGTGGTGTGTGTCTACAACTCAGGGCCCAGAAAAGAGGAACACAGAGCAGTTTTTTTTGTTTTTTATGGAGGTGGGAAGGAACAAGAGCTCATACCTCTCTAGGCGGCGCAGCCAGCTGTGGCTGCGTGCCCTTTGTTGATTTTTTATTTTTATTTATTGTTTATTTTATTTATTTGTTTTTTTTTTTTTTTTTTTATTATTTTTTATATATGTATTTATATTTTTGTTATTTATATTTTATTTTTTTTTCGTTATCCCAGCCTACAACTCAGATTTTTTGGCTACAGGCGGGAAAAGAACTTCACCTGGCAAGGTAAGCACAAGGAGAGGGTCCATCTTGTGATTATAGCGCGCAGAGTTTGTGATTTAAGGCTAAAACCAGTATTTCCCCGGTAAGGTGTAGGAGCGTCGGGGGTAGGACAAGTCTGGGAGCGAGGATGGTGACCAGAGAAATCTCTGAGGCAAGCGGTCTGGAATTGGGGTTATTGCAAAGGGCCTGGGTGGCAAGGGGGCCCTGCTGGGGATGGCCACAGCGTCAGAGGCAGGAGCGGCAGAGGGAAGTAGAGGGAGAAGAGAGGATGAAGAGGTTGAAGACCTAAAGAGTAAGACAGCAGACAGGTGAGAGGTAGGGTAAAAGAAGAGCGCAGGGTCGGCCCGTTACAGCAACAGTATAGAACTGGTCTTCTTATTACCAACTATTCGGATTTCTCACAAAAACGCAATCTAGGTAGCCAGCAAGATACAAGGATGGGCATTACATAGCACTCAAGAATCATTACATTACAAACATACTAGTGGGCTACACTTGAAACCCCTTGGTTTGCTCAGCGCTTAGGGTCTGCTCTGACCACTTGGGGACCGAGTCTGCATAGCAGAGGGTGTTGTTTCATCAAAAGGGGAAATCACCTTCAGAGGCCCAGCCCAGCGAGCCATTGTTTCCAGTTGTTCACGTCTGAGGTATCATCAAGGGGCTTGGCCTTTCGATTTCAATCTGTCTTTTTCACTTATAGTTTTACTATATTCTCCAACACATCTTTTTGGGGCGCGAGCGAGCCAAGCAATCTATTTAAGGCTTCATTCCTGTTCCATCTTCCCAAGCAGAGTTGAAGGGCAGGGGGACCATAGGCCTTTCCAGCTGTGTTTCAGGCAAGCGCCGGCTGAGGCCACACATGGCCGCAGTGGCTGAAGTTTGTGGGCCAGACAGGTGGCTCTGTTCAGTGAGAGCTGCCGCAGGGGCTGGGAGAGCGAGAGCAGGTGCCGTCTTCAGTCTTTCCAAGATTCAGCAGGGCCTGGTGTGGCTGTGAACAGGCTGCAAGTATGCATCACAAACAACACCCCCCCACACACTCAGCGAGGGGAGGGCAAGCCTGCGAGGGAGCAGGGGCAGGGCAGGAATGGGCTTTTATCCACCACAAAAAAGCGAGAAGCAGCACAGCCTCCGCTGCACTACGCATCTCAGCGCAGCAGCAGCATGAGGATCAGCCAACTTGCGTGCTTTTTGGCAAAGTAGCAGGGCATTGAAATTTGGAGAGGCACAGAAGTGGCGCACCCTCTGGGCTGCGTTAAGAATGGACAACTGTTCTCCGGGGACTTTTTCTGAAGGATTGCTGGGCACAGTTTGTTTGTACTATCTAAGATACTGGTCTCCTGGGTACAAAAGGGGAGGGAATCACCCCACCAGATGTTTGCCACCAGCTCAAGCGCCCCTTGCTCACCCATACATGTGATAACTGGTTGAGTAAGGAAAGGCCGAAATCGAGATGATGTGGGACCTTCCGCAGGCTGCTCTCCAAGAATGGGCAGTTTATTGATACCTACTAGGATGTCACAAGCAGCCAGAGGTTGTGGGTGACAAAGCTGGTGGGCCACAAGCTGTCAGCATCCAGCTGGCATAGGGCAGCGCCTGGCAGACCCTTATGGTTTGGTTAGCAGGTGCATTGTATACTGTCATAATTCTTTGCTGAGCATACTTTAATACAGTAGACCAATCTATACCGTTAAACTATTAAGCCATACAGCCTACATTAACTACTGTAAAATTACCAATGTTCATGTTACTATTAACCTCCCATCACTAAAAGGACAGTTAGTAACATTTACAGGTTGAGAAGGGCATGAAGTTGTTTGTTTTTCAGTTTTCTTGCAGTGGAAAATTCTGAGCAGCGCTGTTTTTTCTAAACATTGGCAGCATTTGCTGCCTTGTTTGCCTGTGCCTCTCTTTCTGGCTTGGTAAGAAAACATGCTTCTTGTTGTGGTGGGTTTATCCTTATGGCTCTAAGACTAAGCATTAAAGAACCCCTTCCCGTAACGTAACACACCCTTTGCCCTCCTAGGTTATCCGCAGTGCAGACTGGCTCAGCAATGTCTTTTCTCTTTTTTATAATCAACTTAAACTTGTTTCCATCTCTAATTCCTTCTTACCAGTCTCTAGCATTATAAAACATCTTCTGCTCAAGAAGCATCCATAATCTGTGAGACTTTCTTGTCAAATTTTCATGACCATTCCCAACAATGGTAGCCGGCAGGTAGCTGGGCCAGAGCCACAGTGGGATTATCTAAGTACTACTAAATATCATCCTCCCAAACTGGTTGTGAAGAAGAAGAGAAGAAGACTAGCTTCCACCCCTAATATAACTTCGTATTTTATTATATACTAATTACTATATTCTGAAAAACCTTAAACTCTTAAGCTTTTACCATGTGATATTACAATTTCTATTAACTCCACATCTATAATCTTAGTTCCATGCATTTCAGTTTTGAGGTTTTCTTCCACTGCCTCAGGTCAAATGTGCAGGAGAAGGGTCTAGTGCCTGTCAGCCACAGTAAAGTTCTTGAAATCTCAGAGACCTAGGTCAGGTCTCTATGACAGACTCTCAGGGCTTCCTCAGAGATGGCTGGTGCTGTAGGTGAGAAAAAACCTTTGCTCAAGACTGCTGCTCCTGTCCTGGAGAGCCACACTTGCACTTCCACATTTCCTTTCCTCTAGGGAACCCTGTTGCACCTTTGTGTAGCATTCATCAACAAAATCGTTGTGTCACACTTCCAGTGCCCTAAAAATGTTTTATACTTTAAAACTATCAGCCAAGCAGCTGAAGCCCCAAACATCACAGAGCATTAAAAACCTTGGTGCCATTCCTACCCACTTAAATGGAATTCGGCGGATTTTAAAGGAAAAAATTTCACGTTCTCTGAATGGCAAGTGTAGTTTTGCGTGGCAATCATCATTTTTACAAATAGGCAGCTGGATGCAGAGAAAAATTAAAACAAGTTGATGATGGATTAAATTTAAATAGAGAAGTTATGGTTGATCTAGACTACCATATCCTTCTTGGGAATATCCATCCCAGACATCAGTAGTACTGGGAGGGTTCCAGGATACAGCTCATCCCACCTGAGTGCTTCACTGCATATTGCATTTACCACTCTGTATTGAGGTATAAAAAACAGAAAGTGAAGGCACAAATCCAATTGGCTGTGTTTAAACTAAATGGGTTATTCTGGGATTTTAAGAGAATCACGTCTTGCTGAATGGCAGGATCTGTGGCAATCCTTGTTTTTACAAAAGCAGCTGAGATGGCAGAGAAATTAAGGCAATTTAATGGGTGGATGATTGGAATTAATTAAACAAGTGATTGGTGATGAGCTACCAGACTTTCTGGAAGTCCATGCCCGGACATCAGAACCCAGGGGGATTTCCATGATACAGCACCCACCTGAGTGCTTCACTGCATATTTAGTTGACTTTAAACCACTTCTATTGAGGTAGAAAACCAGAAACTGAGGCATACCAAATCGCAGTGCGACTAGATTTTTGTATCGCTGTGTTTTAACTAAATGGAATTCTAGGGGATTTTATAGGGAGAATTCAAGTTCTTGTCTGAATTGCAAGTGAGTGCTGTTGGCGGCAATTTTCATTTTACAAATAGGCAGCTGGGCATTGGCAGAGAAATTAACGCAACGGATGATGATGGATTAAAATTAATTAAACTTATAGTTGATTGGTGATCTGGAGCTACCATGATCTCTCGGGTAATGTCCATTGCCAGGGACACACAATACCCTCAGGGCGTGATTCCAGGATACAGCCACCCATCGCTGAGGTGCTTCATGCATTATTGCATTTACCATTCTATTGAAGTTCAAAACCAGAAACTGCAGCACAAATTCCATGTATCAATTTTGTATGGCTGTTTGTTTAACTAAATGGAATTCTTGGGATTTTTTAAGGAGAACTTCAGTTCTTGCTGAATGGCAAGTGAGTGCTGCTGCAATCTTTGTTTTACAAATAGGCAAACTGGAATGCAGAGAAATAAGCAAGCTGATGATGATTAATTAATTAAACAAGTTGATGGTATCTGGAGCTTACCCAGACCTTCTTGTGAATGTCCATCCGGCACTCATGATATCATATGGGGATTCCAGGTGATACAGCACCCGACAGGTGCCTTCCACTGCATTTGATGGGGCCACTTTTTATGACGTAAAAAACCTAGAAAACTAGCACATTCCTGTAACCACTGATTTCCGTTTTTACTGTCTGTTTTCCTCACAGCAGAGCCACAGAGCCAGGTGCTTGTTGGAACCAGCAGCATGGAGATCTCCCCCCTCACTCCTTTTTGGGACAGGGACTGGGGATGATCAGAGGTAGTTCCAAGGGAACTCAGGGACGAGCAGCTAGGGCTCAAGCACATCCCCTCAGCTAGCACAGCCCAGGGCTCTGAGCACCAGAACGTGCCAGCTGTTTGCACTCAGGCATCCCTGTGAGTAACCCAGCTCTGCCTTGAGCACGTGGAGCCCCACAGGAGCCTGCTCAGAGCCCACTGTTGCAGAGTTACACAAGGCCCTGTGTGTGTGTGTGTGTGTGTGTGTGTCCCTGCAGGAACCGGCACCTGAGCTGGAGCTTTAAGCACTACTGCTTAATTAACTCCCCTGTTCTATCTGACCAGCAGACTGAGGTCAAATTACAACCGAGCAAAGAGTCTCAGAGACGCTCACCCTGTCATCGGTGACACCATAGGTACTCCATCTTAGGAATTTAGTGCCAGTGAATTAGACACAAAACAGTTCAGTGAGCCGAACGTGTTGTTATCATGTACATTAGATAGCGTGAATTATAGTCTAACTACAGCCACATGAACTATGCCTTTATTACACAAATCAGATCAGAAAACGCTTGCGAGGAATATCTATGCTGGATTCTAGGAAGTAGTAATGTCAATATGATGCGTGACTTTACTATGAACTTCATATATCTAGATCACAGAAAAGTTAAATAGTTTATTGCTGAAAATTGATCTATGTACTCATAGTATCTTTCTGTTCAAAGTCAATAAGTACTCTCTGCAAGAGAGAGCAAAAATCGTTATGAAAGAAGCAACTGCATGTATGCTGAGAGTATATCTATTTAGAATAGAATGGTTCTTACAAAGACAAGCTCTTCATGTTGACTGTCTACAGGCAGCACTGACCCCTTTCCTGCGACACCTTCTCAACTGAAGCCAGCTTGAAAAAACTTCCAAACATGAATGACCTTCTGCGCAGCACTATCCAGATCTATAGATCGTATGGCAAGTAAAATGTGGAGGTATGTATCAAGTAGACCACCTATACAGCGAGGCCTGTGGTAAACACATAAAGCTCTAACACGTGTGTGAGAGTGGTGTCAGAAGAAGTAGTTAAAGATTTCATGAAAATCACTTAAGGCTTATATTTCATCACACTGTTCTATCTCACCTCAAGACCAGTAGCTATGTGCCATTATTATCACTGTTTGCTCTCTTCACAATAATTTTATCTATAAATATAATAGTTTTTCAGCGGTGAGAGCTTATTACGCGTTCACTTTACCTTTCAGAATGTTCGAGACTTTACTGAGTGCGCCAAAGTCATCTGACCTCCCTGCCACATATATTATATATACTCAGGTTCTACAGCGGAAAAGCCCTTATCCTAAGAGATTTGAAAATAATTACCTACAATATAGAGAGAGTGATAAATATATGGAGTTAGAATTAGCTAATAGTGTCCCCATGTTTAAGTCTAGCTGCTGATTATATTAACATCACAACAGGAGAGTTAAACATGAATTTATATTCTATCGATTAAGTGTGTTTCTTCTTTTTCTGTTTTAGACGGATTATAAATATATATACTTAAGATATCTTCAACATAATCTAATATATTCACTACTATTTCTATATAAAACAACAAGAGTTTTTTTCAGCAGTGTGGCAGTCGCCTTGTCCCTCTTCTTCACCTCTTCTTGATTCTCTTGCACATACTGCATTCACAGTTATTGTAAAATTTATGTCTACTTTCAGACATCATAGAGAGAGTTATCCCAGCATGCATAGTCCAGGGCACCATGCAGTAAAACTCTAGTTTATGTACTATCTACTAACACTAAAAGTCGCGAGTAGAAACTGCAATTTAAGTATCATTTTTAAATTAGACAGGTTGTAATCGACTATGATATAAAAGTTCCTCATGTGTGAGAAATGAGATATGACGAAGCGATGACACATCCAGTTCTTATCTTTATAGCATACTACTGTAACGACAGAACTACCCAAAGTAAAATAAAGACAAATGAACCACTAAGATAAAAACGAGAGAAATAAAAGACATTCTATGGATAGTCCTAGATCAAGTCACATACCATAGTACGTAGCACCAAGAGTGATTGAAATCACCCCTATGCCATCAACACAATATATATAGTGCGCATGTAAAACCTCTCAGAGCTTTTTATGCGAAGCGGAAAGCTTGCCCACTATACTGAGATTTCTGCTTTTGCCCTGGTGGGGAGAAGGCCAGTATCTTAAGTGAGAATGTTGTTCTATACGCGTTAGACTCAAGTGTCTAAAAGAAAACAGAGTCGTTCCACACAAAAGAACAAAACAAACTACTACACAAAAACCAAGAGAGCTCCTAAACAGCATAAAAGCTCCACATTTTTAAAGCCCTCAGAACACAAGAAGCAGAGAACCAAAAAATAGCAGACACGCAATACACCACAAAGGAAATTCCAACCTAATGACATCACACTGATAGGATTATCAGCTCATCAAGCGCAAGAGTCTCGAAATGATCTGTGCATATCTCAGCAAGATGCGTTCACAGTCTGTTTCAGGAGATACAGAAGGGATAACCCCTCAGGCTGCATGGAAAGCACGAGCATAAGATCAAGACAGCAACCTCATTCTAGACTGCTGAAAGAGCACAAGAACGATTAGCATGGTACTCATATTGTCTGGACGACGGCTACCATTCCTCGTAACGGTGTCCCCTTGTATATTTCAACACTATCCATGAACACTAATCGCACTTAGCAATGCTTCGTTTGCTACTGAACAACGCGAAAACCACAGATACACTAGAGCAGGCACTATGCTATCCTCAACTATCCTACCTCTCTGAACATGAGGTTATTTCATATATCCTACATTGGCATTGGCCCTCATTCAATTCCCTCACTACGTGTTCCTTAAACCATGGGCCAAAACAGCTTGTAGTAGCGGACGGATGTCGCTCACGCAACAAACTCCTCATCCAGTCGCAGGAATGTGGTACGCATCTGAATGCTCTAAATGCGTAAAAACCAACACGCAACAATGGTAACAGCTATAATCTTTTAAAGTCACAAGATACAAGACATATTGTGAAGTGGAGTGGATATTAGTGTAGCCTGATGAGCTGTGGAGTGGCAGTGCCCCACCATCCCCGATGATGTGGGTTAGAGTGAGATAGGCAAGAGTTGTGTTGTGAGCGTGCTGCAAACAACATTGCATTGGAATCAGTTGAGTGAGACTCTCTCATCTCAACATATTCTGACCAGCTGTGAGCATAATACATTATTCTATAAGACTTTCAAAACCAAAAACTAACATGGAACTTGAACCCATCTCCTCAGGTGTGACTGAGCGCCATCCCTACTGTCCTGATCACGGCCGAGCATGTAGTCACTATGCGCATGTTATGTACTCCTATACCCAGCACTCACGTTCCACAGATCTCACTCTATTTTCTCCTGGGGCTGCTTCCACTCTTTATCTCAACAATCCACTCACTATTTCTTTTAAGTCTCATTTTGCAGACAAGGCGTAGACCTACCACTACTGTCTCTAGTTCGAGACCTAACATGCTGCCTACCACACGAGAGAAATGAGATTCTTCCCTAGTGTTAACTAATGCGTGAAATAAAATTATTCTATTTATTTATTTTTCATCAATTACAATACTAAAACCAATAATCCCTCCTTTTGCAGCACTGAGTTGTGCAGTCTACTGAGTGAACATATTTTATCTATGCACACGCGTAAACCCTTGAGATGAACATCGACTTAGCACTCTATCAGTGACCGCAAAGGACTGCAGACGTGAGCCGCCGAGTTTCGCGTCCAAGTCTGTATTGTTGCCCAATGGGTAGTGTGTCTCTATGCAAAAAGCTCCCTCAAGAACACCATCCTTGCGCTGCATGTCGGCGCACATTCGCGCCAATCTAGTAGAAGTGGTCCAGCTCAATCCAGTTCATTTCCACTAGTCTGTGCTCGCAATCTCTGTCCAGTGCAGGCGACTAGCAAAACACTATAGCTCGGAGGCAAACACAAAGAGGACTGACAAGACTAACAGAATAGCCCCACAAAAAAAAAATAACACAGAAATGCAGGGAGACAATAGCGCTGAGGAGAGAAAAAAGTGAGACGAGAAGCAACAAACACACACAGGCGGATAGGCGTCTCGTGTACACACTAAACAGTGAGTTTTGCAAAATCGTTGCTGTCGAATGAGCGAAGCTTGTCTCTGGTGAGAGAGATATAGACACACTCCCTCGCTCCTTGTTCCAATCAAGACACAAGAGCGAGATAAGAAGTACAATTTTATCATATGCACGGCACGTGACACGAATGGTTACCCAGCGAACAAAGTATGCCTCATCTTTTTCATGAAAAAGCAATGCAGAGAGCCTACTATGCTCCGACTAATCTGTTGCCTTCTTTGTCCCTCTATATCTACGCGTCAGTAGCTCACAAGCCCGTAACTCCCAGTCAGCTGTAGGACACCAAACCAATCCTACCTTCTCTTCTATTGTGTTTTCCCAGCTCTGTCTATATAGTACTATATTGCCCTTGTTTTTTTAAATCACGAGTTCCCATAGCCAACACTAGGTGATTTCCTCATAAAATGTGCATATGCCCCGCGGCTCAGTCTTGCCTACGTAGGTAACTTCGGAGCGCCAGCTGCAGTGTCAAATGGCATTTCAGAGCCTGTTTTCTCGACATGGAAGAGCATCGTGAGCACATTTTGAGGACGTATGGCCTATAAGGAGCAGTTCAGGACGACGTCTACAGTGCGATCACTCCCCAAGTCACATTCCGATCTCAGACAGCACACCTACGTCGCCCTCGTGCAGGGATACGAAACAAAGAACCTCTCCAGCGCCCCCTAATATGGATTTAGCTACAGCACTCTTGCGGTCCACTGTGGCTTATGTAACGGAGTCTTATACCAGACAACGACATCCTATACTGCATGAAACCTTAACTATGTCCTTCTAGAGGTACGTGTCACAATCAGTAGCCTTATTGCCATCAGTCTGGCGTACTCTGTTAGGAAGACCAGCCCAAGCACTCCAACATGACTTATATACACGAAAGATAGTTCCAGACTTTGTCCTCATTCTTCCACCACGTCCTACGTCTATCTAAAGAGTAGAGAGAGAATACTGTCTCCTTTGCCTATAGATTGCTAATTTTCTATATTTGCTGCTATATTTCATCTGAATATTGTGTGTAAAACATGAGTCAAGGTCTGATGATCATATCTTACTACTATGTAAAAGTTTCGAAGACCCACATCACCAAATATTATTCGTATCTAGAAACTCTGTCGCTCTACAAATCAACTGATTGTCTTCCTTGTTGAAAAGCAGATGAAATTGCTCCAATTTAAACTCATCTGCCTCATACATTCTTATAGTGTCGTTATTTTCATTGCTCTAATCACTAGTCTCATCCTGGCCTCAGCTATACATCTTTTCTAAATCCATTATTCAGTAGAGCCCTTATGTATAGTGATCTCGCACCTTGTCTCACTATAGAACATATCGTGCATGCTAGACTGTCCACACTTTTCAGTCTACTTTCTTGCTGGCTGAAATATCATCTAGTTCCTTTCGTATCTTATTCGCTGCAGAGTCCAATGACTAAATGATCAATCATTTCATATAGCTCTATAAGAGGAAGGAGACACACAAAAAATCGACCAGAACAAAAACAAACGCAAATATGTCATCATGATGATGCACCCACACCCGTTGAAAATTCCTATATTAAGTAAGGCAGCATACTATATATAGTGTATCTGCTAGAGTTATGTCTGTTACCCACAGGTAAACCCTAGAATCTCTTCTTCTGCTGGTTTGTGCGTCCCTCACTATTGGAACCTTGCCGCAGATGTCAGTGGCACAGTGGTGTGCAATCAGTGTGACACTAATAAGACTCGGTCCCTTTCCTGATGCAAGGCAAGGCATCACCAGGCCTCACACGCCACAATTGCTAGCATCCACTCTAAATGCACACTCAACAGTACTCAGTGTGCATCCCTCATTAGTGCCGCAACTGTGGCTTACTTCCCGAGCTATCCTTGCTGACCGATCTTATGGGGTGTAATGTCTAATGAATATATATGTATCAAAGAATATTACACATCTTCATCGCCGTAGTCTGTTATGTTAGCCAGGAATAGATTTTTAAATGTAGAGGACTGAAGAAGGAATTAGAGATGGAAACAAGTTTTTGATTATAAAAAGAGAAAAGAAGTTGCTTGAGCCAGTCTGCACTGGATAACCAAGGAGGGCAAAGGGCTGTGTTACGTTACGAAGGGTTTTTATGCTTGCTTAGAGCCATAAGGATAAACCCACCACAAACAGAAGATGTTTTCTTACCAAGCAGAAAGAGAGGCACAAGGCAAACAAGGCAGCAAATGCTGCCAAGTAGAAAAACAGCTGCTCAGAATTTCCCTGCAAGAAAACTGAACAAACAACTTCTGCTCTCAACAACGTAAATGTTACTAATGTCACTTTTAGTGATGGGAGGTAAAGTAACATGAACATGTAATTTACAGTAGTTAATTGATAGCTGTAGGCTAATAGTTAACGTATAGATTGTCTCTACTGTATAAAGATGCTCAGCAAAGATATAAGTATACAATGCACCTGCTAACCAAAACCAAAGGGTCTGCCAGGCCTGCCCATGCCAGTGGATGCTGACAGCTGTAGGCCACCTAGCTTGTCACCCAAACCCTGGCTGCTGTGACATTCCTAGAGGCTACAATAAACTGCCAATCTTGCGAGAGCAGCCTCGGAAGGTCCCACATCATCTCGATTTCGGCTCTTCTTATCAACCTATCCACATGTATGCGTGAGCAAGGGCGCTTGAGCTGGTGCAAACATTCCTGGGCGGGGGGTGGATTCCCTCCCCTTTGTACCCAAGAGGAAGACAGTATTTAGATAGTTACAAAACAAACTGTCCCAGGCAAAGTCCAGTGAGTGTCCCATTTAACGCAGCCCAGAGGGCTGGCCTTGACTTCCTGCCTCTCCAAATTATGCCCTGCACTTCCAAAAAGCACGGGGACAAGTTGTGGCTGATCCTCAGCCAGCTGCTGACGAGGCAGCAGCGGGGCTGTGCTCTCCCTTTTTGGAAAAGCCCTGCCTGCCCTGCCCTGCCCTGGCAGGCTGCCCCTGCTGCAGGCAGCGTCACAGCCACAC
Source organism: Sporophila hypoxantha (assembly GCA_002167245.1). Lineage (NCBI taxonomy): Eukaryota > Metazoa > Chordata > Aves > Passeriformes > Thraupidae > Sporophila > Sporophila hypoxantha. Next base: position 2,566,986 of record NDFG01000151.1, read on the forward strand.
CAAGGCTGTGAAACAGGAAAGCTGAGGCACCTGCTCCCCTCCCAGCCCCTGGGGAGCTCTCTGAACAAAGCACCTGAGGCACAAACAGCACTGGGCCAGAGCAGCGCTGCTGAAACACAGCTGGAAGGCATGGTCCCCCCTGCCTTCACCTGTTGGGGAAGATGGAACAGGAAAGCCTTATAAATATGATTGCCTGGCAAAAGATTTTGACAATATAGAAACTATAAGTGAGATTGAAATGAAAGCAAGCTTTGAGATAACTCAGTTACTGAACAACTGGAAAACAGTGGTGTGGCTGGCTGAAGGTAATCCCCTTTTGATGGAACAACACCCTCTGCTTGCAGACAGCTCCAAGGGTCAGAGCAGACCCTGCTGGCTTGGCAGAAGAGGCCCAAAGAGGAGTTTTTAGGGTTTAAAATGTAGCACAGTATGGTAATGTAATGATTCTTATAGGCTGTATGTAAATGCTATAGGATTTGTATCTTAGACTAGATTGGTTAGTGAGAATCAGAATATTCAACACAGAAGAAGATTTATTGTATTGTAACGGGAACTTCGCTCTCTTACCCCTTTTACTGTCTTACGCTTTTTCTCTCTTGCCTCTCTTACTCTCTCACCCCCTCATCCTCTCTCCCCCTCTCTTCTCTCAGGCCTGCTCTGAGCTGTGGCTGGCAGCTCCCAGCAGGGCCCTGCACCCAGGCCCTTTGCAATAAACCTCAAGTTCCAGACCTGGCTGCAGAGATCTCTGGTCTCCATCTGTCCCGACTGTCCTACCCCTCGACGCTCCTACATTCACCTACACGGGGAAAATATGCTGGTTTAGCTAAATCACGAAACTCTGCCTTTCCATGGACCCTCTCCTTGTGTTACCCTTGCCAGGGAAGTTCCTTCCTCTGTAGCAAAAACTGAGTTGTAGGCTGGAAACAAATCAAAGCAGAGCACAGCTGGCTGCCCGAGAGGAACATGAGCTCTGTTCCTTCCACTCCAGCTGCTCTGGGCTCTTTTCTGGCTGAGTTGTGAACACACCACTGCTCCACATGGCAAATGTCAGCAAATACTTCTCTGCTTCAAATRCATCAGGTACAGTTGTAGGAAAATMAAGTGGGAGTAACTTCCCTGACTGGTGCACTCAACACCTGCAGGGGTGGGACAGCATCCAGAGGGACCTGGGTGGGACAATGTGACCCTCAGGATCTTCAGCAGGGCCAAGGGCAGGGTCCTGAACCTGGGTCAGGGCATTCCCAAGCACAGCCTGTCCCTGAATTGCCAAGCAAATTGTATTCTATCTGCCAACTGTAATGCCATCTGTGCTTCTGTTCAGTGGGCAGTTTTCCTTATCTCTTCCACACCCAATCCTCTCTCAGGGGAGACACACTGCTGATAACAGCTATTGAATGTCCCTGCATGGCTGATAAGAACTACAGCATCCCATTGGGAGATGGGAGCCCAGAGGAGGCAGCCAAGCATTCCTACCTGGATATAATCTGAGATTCTGGAACACCAAGCACAGCTTCTCCACTGGATTTCCCAGAGGAACAGCAGCTGCCTCTTCTTCCACCTGGATCTTCAAGAGAAGAGACTGCACCTTTCTACAGGATCCCTGCTCCAGCAGAGCCACCCCTGGACACTGCAGGAGGGCTGAGCCACAATTCCAATGGGACTGCTGCCAYCACCCTGACCCACAGGGTGTCAGGTTGGGTTCTGACTCTGTCAGTGTTGSTTTGGTTTACTGCATTGTTTATTTTATCCTTTTATTTTCTTCCCTAATAAAGAACTGATATTCCTGTTCCCATATTTTTTCCTGAGAGCCCCTTAATTTAACATTTATAGCAATTGGAAGGGAGGGGGTTTACATTTTCCATTTCAGGGGAGGCTCCTGCCTTCCTTAGCAGACATCTGGCTTTCCAAACCAAGACAAGAGGCTGGGCAGAGAAGGGACCAAGACTATTCCTTGGGGAATTGGGATATTGGTGCATGGCTCCATAAAACCCAGCAAGGTGCTCTGCTGGCCCAGAAAGCCAAAGGTGTCCTGAGCTGCAGTGCAGGAATTGTGAGCAGCAGGGAGGGTCAAGGGAGGGGATTCTGCCCCTCTGTTCCACTCCTCTGAGACCCCTTCCTGCAGAGCTGCCTCCAGCTCTGGGGCCATCAACACAAGCAGGGTGTGAAGGGCAGGAGAGAATCCAGAGGAGGCCACGGAGATGCTCCAAGGGCTGGAGCCCCTCTGCTCTGCAGAGAGCTGGGGGTGACCTGGAGAAGGCTCCAGGGAGATCTCAGAGCCCCTCCCAGTGCCTGAAGGGGCTCCAGGAGAGCTGGAGAGGGACTTGAATCCCACCCCGGGGGTTTACCTGGGACTGCACTGAGGTTTGAACCAAAGCAGCCCCACAGCCCTGGAGCTGGGCACTGCTGGGTGCCAGAGCCACACAACCACTTCCAGAGGGACCAGGGAATCTGACTGGCAGAATGAAGACTCCAAAYGAGATCAGCATCAGTTCTGCAGCTTCCTACCCTCACTGCACACCCCAAGYCAGCCTGTGGAGCTCTCTGGATCCCAGGAGCTGGTGGCTGTGGAAATGTCACCCCTTTCTTTGTTTAGGGTGGCAAAGAGCCCAAAGCAACTGAGCCCCTTCTGCAACGCTTCACTTGCAACCACTGCTCAGTCATCCCAACCCCAATTTATCTTTTACAGGAATAAAAGCTTCTGGGTGCAAGGCCAGATGTGCAGAGGGGAAAATTTGGACCTGAAACAAGGGGAAATTGAGCTGCAGTTATATGGAGTCATAAATATTTACTGCAATGTAAACTGAAGGACTGAACTGCTCATTTGATTTTTTAACATGAAAAAAAAAATTAAATTTACAAGGTSTCTCACCAGAAAAGTGGAAAAGTATATAATTAGAGTCTAAGGAAAACAAGCTTGAACAAATGTGCTGTGTCTGTCAATGTGGATTCCCTACACCCCAGTTCCCTTTGGAGCTGCACCAATTCCCCCTTCTGTCCTGTCTGCACATGAGAGCAGGCGGTGCCAGGGCTGAGGCAGCAGCTTTGTTTGTGCATGTGCACAAGATAAACACACTCTGCACTCCAAACTGCCAGCTCTGTGCTGCTGGCCGAGTTTGGAAGCATCAGTTCTAAAATTCAGCTCAGCCCTCCTGGCCTTGCTGTCATGAACACAACAGTTTGTGTCACACAGCACACCAAGACTCCCCAATAATCATCACTCAGTGCATTTTTGCTGCCATTTGACACCAGTTTGGGGTGCTCTGACCATAATTCCATCCTCCCACTGATGATGGTGATGGCGCAAGGCTGTGCAGCTCCATATGCCAGCAGCAGGGCAGTGCCACAGCCCCTGCCACCCTCRCCCGTGCCACAAATATCTGTCCCTGTGCTCAGGAGGGCCAGGCAGGCAGTGTCCCAGCTCCCAGGGTGTCCAAGTGCACGTTCAAGCAGCCATCCATGACTAATCCCCATCCCACACGTGCTGGTGGCRGCTTCCAGCAAAGCACTGAAGCCAGTGCTCCAGGAAGGCACCCCCAGGGTGGCTTTGTGCTGCCACCCACGCCGAGGGAAGAGCTGGAAAGCTCTGTTTTGATAAGTCCATCTGGGAGCTYAGGCAGGATGTGAGGGCTGAGAAGATGGATTGAAACAGCAAATCCAGCCTGGAGGGAGCAACTGGGTGGCAGAGAGACCAAGGGGACAGGAGAGGATGGAAACTGAAGGTGCTGAAGAGTTGAGTGGGGTGTGGGGGGGGCAGGGAGAAGAGAAAATGAGGCTGGAATTAGATGGTCTTTAAGGTCCCTTGTAGCATTCACATTCTCTGAAAAATCCCTTCGCCCAGGATTTTTCTCCTGGGAAGCTGAGGAGCCTCAGAGAAAAAGGAAAACAATTCTTATCTCATTTGCTTCTCCTGTGTTGTGCTCATGTGGAATGTGTTTGGAGATTGTTTACCCACAGGTGATTGTTTCATTGGATTCTGCTGTGAGTTGTTTTCACTCATTGGCCAATCAGGGCCAAGCTGTGTCAGGACTCTGTAAAGAGTCACGAGTTTTCATTACTATCTTTTTAGCATGGTGTAAGTATCTTTTCTGTATTCTTTAGTACAGTATAGTATTCTTTAATATAATATAGTATCATAAAATAATAAATTAGCCTTCTGAGAACATGGAGTCAGATTCATCATTCCTTCCTTCCTTGGGGCTCCCTGTGAATTCAATAGTCCCTTCTAACCCAAACCATTCCAGGATTCTCARAGGCACTGCTCAAGGCACAGCTTTCAGGTTCTCTGCTGCTCCATTTTCCCCAGRTATGAAATAGGAACATCAATAACTATTAAAGGGAAAAACCAAATACGACAAGAATTATCTGTGCCCATCTTGTTGAAATTTTCAGGCAGGATTGTAATTACCACAGGATTGTGTGGTGTCACAGAAGGAAACACAAAGGAAGATCTCAGTGGCAGAAAAAGCACCTGCTAATGAAGAATAATGCCTGGGATGTAGAAAGCACCTTGATATGGAGACACACTGCTCCCCACAGGGGTTTGAACCAGGGAGCAGCACAGGCTCACCAGAGGGGCTGATATGGTCAGCAAAAGGGGCTACCAGCAGGAAAACACCACATCTGGGTTGCTTCATCTTCCCTTGGAGTATTTGAGATGAGAACAGAGACATTTTTAACTTACAGACAGCCCCCAGGGACAGCCCCAGCACGTGGCACACACAAACWAACAGAGCACACAGCCTCAGGTACTCCCAAGCACTGGGAATTCTGCTGCTGCTTTCCTGAGGCTGGGAAACACCTTCTGCAAGAAAAACAAACCCTCCCACCTGCTTCCTTCTGAATCYGGAGCAGCTTCCAAAACATTAAGCTGCAATTAGGGCTGCAAATTTAGCCACAAGCACTTATAATCCATYAATCTGCACATCCAATAAAAAATAACAGCTAAGGAGAGTCCAAAAGAGCTACTAATGACTAAAGTGGATTTCAACCACAGGCCATTCCTGCTTCCTGTTGCCCTGTGTTGAGTTGGGTTGGAGCTTGGTAATTATTGTCTCTGGACCCATTATGTAGTAAGGAATATTTTATGTTCTCTCTCTTTTCATAGTTTGTTGGGGCTGAAAAAAATATATTTAAAAATAAATATATATATATATCTCATAGTTTTTTTCACATGTACTGCTTTCTTTCCCCAGCATAGAGAGCTCTGTATTTATCAGCAGCAAGCTTTGCCTTTCAAACCACGGCAGAAAATGAGATTTCTGAGTGTCACCTCCTGCATTCCCTATTTTCCCTTTTTTTTAATATATTTTTAAATMGGATGAGCAGGTTRCAAAGGGAGAAATMCACACACTTACTCGGGCTTGTCTGGTCGCTGAGCCTCCGAAGTCTCCCGCTGGAGGTCCGGGTGATCCCTAAAGCAAAAAGAAAGTTGGAATGAGGAGTSCATGTGAGTGTGGGGTGTGGAGTTACCTCCCTGCTATCCCTCTACGTCTGGCAAGGCACAGGAATCTYCTTTGTACAATCATCTCTCAGATCCAGGGAGAGCTACACGTTATTTCTCTGGATCTGGGAGTGTGAGCCTCAGTGCTGTGGGGTCAGGGCAGTGGAACAGGGGATGCACCTCCTCTTCCACATCCATTTCAGAGAGTCCTCAAGAATTCCCAGGTGCCTGCCTGCCTCCCAGACTCCAGGCAAGCCATGGCACCTGCTGACTACAACAACATTTCTAATCCATCATCAACTTGGTTCATTTCTCTGCCATCCCAGCTGCCTATTTGTAAAACAAAGATTGCACAGCACTCACTTGCCATTCAGCAGGAACATGAATCTCCTAAAATTTCCAGAATTCCTATTTAGTTAAAACACACCCATATAAAACTGTACATGGATTTGTGCCTCAGTTTCTGGTCTTCTACTTCAATAGAAGTGGGTAAATGCATAAATGCAGTGAAGCACCTCAGGGGGGATGCTGTATCCTGGAATCGCCCTGGGTTCTGATGTCCTGGGATGGACATTCCCAGAAGCTGGTAGCTCCAGATCACATCAATTTTAATTAATTAGTCCATCTCATCTTGCTTAATTTCTCTGCTCCAGCTGCCTATTTGTAAAACAAGGATTGCACAGCACTCACTTGCCATTCAGCAAGAACCTGAATTCTCCTTAAAATCCCCAGAATTCCCATTTAGTTAAAAACACAGCCATATAAAACTGTGCATGGATTTTGCCTCAGTTTCTGGTCTTCTACTCAATAGAAGTGGTAAATGCAATAAATGCAGTGAAGCACCTCAGGGGGGATGCTGTATCCTGGAATCCCCTGAGGGTTCTGATGTCCCTGGCATGGACATTCCTAGAAAGGTCTGTAGCTCTAGATCACCATCAACTTGTTTAATTAATTAGTCCATCATCATCTTGCTTAATTTCTCTGCTGTTCCAGCTGCCTATTTGTAAAACAAGGATTGCCACAGCACTCACTTGCCATTCAGCAGGAACATGAATTCTCCTAAAAATTTCCAGAATTCTATTTAGTTAAAACACAGCATACAAAAGTCATATGTGGATTGTGCTCAGTTTCTGGTTTTCTACCCCAATAAGAGTGGCCACAATAAATGCAGTGAAGCACCTCAGGTGGGATGCTGTATCCTGGAATCCCCCTGAGGGTTCTGATGTGCTGGGATGGACATTCCCAGGAGGTCTGGTGGCTCCCCAGCCTCTGGGGGTCCTGCTGGAGGAGCAGGATGGGTCCAGGATGGACACCAGCTCCAGGGTCCATCACCTGGGGCAGCAGAAGCTGGAGCTGCCAAGCCACAGGAGCTCCTCAGCTCATTCCAAACCCTGCCTCAGCACACAAAAACCTTGGGTCAGAGTTTCTACCTGCAAACAGGTAAGAAACCCCCAGGATTTGAGGGTGGAGATGTCAGTCAATTATATTATTTAAATTGTCTTCTCACCATCTACCAGATCTGTTGGACAAGAAGCAAAGGGATTAAAACAGCATGAATTTAAGATGCAGAACAGCTCTAAACTGTGATTTGTYAAGGAGTCAGAACCTTACAAACCTGGTCAGCTAGAAGAGRGCATCACACAAGGAAAAAAATATATTAAAAATTAAATAGATATATATATAGAAAAAAAGGCAAGAAAACTTTTATACAAGTAAGGCCTGGGATAGGGGGAGGGAAGGGAAAAGAGCTGCCTGGCAGCTGGAGATGGAAAAAGCATTTCATGCTCAGAAGCCTGTGCTTGTGTATATAAATTTATATATATTTATATATATAAATATATATATATATATATATATATATATATATGCACATGTGTGTTTGCTCTGTCCCTTTCCTCCTCTAACATAAAAAGCCTCTGTGCCTACAACGTGATGTGGTTGAACCACAGGGCTGCTCCTGGGAAAGGACAACACAGGAGAACCCATGGGCAGCACCACCCAGAGCCATCCCCCTGCTCAGAAAGGGCCTTCCCTGCCCCCAGAGAGCCAAAACCAGAGCCAGGACTGTGCACCCCACACAGGAACACCCAGCCTGTCTGCTCAGCAGCTTTACCTGCACTGCACCTGGGCAGATGGGTGCTACACCCTTCAGCCAGCCTCACTTTCCATCACTGACAGCAGGACAAGGGCTGAAGCTGCTGGGAACTCGTGCATTTTAAATTTTAAACATATTTTTGCTATTAAACCCAGTCCCTGAATCTTTTTTCTTAATTCCTTTCTTCTCTCTAAATGCCTACTGCTTTTTTGGATGCTAGCAAAGAATGAAAAGCCCTATTTCCTCTGCTGAGCAGAGGAACATTTTTAAACAGCTGAACAGATTTTTAAACAGCTCTTCTTGAGCCAGGCTGCAAGAGCAGTCCCATCCCAGCTCTGCTCTGTGCAGAGACAACACTTTGAGTTCCCTGTGTGCACTAATTCCCAGTTATCTTTTTTTATTCCTTTTACTGGTTTTTGGATGCTAGCAAGAATGAAAAGATCTATTTCATCTGCTGAAATAGATTTTCAAACAGCTTTTCTAGAGCCAGGCTGTAAGAACAGTCCCATCCCAGCTGTGGTCTGTGCAGAGAGACAGCACCTCTGAGCTCCCTGTGTGCACTAATTTCCAGATTTTTAAATTATTTTCTCCTCTCTAAATGCCTACTGCTCTTTTGGATGCTAGCAAGAATAAAAAGCCCTATTTCCTCTGCTGAACAGATTTTTAAACAACTTTTCTTGAGCCAGGCTGTAAGAGCAGTCACATCCCAGCTCTGCTCTGTCCAGAGAGACACCTCTGAGTTCCCTGTGTGCACTATTTAAATTATTTTCTCCTCTCTAAATGCCTGTTGCTTTTTTGGACTCTAGCAAGAATGAAAAGCCCTATTTCCTCTGCTGAACAGATTTTTAAACAACTTTTCTWGAGCCAGGCTGCAAGAGCAGTCACATCCCAGCTCTGCTCTGTGCAAAGARAWCACCTCTGAGTTCCCTGTGTGCAGGCAAGGTGCAGTGTTGAAACCCAGCTCTTAGAATGGCTCAAAAAGCAGAGAAAAGCAGCCCTGATGGGTGGCAGGCTGAGGAATGCAGATCTGCAGCCATGCTGAGCTGGTTAGAGCAGCCTTTCATGTTCAAAGCCTCATTCAGTCTGCGGCGGGGCAGGACGGAAGCTGAACGAGGAGCTCACAAGCTTGGACAGGATCACATCTAGGAAATCAGCTTTATTCCCTTCTGCAGCCACTTCAGCAGTGGAAAAACACACACAGGACTTGGAGCATCTATGCCCTGGCTGAGCCTGTGGCTTTTATCCTTTCTGAGGGTTTGTTTGTGTGCCCTGTCTCCCAGGTTTTCTCTGGGGAGCTGGAATTACCATTCTCACCCTTTTCTCAACGAGCTGAGTTGATTTGTTRTGTGTTGGAGGCAGCATTAGGAGGAGGTTTTTCTGACAGCTGTTGCTTCACTGCCTGTTAACAACATTAATAATACATAATAATGCTGTTTATCCTCTCTCAGACAAAGGGAAAATGCGGAGTAAACACGAAATTCARCCAGGCAGCCCAATACCTACACAGAAAATCTAGAGAGAGGAGGGAGAGCTGCAGAACCTGAGCCAAGCTTGCTATCTGTGATGCCCCACTGCCCCTCCAGAGGGAGGATCCAGACACAGTCCTGGAAAGCAGATAAACAGCAGGGAAAACTGGCAGCCTGGCAAAAAAATAGAATAAATAACAAGAAAGCAACAGCTAAAAATATGCTGCTGTGAACACACTGCCAAGAAGCCAGGGAGGGGGCAGGAGCAGAGAGCATCAGCTGCTGAGCCTGTTCTGGGGTTACCTCTATTTATAGCCTGGGAGCAGCAGTTTGAGCCCCAGGTTGGAGCTGTGAAATGAAAATGAAACATTTCCAGTGCAGACAGAGTGTCTGTGGGCCCTCCCTCAGTGCCGCGTAAACGCCCTCAAGCCACGCTGGAAAGGCACTGGGGCACACTGGATAAGAACCACAGTGCAATGTGCTTTATCTGTCTCTTATACACATCTAGATGTGTATAAGAGACAGGAGTGTCTGTGGGCCCTCCCTCAGTGCCGCGTAAACGCCCTCAAGCCACGCTGGAAAGGCACTGGGGCACACTGGATAAGAACCACAGTGCAATGTGCTTTATTCAGCTGAAATTGGGAATTCTCCCCCTTGTTCCCACCAGGAGGAATCCAGAAGGGAAGAGCCCAACAGTTAAAAATCAGTCAGGCCAAGAGTGGCTCGTTCAGCCCTGCGGATGTGCCTCAGCAGGACAAAGCCCAGCTCAGCCCCACCTTGGCTCACTCTGAGCAGGTTTTTTTCCCATTTTATAATCAATGACTAATTCCCTCCAGATCCACGGGCTGGGGCCATATGGCCCAGCAGAAAGGCAGCAGCAGCACCCAAAACCTCTGGGCTTCTCTGGGGTTTCCTTCACYACTGACAAAGCCCAGAATGGCCCCTATGATTGTGTCAGTGCCAGGCTCACTTTTTAATTGCTCCCTCCAGACAATATTGCACCAGGTTTTACACTATTTCATGCTTCTTGCAGCTGCTGAATGGATGTAAAGTGCGGCATTCACATTGTCTGAAAAATCCCTTCACCCAGGATTTTCTCCTGGGAAGCTGAGGAGCCTCAGAGAAAAAGAAAACAATTCTTTTCTCATTTGCTTCTCCTGTGTTGTGCTCACGTGGAATGTGTTTGGATATTGTTTACCCACAGGTGATTGTTCCATTGGATTCTGCTGTGAGTTGTTTTCACTCTTTGGCCAATCAGGGCCAAGCTGTGTTGGGACTCTGGAAAGAGTCACAAATTTTCATTATTATCTTTTTAACATTCTGTAAGTATCCTTTCTGTATTCTTTAGTATAGTTTAGTTTAGCATTCTTTAATATAATATAGTATCATAAAACAATAAATTAGCCTTCTGAGAACATGGAGTCAGATTCATCATTCCTCCCTGCCATGGAGCACCCCACAAATAAAAGCATCCCAGTAAAGCATCCCAGTACTGAAATGGGAGCCCCTTCTGGGTGCTCACCCTGCTGCAGGGGATGGAATCCAGGTTGTCTGGAGAAATCTCCAGTGGGACTTTTCTGGCTGAGWTGGCTGAATCTGCACCTAGAGCTAACCAGGGAATTGCCAGAGATGTTCATCTCCAATAAAGTCAATGCARACATTCTCCAGAACACAGCAGAGTTTTTGGATGATACACTCRAAACCTTCTGGGTACATGTGTAGGAACGTGCCCCCCTGTTGACCAAATTATCCTTTGTATCCTTAAAAAGGCAAAAAGCCCAGAAGTTTCTCTCCACCATTTGGTAAAAAGACACCTCATAGGACCTTTGGGATTTCACCTCACACCTAGAGCTACCCAGTTGGACAGAGGCCAAAAAGTCCTGCCTAAGTAATTCTCTAGAAAAAGAAGAGAACAAAGGAAATAATCGCTTTTGTGGGGTGTTTTTAGCAGGATCAAGAACCTCTTGCCCCTGTCTCAGGTTTTCTCTGTAAGAGCTTTGTTATTTTGCCTTTTATTAAAACCTTTCTGTTTCCAACACTGCCACAGAAGCCATCCTGCTGAATTTATGCCATTTGGGATAGCTGGGCTATCTCAGGTGTGATGGGTTTCTCTGAGAGCTCATAGACCTGGCTCAAGGAGAAAACCCATCATAGATGTACCAGTGAAGAGAACCCATGTGAGACTGATTTTCTCCTCACAGTAAGCCATCCATGGTGCTACACTGCCATGATGTAAAACCCAAAAGGACAAGTGAGCAGTTCCCATTATCAACAGAAACCACGCAGAGAGGACAAACAATGGGGCATGCAGCACAGGAACTCGCTCTCTCTACACAGCCCAGTAAAAACCCAAACCAAACAKACAAAAGAACCCAAGCCAAACAAAGGTGGTGATGGAAAGGGATGGGCCAAACCAGCAGGAGCCATCCCACACTGTGCTGGAGTCAGCAAAGAGGCACCAGCTCATCMGAGCAGCCASTGTGACCCTTGCTTCTGTTACATGTATTGGCTGCAGGGTCTGAGCTCAGATAATTCAGCTTCCTTCTGCACCAGGACAGCACTGCAGGGTGTCCACACAGCACTGGAGATGTCTCCATCCAAGAACAGAGCTGCTCTGGACATATCCACACTCCTCCTGGCTTCCTGGGGTGTACAGCTCCAGGAAAATCACGGAGCCACCTCGGGATGGTTCCAGCTCTGGGGTGCTGAGGARTTCTCAGGAGTTTAGTTGTTAACTGCAGCCCTGAGATATGTGAAAAGTTTCTGTATCGGCCTGCATGTCTGAAGAACGAGCCGGAGTTCTTCAGTTTTCATTCTTAAAGTTGTTTGTTATATCTCATCTATAAAATTTTTCTCCCTGCCCAGCRGAGGTCTGCTCAGCAGGGCAGCCAAGGCACTCTGACCGCCCCTGAGGCGTTGTTGTCTTTTTATACTACAAACTACATACAACATATTTACAATTACTTTCCAATACCTATCACCTATGTTAGACAGTGAACTTCTATTCCAAACCAATCCCAAAGTGCCAGCATCACAGCAGAAGATGGAGGCAGAGAAGAAGAAGAAAGGCTAGACATGCTCAAGTTCCTCCATCTTGTCCCCAAAACCCCCCATTCTAAAAATCCCAAAATCTACCTTTTCACATGGTGATAATTTTATTATTACATTATTTAAACTTCTGTGGCTTTCAGGTCCTCATACAAAGCTGGTAATTTTCTCCACAGGTCATAATGAAACCCACAGGAGTTCTGGGCTGTGTGCCAGGGTCTCTGAGCCCCCCGGCGGGGTCCCAGCAACTCTGGACACCCAGAGGGATGAACTGAGTTCTGACAGGGGCTCCTCAGCAGAACAACCCTCAGAGGGGTCACAGCCCCTACACACCAGCAGCAGCTTTTAAAGCACAGGCTGGCAGGGTTGGCTCCCCCAGGGCAGGACCTGCAGCCCCTGTGCACTGCACACACCCAGCCCCATCTCCTCCACCCCATCCTGCCCTCTGCCATCCCCCCAGGCCCTCCTGTGTCACCTAGGGGCACATAGAGGACAGCAAGGGTGTCACTGCCCTGCCCAGGTACCAGTGCAGGCTGCTGGGACAGGGTTCTCCACTCTTTGTCCATTGTGCAGGTCCATCTCAACACTCCCAGACCTCTCAGGGTGTGCAACCCCTCTCATTGTACCCATGGCATGGTACCATCCAGAGAGTGGGCAGTGAATTACCTTCACTGACAGCTGCATCTCACCCAGACAGGCTCTGAAAGCTCCAGGGATAAAAAAGAGTGACTGGGGAAGACCTGGAGCTGTTAACAGGAGGAAATCCCACCCATGGGTTGATCCACACTGCACAGTCACTGCCTCCATGGCTGCTCCAGTGCTGACACAGGACATCACCTCTGGAGGCAGAGCCTGCACATGGAGGTGTCACTGGAGACAGCTGGGGACACAGGGGGCTGCAGGGGAGGGACCCTGGGTGCAGATCAGCAAAGGAAGAAGAATCTCTATGGCTCTGAGTCCACTGAGCCACACAATTACAGCTTCTCTTCTATTAGCTTGAAATCCACTTGCAACATTAACCTCAAAAGGAACACAGTTTAAAAAAAAAAAGGGGAAAAAATTCATGTTCATTTCCAATACTAATCAGAAACATGCACTGAAGAATAAAAGACACTTTTCCAGATTCTGTGTAACAGAAACTCTTTACAAAGGAGCTGAGCACAGCTAGAAAAATTAAAAAAAAAAAAACTTCAACCCTAGTGCATGGTTTCATTCTGGATCAAATATCTCTGGCAGCAAAGTGAGCTTTCACCAGGATGGAGAGATGCTGGAGGAATGGAGGGAAGGATGCTGGAGGGATGGAAGGAGGGATGGAGGAGGGATGGAGGGAGGGATGGAGGAAGGATGTTGGAGGGATGGAGGAGGGATGTTGGAGGGATGGAGGGAGGGATGTTGGAGGGATGCTGGAGGGATGGAGGAGGGATGTTGGAGGGAGGGATGCTGTGGCCAAAGGGCATTGATTGCAGACTCAGGAGTGCTCCACAACCTTCTCAAACACAGCCTAGATGCACCAACAAGCTGTGTCCAGGTCCAAGGCTGAGCACAGACAGCCTAAACCACCACCAATTTCCCTCCCATGGGAGCTGGAGCCACACAGCCCTGCTCACCAGCACACAGAGCCATGAGTTCACACTTAAAATGAGCCCAGCCTGAGTCAAAATCACCCTCAAGGAAACCACCCTCAAATCACCCTCAAGGAAACCATCCTCAAATCATCCTCAAGGAAACCACAGGAAAACTGGCATTAGCAAGATGCATCTATTCCTACCACAACACTCTACTTCAGCAGGTGKCAAAAGCATTCTGACACTAAAACAATGTTCCAAAAGCTTGTGCTGATGATAAGAGGCAGCAAGAACTCAGGCCTCAGTTTTGGCAGGGTTAGAAAGGCTCCCCCAGGGCCAGCAGTGCTCTGGCCACAGCCAGGAGCTGTCAGGTACAAGGAGCAGTCCTGCACATGGGGGTAGAGGGTGACAGGGGACACTTCAAGCACTTCAACCTTGGCTCAAATGTAGGCTTTGATTCAAATTGTTAACTCAAATTAAACTGCAGGAATTCTCAGGAAATCAATTTTTGCATCCATAAAGCTTAAGGCCAGAAGATTGCCTTGGCTGACCCACAAACCCCAGAGCACACACTTCTGTCTGGGCAGTGTGGATTCAAGCTCGTGCTTGAAATAAGTCTTGGCTTTTTGGAGAAATCCAATTTCAGTGTCAAGACTTAAACATTGGAGGGATTTCAAGTGCTTTGGCAAGTTGTTCAAGAGCTAAAATGGCCTTCAAACAATACKGAGACTCCCCCTTCTCCCCATGAGTTTATTCTGAGGTGAGTAAGCTCAGTCCTCAGATATTCACTTCATAGAAATAACAAGATCATTTCACCACCCCTCCTGATCATCTGTTCTTCACTGACCACAAATTCCTCACAGCTGATACTCATTCAGAGATAGGCTGGACAATCACGAAAGCACTAAAAAAAAATTAGCACAAGCAGTTTTTCATACAAAATAAAGTGTGTTAGTCATCATCTGTGATCCTTCTGGTTGGAGAGTTCCAGTAATCTGGGCAGTGGTGAAGGTGCCACGTCACCTCAGCAGATGACTCGTGCAGATGAATATTCACACCACCAATGTCCACACAAATTGGAAAGACACTGCAAAAATGGGTCTTTGATATGTGCTGTCAGCTCTGCTGGCTTAGGGGATGCTTTTACTTAGCAGCAGGAGTAAGGGAAAATGGTTTGTGTGGGAAGAAAWACGGCTCTCCTGAAGCTCTGCTGGTTGGGGATGGACCTGGTAACCACCATCAAGTCTAAAATCCCTCCAAGTTCACTGCTTGGAGTTCACTGCTGATGCTGACCAAGTTCACTGCTGATGCTGACCAGATTTCCACAGAGATCTTGTCCCTCTAAATTTTCTCTGTCTTCACCACACTCCTCGCTTGCTCACAGTCCTTATCTGCCAAAATCCAAGAGGGGAGGACCCAAGAACTGGATT
The DNA here is from genome assembly GCA_002167245.1 of Sporophila hypoxantha. Taxonomy (NCBI): domain Eukaryota; kingdom Metazoa; phylum Chordata; class Aves; order Passeriformes; family Thraupidae; genus Sporophila; species Sporophila hypoxantha. The sequence continues at coordinate 2,582,030 of NDFG01000151.1, forward strand.
CAATGAACAGGTCCTCATGTGTCTTGGTTTGGAAAAGACAGGAGTTGCTAAGGAAGGCAGGAGCCTCCCCTGAAATGGAGAATGTAAACCCTCCCCACCCTCCAAATTGCTATAATTTTAAATTAAGGGGCTCTCAGGCAAAGATATGGGACCAGGAAATAACAGTTCTTTAATAGGGAAGAAAAAAAAAAATAAAATAAACAATGCAGCCCACTAGAACAACACTGACAGAGTCAGAACCAACCTGACACCCTGTCGGTCAGGGTGTTGGTGGCAGTCTGATTGAAAATGTGGCTGCAGCCCTCTGAAGTATCAGGGTGGTTCTGTTGGAGCAAGGAGGATCTGTAGAGAAGGATGTATTCTTCCTCTGGAGATCCAGTGGAGGAAGAGGAGCTGCTGTTCCTCTGGGGAATCCAGTGGAGAAGCCGTGCTGGTGTTTCAATCTCAGGGTATATCGGTAGGATGCTTGGCTCCTCCCTCTGGGCTACATCTCCAATGGGATGCTTATAGCTCTTATCAGCCATGCAGGGAATTTCAATACTGTTATCAGCAGGTGTCCCCTCCCGGGAGTGTGGAATGTGGTCACTCAAGAGAGAGATAAGGCAAACTGCCCCACTTGCAAAGATAATCTGCCATACAGATGGCAATGGAAAACATCTTGCATGCATCTTCAACATCGTGGCATTTCACTAAATGAGGTGGTTTGAGCTTTTAAAGTCATGGCAAGAGCAGCTTGGACCTGGTCCCATTTGCAGAACCTGCAGCATCCCAGCAGAGCAGGGAAGGAGGGAAGGCATCTGAACCCATCCAAGCCTTGCTAAAGAAGGAAATAACTCTCACTTTAATCATCAAACTCCTACATTAACCAGCTGCCACAAGAGCTCCAGCAAGCTAGAAATGTGTTGGTTAATTAACATTAATAACACAAGTGTCCCCAGGAGCCTGAGTGGACAAGGGATGAGGCTCAGCACTCAGAGCACTATGGAAACAAAGGAAAAACAAATAATCAGTGCTCATCCTTCACCCTCCAAAACCCCCCAACATTCACAGCTTCCCTCACCTCACTCCCTCAGGTTCATCTGGCAATGGCCATGGATTAGCTGGAGAAAACCARGGGCAGATTTGAAGGAGGGGAAAGGAATTTTAAAACTCCAGCGTGGTATTTCCATATGGATCAAARACTCCTGAGCCACCCCACAGCTGTGCTCCCCACTCCCCCAGGCCTGCAATGCTCTGCCTGTGACCACACAGGAGAATTCCTGCTGCCCAGTGTCTGCCCCTCTGCTCTGCTCCTGCACCATGTGCAGCTCCAGCACACAAAGCAGCAACGTGGTACTTCAGATTAAAAACAAAATAAAATTTAAAAATCATCCTTACTTAGAGTTTAAAGCAATTTCTTGCCATCTTCTTCTAACCTCAATGCAATCACATTTTTTTTTTCTCAGCCCCAGTGACCGCTCACAGCTTTTCTGCTTGTTTCACACACACKAAACTCCCAAAATTGTGTGTCAGAGGGTCCCCCTGGCAACAAACACCAGTGGATTTATCCAGGGAGCCCTGCAAGCCCTGGGCTGCCATCGGGATGGAACACAGACCCCTTCTGTTGGCCAGGCTCTGCAAGGCAAATGTTGATTTTTCCCAGAGAGGGGTGGGGACGTGCAAAGGAGACAAGCCCAGAACAAAGAGGCAGCAGCTCAGTGGGCAGCAGACCACAGAGGGCAGGGGTTAAGGGCTCTCGTGAGCCTGGGTGACCCACAGGGTGACCCATGGGGTCAGGGCACCCAGAGCAGCCCCAGGCACTTTGGAACGCCCAGCCCCAGTGAGAGCTGCAGGAGAAGCAGGGCAGCCTTTGGGMCTGCAAATGCTGCAGAGGGAAAAGCTCAGCCTGGGATTTTCCTTGGGTCTAAGTCCCAGTTTCACTCCKAAGTGTCCTTTTCCTTCCTGCCCCACTGCAGCCAGGTAACACCTGGGTGAAGGAACCAGCTCCAGGCAAAGGAGCAAACAAGGGCCCCTGGTCACTAAATCCCTTCCTAGCCAGAAACTCAGATGAATATTCAGGGTCAACATCCACAACCTGCCTGGCCACTCCACTGAGAACAGGCTGCCTTGGAGGAGTACCAAGATCAAGCAAACAATGGCCACTTTTCCCTGCACACAGATAAATACATTCTAAATATGCTCCAGGCTGCAAACACTGCCAGAGCCCTTCCACCTGAGCAGCCCCAGTGCAGCAGSAGCCTGAACACCCCCTGAGCACCACACAGCTCACACAGTGATGCCCCTGGGGTGCTCTGATGCTGCACAGAATTGCCTGGAAGTCAGAAAGCCCAAGCCCCAGCTGAGGTTCAGCAGCTCCCTACACAAAAAAAGCTGAGCTCAGAGTGGCAGTTTCTCCTTTGGCACATCATAAATGTATATTTATCTTTGTCCCCAAGCCCAGTCACATCTTGATTCTCTGCTCCTATGAGCTGATGCTGCCCTGGGCAGATGCTGAGGTGGGAGGACCAGCTCAGCCATGGGGCAAAGCCAGCTGCAAGCAGAGGAGTCAGAACTGCTCAGCCATCATCAGGACTCCAACATGACTCTCTGCACGTAATTTTCCTCCTCCACATTCTCTTCCCTGCCCGTAAAATGAGGTGTCAAACACTTCCCCTGGTCAGAGGAGCTGCAGGGATATATTATTTAATGTTTTTACATTTTAGCTGTACTTTAAAGAATGACTCAGACACTATCTATAGATTCCTGAGATAATGTCCGCTGTCCTTAAACTGGAGAGAAGGGAAATTACAATTTGAGACTACAATGAAGCCTGGCCTCATACAATTGAGGGTTTTCTCCTATTAATTCTACCTCAGAAGTAGCCAAGGCAACCCAGCCTCATAAACTAATAACATTCTTTGGTGTTTTTCCTTGCATCTTGCAATTCTATTTAATAGTGGCCGCAGCAGGGAAGTTGGAAGAGAACTTCAGCCAAACTTGGGACATATTTGAGTGCCTAATGCTGCAGATCAGCTTTCACTGGAGTTTGCAGAAGTGCCTTTACAAACTTCAGTATAATTCCATCTGGATCTTACAGGATGACCTTGAGCCACTCGTGTAGCTGCTTTTGGGACCATGGRTGGTCTTTCTGACTTGGAGATGGAAGAGAGAGCTCTGTCTGRGAGGGGCCAGTCAACTCCAAGATTAAATTTCTTGTGTGCTCCCCTTCTGCCCCCCAGACTCTCTCTATAAACCATTTCAAGGCATTTAATGAAGGGCCACATTCTCACAGGTCCCCATGGCCCAGAATCCYTCAGAGATCCCCAGCACAGAAGCAGTAATTTCATTTAAAAACAAGATGTGGAATCAATATGTTAGCGCCAATATCCTGTTGGGTTGTCCTTTAAAATCTTTATAAGMGACAAGGGGCAGGAACTGATCTTTTATCTCTGGTGACCAGTGAGAGGACTCAAGGAAACAGCAAAAACTGTGCCAGGGAGGCTTAGGTTGGGTATTAGGAAAATATTTTTCATCCAGAGGTGGTGGGGCACAACCAGGCTCCCCAGGGCATGGTCATGGCCTCAACCCAGCCAGAGCTCAAGAAGAGTTTGGACAATGCTCTCAGGCACAGGGGGGSATTTTGGGGCTGRCCTGTGCAGGGCCAGGAGTTGGACTTGATGAACCTTGTGTGTCCCACCTCAGAATACTTTTTGATTCTATGAATAAAACAATTCCAGACCCAGCACCTTCCTTTCTGCCAAGCCATGCTCTAGAGCAGAGCAGCAGGAAAATCAGCAATGGGTATATTTAAATAAAGCCCAGATACAAAAAACACCTCTTGATGSTACTCCATGATTACACACACCTCTCTCCAGGTACCAAGAGGTCCCAAAGCAACTCCTCCTTCTCATGGGCTTCTCCAGCTGCCAGCAAGGGAAAGCAAAGCACCTGGCACCACCAACCAGCCCAGCCTGGCAAAAGGCAGCATGAAATCACTCCTGGCACAGGTGAAAACCATTCCAAGTCGTGGAGCAGTGCCTGCAGCCTCTGAGGAAGCCTTTCTGGAGAGAAAGAGGGCTCACACAGAAGGCACAAAGCCTATTCTGTGGGTCTGGTGAAAGGCAGCATTGTCCGTGGAACGTGGCGCGCTCGGTGTAACGGAGCTGGCAGTGGAGCCCTGGGCCCCATCCAGAACCCCCCCCAGTCACTCACCCCAACAATCCAGATGTTCAGTCTCCACTATGCAAATCCTGGCCACAAAAAAGGCACTGGCTGCCACTCCTGAYTGACCCAAGCCCTGGTGCACTGACCCTGGCACTGCCGAGCCCCCGCGCTGCGCCAAGCAGGGATTCCAGCAGGGTGTGATGTCCTGTGATGCCCTCTGTCCAGCTGACCTGGAACAGAGGCTGGGCAGAGCTAAAGAATAAAGCAGGGATTTATTAAAAGGATCTCCTCCATGGATCCGCCTTGGGCAGCACAAGAGCCCAGCCAGGGCTGCACCCAAGATGAACCAAAATGGCCCCAAAATGCACGACTGGGCACGGGGTCTCTCCCTTTGATCAGTTCTACTCCATTTATATATTGGAGTTAATTGTCCAATTACAGCTTTAGCCCATGCAGTCCCATCCTTCTTGGTTTTCTCTCTTTATTCCACATTGTTTGTGCTCTGGGGCCTGAGATTTGGATCATTTGTCCTTGGTGCCCAGCTGGAGCAGGAATTGTTTTGTCTCCCTGCTCTGTGCAGAGAGCTCACCATCCATTAATATGAAGCCCAGAACCACACACTAAAGCAGCACAGAATGTGAAAATAGAAAAGCTAAACCTGAGGCATTAGGTGGAGCTCCTGAACAGGCACCTTGTGCCATAAGGAGTGAACCACACAGTGAGAAACCTGCCCTGGGCCATGCACAGCCTGCTGCCAGCCACACCTGAGAGCTCCTTCCCTGTCTGGAGGCCCAGGTCCCTTCTGATGGCCCCAACACCATGGTCAGAGTTCATTACAGGAGCTGACCTTTCACAAACAGCATCTTCTGCAGCCTGAGCACTCCAGCACCTCCTGRCCAGAGGGGATCCATGGCATTGCCACATCCCTCCAGCCCAAACCACCTTTTGTACCCCTGGCAGGAGCATCACCCAGGCAGGGACCTCCCTCCCCGAGCTGCAGGAGTGACATGGGGCCAAGGCAGGATGCTCTGGGGGGRGTCAGAATTCCAGCCTTATCTCCAGGGGCTGAGATCATGAGCAGAAAATGTTTCTCTGTTGCCTCAGCCAGCTTCCTGTTGGCACCCCCCTTCCTCTCCACTGAAGCACRTCTCTGTGAGCAGTTTCAGAGCCAGAGAAGAGCATTTGCCATGTCTGAGACATCACATTTGTGACAGTGCCTGTCCTTGGCATGCCCCAGCTGCTCCTCAACCAGGCCAGGAGCAGCAGCCCCAGCTGCAGGGGGATGCTGCTGCCACACCAAGCAGCCACCACACGTTTGATCCTTCCTTCAGCCACCTGCTTTAGTGCCTGAAGGAAGGATGGGATCACAGCCTGAGATTTAGTGCCTGAAGGAAGGATGGGATCACAGCCTGAGATCTCCACAGGGTTTGGCTCCTCACCCCAGCAGGACCTGGAAGCCACAGCCACCAGGAGCTGGGCTCTGCAGCACTGAGTCACCTCCAGCCCCAGGTGGAGGGAGAAAATGTGGAATCTTTGGTTCTTTTTTTTTTTGCCAGGGTGGGGATTAAATGCACAGGATGGAATTTCTTGTTTGGACTCAGATGTTTATTAGCTCTTATCTATGTTACAGTCTCACAAACCCCGAGTTCTACAGCACTTCTCTCTAAAAAACTAAAAATGGAGCCCCATCTCTCTCTACAAGGCCTTTTAAGGATAAACTGTCCAATTAAGAAATGACACCTCAATTATTTTTACTTTTAACTCAATAACCAACCACCTGTGGCCCACAATGTGGACTTTTTCATCCAATTATACAAAACCACCCAAACCCATGGAGAAGAAGGTGAAGAAGAAGGAGAAGAAGAAGGTGAAGAAGAAGGTGAAGAAGAAGGACCAGCCTCTGCCCTGAAACCTCCATCTTTACTATATTCTAAACCCTTAAACTCTAAGTTTTCCACCCTGTGATATTACACACTTCTATTCAAACTCCACACTCACAATCCCAGTTCTATCATTCCATTTTGGAAGCTCCTCCATGGCCTCAGGTCAATGCAGGGTTCTCTTGGGGGTCAGTGCCTGTCAGCACAAAGAGTCTGAAATTCTCTTAACCAGGGTTCCAACAGGAAGAACAGGGTGAATCATCTGCTGGAGAGAGGCTGCAGGGACCAGCTCTGATTCAGAGATGCTTTGAGATGGCTCAACTCAGGCAAAATTAAATTCCACCTGTCTCTTATACACATCTAGATGTGTATAAGAGACAGATTCAGAGATGCTTTGAGATGGCTCAACTCAGGCAAAATTAAATTCCACCTTGTTTTTCTCCAGGCCTCAGTCCTCAGTATACAGGAAATTATCTCCCTCAGCTCTGAGATCAATGTCTGAATGAGCTGCCAGAATAGGAAGCACTTGGGTTATCTGCATCACCTGACAAGGAGCAGGGCTCAGGGCAACCTGATGGTGCCCCAGGATGGCCACACAAACCCAATGAGACAGGATGTTCCTCTGTTTCCCAGGCAAAAGACCACATTTATCCACTTCTATTTATCCATTTCTATTTTTATATATAGAAATATTTATATATTTATCCATTTATATTTAGTGGATGCCCTGGAGGAACCCAAAGCCCCTCTGTAGGCTCTGCCCAGGTTTAGAGGCACAGASAAGGTCACTGCCACACAAACCCATGCTCCTTGAGAAGGTGACATCCACATCCCTCTCCAGGGGCCACTGTCACCCTTCACTCCCTGAATTCCCTGTGTATAAACAAAGCAGTGACCTCCAGGGCTCATGGGCATCTGTCACCATCAGTTTATTCCATGAGAAAGTGAAATTAAAAACCCCCTGCAGCTGAAACAGTGCTTAATCTTGCAGAGATTATGATATGATTTGAAAAGCAGAGGAGGCTGTAAATCCCCCAGAGCAGAGGTCCCTACTTGGTTTATAATCTTATTTTGCCCATAATCTATAGGTAACAGGGTGTGGATGCTTCCAGGGTGTTCTTAGGGGCTGTGTCAAGGCAGCTTTTAATGCAAAGTCTGACCTCCCAGCTGTGTTTTGACCTCAGGATCCACCATCCATTTCCCACCAGAAATGGGAAGAGAGGTTYGTAAAGATGATGGCAATCCCAGGTGAGGATGAAATGATAGAGATTATTAGAATTCAAATTAGTGCAAATACTCTGAAAAAGTACAACAACCAAACAAAAAGAGGAGGCTGAGGAGAGACCTCACTGTGGTCATGAACATCCTCATGAGGGGCATCACAGGGGCAGGTACCTCACGTTTTGGCTTTTCTATTTTTCAGATTCTGTGCTGCTTTATTGTGTGCGTCTGGGCTTCATATTAATGGATGGTGAGCTCTGTGCACAGAGCAGGGAGACAAAACAATTCCTGCTCTAGCTGGGGACCAAGAACAAATGATCCAAATCTCAGGCCCAAGAGCACAAACAACATAGAATAAAGAGAGAAAACCAAGAAGGATGGGACTGCGTGGGCTAAAACTGTAATTGCACAATGAACTGCAACATGCAAATGGAGCAGAACTGATCAAAGTGAGAGATCCTGTGATCAGTTGTGCATTTTGGGACCATTTTGGTTCATCTTGGGTGCAGCCCTGGCTGGGCTCTTGTGCTYCCCAAGGTGGATCCARMGAGGAGATCCTTTTAATAAATCCCTGCTTTATTCTTTAACTCTGCCCAGCCTCTGCTCTAGGCCAGCCTGCKCAAGGCATCAATACAGATCTCTTCACTGGRGACAAGTGACAGGGCTCAYGGAGATGGCAGGAGCTGAGTCAGGGCWGGTTTWGGTTGYATATGAGGAACAGTTTTTCACCCAGAGGGTGGCTGAGCACMGAACAGGCTCCCCAGGGAGAGCATAGCACCTTGGTCACAGCACTGAGSCTGTCTGAGCTCAAGSAGCATTTGGACAYTGCTCTCACATGGTGGGATTCTTGGGGGGCRAGGAGTTGGACTCAATGATTTTGATGGGTTATTTCCATCTCAGCATGTTCTATGATTCTGTGAAAAACTCAAACAGGACACAGTGGGACCAGGCAAGGACCAGCACAAAGGTCTGATTTACACACCAGACTCAAGSCAGTGGTTGTGGGAGGTTCCTGTAAAAGATCCTCATCCCACGTGGGCAGAACTGCCAGGCTGTGTCATCGTCAGCTGGAGGAAGAGCTGAGGGTGACAGGTACTCCAGGCAGGTGCCTGTAAACGTGGGAAGGACCTGACAGCAGGGTGTGGGGTGGGAGGCAGGCTGTCAGAGTGCTGTAGATGAGYCCAGGAGATGCTTTCCATCAGAGCTGTTCCCTCTGCCAACCCTGCTGCTGTGCCCTGGCTCTCCAGGGGGACACAGAGGCTCAGGTGCCAGCAGAGCAGCCCAAATCCAAGGGTTTGTTTGCACATTGTTGTTGGAAATAACCCACAAGGATCATTGAGTCCAACTCCTGGCCCTGCACAGGACACCCCAGGAATCCCACCATGACCCTGAGAGCACTGTCCAAATGCTCCTTGAGCTCAGTCAGGCTCAGTGCTGTGACCCCCTCCCTGAGGAGCCTGTTCAGTGCTCAGCCACCCCCTGGGTGAAAAACTGTTCCACATATCCAACCTAAACCTCCCTCATGTAGGAGCATTGGGGGTGGGATGGTGGGGATGGATGGAGACGAGAGATCTCTGCAGCCAGGTCTGGAACTTGGGGTTCATTGCAAAGGGCCTGGGTGCAGGGCCCTGCTGGGAGCTGCCAGCCACAGCTCAGAGCAGGGCAGAGAGAAGAGAGGGGGAGAGAGGATGAGAGGGTGACAGACTAAAAGCATAAGAGAGTAAAAGGGGTAAGAGAGCGAGGTTCCCATTACAATACAATAAATCTTCTTCTGTGTTGAATATTCTGATTCTCACTTAACCAATCTAGTCCAAGATACAAATCCTACAGCATTTACATACAGCCTATAAGAATAATTACATTACCATACTGTGTTACCCTAAAAAACCCTAAAAACTCCTCTTTGGGCCCCTTCTGCCAAGCTAGTAGGGTCTGCTCTGACCCTTGGAGCTGTCTGCAAGCAGAGGGTGTTGTTCCATCAAAAGGGGATTACCTTCAGCCAGCCACACCATTGTTTTCCAGTTGTTCAGTAACTAAGGGATCTCAAAGCTTGCTTTCATTTCAATCCCGCTTAGAGTTTCTATATTCTCAAAATCTTTTGCCAGGCAATCATATTTATAAGGCTTTCCTGTTTCATCTTCCCCAACACCCTCACTCAGCTCCAGCCACTTCCTTGAGTGCTGGCACTCTCCCCAGAGTGCAGAGAGCTGCACCTGCCCCTGTGATGCCCCTGATGAGGATGTTTATGGGCACATCCTGCCCCGAGCAGGGCTGCAGCTCCTGCAGGCTGTGTGCACGAGGCAGGGCTGTGCCCTGGATCTCTGAGCCCTTTGCAAGGGGACAAGGTGCCKCCTGCCACCTGTGCGTGTTTGCTCAGAGAGAAGCACAAACAAACGCACCCTGGCACCCCCTGCTCCACCAGGAATTCAAACAAGGGCAGCTCCAGGTGGCCAGCAGGAGAGGGTGAGCAGCCCTGGGGAAAGCAGGGCCTCTTTGGGCACCCCCAGGCAGCACAGAGAGGGGGTGAGGAGGGAGGAGAAAAGCCACAGCTCCAGCTGGATACCTGGGGACATCTCTGCCAGCACAGACCTGGCCAGGCTGAGGCTCCCACCAGCCAGGGTGGGTGACATTTGCTCTTTTTCAGCCTTTCCTGCAGGCAAAACAGAACCTCCAGCCTCCTTAACTCCCTGCAACAACCCCCTGCACCCTCCCTGGGATGTCTGTGCAAGTCCTTTGTCCTTTCTCACCCACTGCCCCAGGCTCCTGTGCACACCTGACCTGTGGGAAGCATTTCTGAGCCCTGTGTGCCTGCCAGGAGCAGCCTGTGCATCACCTGGAGGGGCTCTGGACACAGAAATCCTGCCACAGGGCTAGGGAAAAGGACACAGATTATTTTATAGCTTATATTTTAGCCAGGACTAAGGGGAGGGTTTGCTCCTGGCTCAGCAGGAGTGTGTGACTGTGCCCTGTACCAACCTTCCAGATCTTTCTCTTGTGTTGCAGCCTCTGCCAACAGCAGCCCCAAAACCACCCACCAAGGAAGAGGTGCAGKTATAAAAGGGTTTAATGAAAACCCTGCAATAATCAGCACCCAGRACACTGCCATGGGAGCCTTTTCTGCCTCATCTCCATTCCCATATTCGTATTCAGGGCCCAAAGGAGATGAAAGGCTCAGTAAGATCTGAACATTKATCCACAAACATTATGAAACATCTTTTTATTATTCCCTCTCCATCACAGCTCAAGCACAGGGCTCTTGCTTTTCCCACGATGAGCTTTAAAAACAAAACCAAACACACAAAACAGAGCCACAGACACCTCCTCCCCTCCACACCTACTTTAAAAGAGATGTATTTAAATCATGGTGATGATTTCCTGGAGAGTGGCTGCTCCATGAAGGACCAGGCACAGCACAGGAAGCTCTGAAACCTCCCCAGATGGATCAAGCTCATCCTTGCCCAGATTAACTCATTGRTCCCAACACTAACTGCAGGAATCAGCTGTCAGAGCACTCCACATCACTGCTGAGAGGTTTATCTGACAAAAAACCCACCAGGGGAAATCACTCAGAGCCTCTTGCAGCTGCCAAGCGGGATGAGGAGACCACCCAAGCCACGACATCCCCAACCAGGCACAGCACCAAGAGCCTTCCCCAGCCCTCAGATGTGGGGCTCCACAACTGGGGCATCTCACTTGTCAAACAGCAATTTGGGAAATGCACAGATGCAGATGGAGCAGAATGGAAATGAATGTCAAAGGGTAATTAGCTGCAGTAATGGCAGTCCTTCAGTAGGTAASAGCTCTGAGAGTCACAGCTTACCTGCTAACAAAAATTAAATTAAAAATTWWAAAAAATTAAAAATTAAAGGGTAATTAAAGGATAATTAGCTGCAGTAATGGCAGTCCTTCGGGTTGGGCCAAAGCTGTTCAGTAGATAACAGCTCTGAGAGTCACAGCTTACCTGCTAACAAAAATAAATCAATAAATTAAAAAAAAACCATCACTTGAAACCCCGTGGTGTGGTGGTTCTGAGACAGTTTGGGCACAACTCAAACTCACATTTCTCAGCATTATCACCAATTTTATAAAACATGCTCTAAAACACGTGAAGGCAGGACACCAGAGGGGAAAAAGCCCTGCATGAGGCACAGTGGGCTGCAAAAACACATCAGAAAGGTCTGGATTTAAGGATTTCTAACAACTGACCTCAGATAAGGACACTGCAGCACATGTGACTTCTATCACCAGAACACTGAAAATCAGTGAGCTTGAAAACCTTCCCCCAAGCAAAGAGGACGAGGAGAATGAGGCTTGGACTGGTGACACTCATGAACTTGCAATGCTCCAAATTAAATTTCATGCTGGCAAAAAATGATGTTCCACTCTCGTTCCTACTGATTAAAATGTACCTAGATTTTGCTTTTAGGTTTAAAAGTTAATTGAAAGTCATCTTGGAGAATGATGGAAGTTGAAAATGAAGAGAGCAGAGTGTGACATTTGTCTGAAAGACCTTTCCAGAGTGCTGGTGGCCCCCATCTCAACCTGGCAGGCTGAGGGCTCCCACCAGCCAGGGTGGGTGACACTTGCAGCACATGTGACTTCTATGACCAGAACACTGAAAATCAGTGAGCTTGAAAACCTTCCCCAAGAGCAAAGAGGATGAGGAGAATGAGGCTTGGACTGGTGACATCATCAACTGCAATGCTCCAAATTAAATTCCATGCTGGCAAAAAATGATGTTCCATCCTCGTTCCTACTGATTAAATGTACCTAGATTTTGCTTTTAGGTTAAAGTTAATTGAAAATCGTCTTGGGAGAATGATGGAAGTTGAAAATGCAGAGAGCAAGGGTGACATTTGCTGAAAGACTTTTCAGGGTGCTGGTGGCCCCCATCTCAACCTGGCCAGGCTGAGGGCTCCCACCAGCCAGGGTGGGTGCCCTTTTGCTCTTTTTCAGCCTTTCCTGCAGGAAAAACAGAGCCTCCAGAGCCTGCAGCAACCCCCTGCCCCCTCCCTGGGCTGTCCTGTGCAAGTCCCCTGTCCTGACTTGTCCTGCTCCAAGGCCTGTTCTCCTCTCCGTACGTGCCCAGGCACTCACAGCTCAGCACTGAGTCACCCCGCAGGGCTCAGGGATCTCATCCTGCTTCCTTTGTTTACTGTCCCCACCYCACAAAGCTGCAGGCAATCCCCATTTCCCGGGATAACATCAGGGCTGCAGCAAACGTGCCCCGGGGGCTGCTSCCGGGAGTGTTCCCAGATTCCCTGGCAGGGCCACCAGGGACGTGACTCTGGCTGAGCTGGGGGAACGAGGCAGTGTCAGGGACCCTCTGTCCCCAGCAGCTGCTCTGGGCTCAGCCCCATGAGGCCAAGGCTGTCCCCAAGGGAGGCAGTTTGTCCCTCAGCACACCCAGAATAGCAGCACTCCCACTCCAGGAAATTATGGATTTTCTGGAGCATTACTGTGACCTTTTTKATTTCCATTCTGCCTTTAGCTGTCTCCTCCCCTACACTCCTTCTCTAAACAAATCTTGAAGCTGTACAAAGTGTTTCCTGTAAATAATACTCATCTGGCATGGACAAAGGGAAGGAAAAAAAACCCTTTTGCTGCTAGTTCCAACTTGCAATCATCCCTCCAGTTTAACTTCCATCTGTTTGACCAGGGAGCAATGAAGGCAGCACAGTGTTTGAGGGAAATGGAGGGGACAGTGAGATGCTCTGGCCATCAGAGCCAGATTTGAACCTGAAATGAGAAGTTCAGGCCCTGGAAATGACTGATATTGTTCTTCAGAGTGTGCAGTGCAGTGATCAYTGCTGAAACTCAGGCAAGAACTTCCCAAGTGTCAGAACTCAGCACATCCCTCTGGGTATCCAGAGTTGCTGGGACCCTGTCAGGGGCTTGGAGACCCTGGCACACAGCCCAGAACACCTGGGGATTTGATTTTGACCCCTGGAGCAAGTTGCCAGCTTTGTATGAGCACCTGAAAGTCACACAGGTTTGAATAGTGTAATAATAAAATTATTATTAGTGTAATAATAAAATTATTACAGGGTGAAAATGTAGATTTTGGGATTTTTGGTATGGGGGTTATGGGGACAAGATGGAGGAACTTGGGCGTGTCCAGCCTTTCTCCTTCTTCTTCTTGTTCTCCATTTTCTGCTGTGATGTTGGCACTTTGGTATTGGTTTAGAGTAGAAGTGCACTGTCTAACATAGGTGATAGGTATTGGGAATTAAGTGTAAATATATTATATGTAGTTTGTAGTATAAAAAGACAACACCGCCCTGGGGGCGGTCAGAGTGCCTGTGGCTGCCCTGCTGAGCAGATCTCAGCTGGGCAGAAAAAAAATTTTATAGATAAGAATTAATAAACAACCTCAAGACCTCAAAACAACCTCAAAAGTGAAGAGTCCAGACTTGTTCTTCAGCCACGTGGGCTGAAGCAGAGACACCCTGCACATCTCGGGGCAGCAATTAACAACCATCCTCCCAAGACCCAAGGAGCCCCTTCCTGCCCAGCACAGTCACTGCTCTCACAAGGTCACAGCACTGCACAAACCCTTTCCTTTCCCAGGCRCTGGTGCCACCCCCATGGATGCCAGCCCTGTGAGAGGCTCACCTGAGGAAGCAGCTTGCCAGGCTGTCCCCTCTGGAACACAGGCCTTGAAAGGGTTCCTTGGGCTGTCCCRGTCCCCAGGCAGTCTGTCACAGACATTTCTTTTATGAAAAATCCTCTCTCAGGATTTTTCCTGCTGAAGCTGAGAAGTTCAGCAACAAGWTGTAAACAAWWGGTTATCTGCTGCTGTGGAATGCAACAGGTCRYTCTGGATTGGCCCAGCTTGGATGTTTATGGTTGATGGCCAGTCCGGGGAGGGAACTCTCTCAGACAGAGTCGMAGAGTTGCCTTGTTATCATTCTTTACTTTTCTATTCTTAGCTTAGCAAGCTTCTGAAAAGCTCTCCTGCTTTTTCTTTGTAGTATAATGTAGTATATATATATATCATAAAATAATAAATCAAGCCTTCTGATCATGGAGTCAAGGATCTCGTCTCTTCCTTCACCCAAAACCCCTTGTGACAGCCGTCACAGCAGTCACTGTGGGAACAGGCTGAGTCACCAGGGCTGTGCTGCCTCTCCCAGGCTGTGCTTCCACAGGGAGCCAGGGCTGCCCAGGCTCAGCTGCTCTTCCTGAGGATGCCAGGGGAGCTCCCTGGTGTGGCTGTGACACCCCAAGGGACAGGTGTCCCCTGCAGGTCACCTCTGCCTGCTCTTTGTGAGCTCCCTGGCCTCACACATGTGTCCCATGGGTTAAATCCTCACAAATCACTGCCATACAAAGCCCTCTCCCCTTCCACWGGCTTTTCCTTGGATTTGGATCACAGCTTGTGCAGCAAACCCCAAGACACCCCTGGTCCAAGAGGTGCAGGCAAAGCACCCCACGGGCTGTCAGTGCTGCTTTTTGGGATGTCCCTGCAGCATCTCCCCATTCCCTGGGCCACCACTTCTCCCTGCTCAGCCCAGGTGGTCACAGGAACAGGATGGGTGTTTTGGGGGAGCAGAAATCACCCCACAGGAGCTTTCATTGTGTTCTGCAAATGTCTGCATGTTGTGGTCTGTTATTTGTCTTTCTCCACAGGCTGGATTTCCTTGCTTCTCCAAGTTGTTTTCTAACAGATGTTGGGATGTTTTTCCTACCTGGAGCAAAGCTSTACCCCTGCCCACACATGCCACCAAGCCTGGAAACATCAGAACGCCCAACCAAACCCATCACAGCCCTGATCTGGCCACCCCAGCACAGCACAARGCTGCCACTGGAGGGTTTTTCATTAACAAGGCTCCATCAATCATCACAAGCCATCAGAAACATGTGATGGCACATTGCATTTGCATCTCTGGCAATATATTCTGTCAGCACAGGAATAAAATAAAACAATTGTGCCTTTTGATTGGGCTTCTCACGGTCCCACCTTGGGTTTTGCAGCAAGGAAGGGCTGAGGAAAGTCTGCCAGGACTGATGCCAAGTGCCATCAACAGCTCCTGATATCTGCTAAGCCACAAAAACCCTCTGTGAGGCCCTGCAGAACAGTCTGTCCAGAGATCAAGGTGCTTTCATCCAGCAGAGGCTACAACAGTCTGTAYCACTCAGGAAAATTACAGGCTTCACTACCACAAGAGAGGACAGGKGGATTAAAAATCTAATTCTCTGAAGAATACAACTTTTTCTTTTTAAAAGCAACCAGAAGAATGGTTCATTGTTTCAGGTATTAACTGCACAGTGCAGACCTGAGCCTCTTAGTCACAGTGTTGGCTTGGGAGCTCTTGGGACTTCTGCTGCTCACAGTGACCCCAGGATATGTCAGAAAATCTCTTTTCCCAGCCCAGTAGTCAAAGAAGGAGTCAGAACTCTTCAGTTCTRGGTCTCAAGGTTGTTTATTGTTTCTTATCTATAAAWTTTTTTCTCCTGACTTGCCAAGGTCTGCTCAGCAAGACAGTCAAAGGCACTTTGCTTGCCCCCGGGGTGSTGTTATCTTTTTATACTAAAAACTACYTGTASATTATTTACCATAACTTCCCAATACCRATCACCTATGTTAGACAGTGAGRTTCTACTCTAAACCAATCCCAAAGTGCCACCATCACAGGAGAAGATGGAGGCCAAGAAGAAGAAGAAAGGSTGGACATGSCCASATTCCTCCATCTTGTCCCCCTGAACCCCCATTCTAAAAACCCCAAAAAATCAATTTTTRACCCTGTYATAAATTCACTATCATTRTACTTAAAGTTTTGTGGCTCATAATTCTCCATATAAGGCTGGTAATTGTTTTTTCCAAGMGCTAAATCAAAGGCARAGGGGTCTMGGGCTCTGTGCCAAGYTCTCTGAGCRCCCTGGGCAGGGGCTCGAGTTTTCTAGGGCAGCCAGAGGAATTTCCTGGGTTTTGACAGGGAGCAGCACTGCCCTGTTCTTACAGGAAAATAAGAAARATGGGCTCTTGCTCTGCCCCCCAGCAAACACCAGTCATGGAGAAACTCAGGGATGTGGGYTGGGAAGGATTTTTCCTGCTTTTCCCTGGATCCCCCAGCACTCTGGACWAAGGTAGCTGCTCTCTCTGAGCATCTTTAAATGTTGTTACAGCTCAAGCAACAATCCCAGGGCATCAGCCAGTGGGAACATCAGAATCCCTGTCCTGCATGTGTGCAGCAATGGGGGAGTGGCAGAGCAGGGAACAGCACACTGTGATGGATCAAGTGGTTAAAAACAATAAATAAATTAAGGGGTTTGGGGGTGAAAACCTACCAGAGAAATGTGTGATTGTTGTGAATGTCAGCAGTGAGCTGCTCCTCACTGGTTCAAAAATGTGAGAGGTGAGCATGGGCAAGTTGGAGATGTGGCTGTCCAAAAAAGAGCAAGGGTTTGCCCTGCAGGAACAGCGTTTTGTTTGTTCTGGGGCTGAAAGCAAGGATGAGGAGCTGTGGATGTTTGGTACCAAGCAGCTTTCACGTGGSTCTGAATGATGCAGATCATTCCTGGCAGCTGACCCAGCCAACCTGCAGAGCTTTCAGCATCCTGAAAATAATGCCAAGCCCTTTGTCTGTGCAGGAGCCTCCTGCTGTTCTGGGATTATCKAAAACCAAGTTCACTTTGCAGTCCTGGGGGTTTTCCTTCCTGCTGTTTCAGCAGCACCAGGCGACAGCACCACAAACCCACACCAGGACACCCCACAGGTGCTCCTGGGGAATCACTCCACCCTGGCATTGCCATGGGCTCCAAAACTCTCTCCTCACCCTTTTTRCCCCTTTCACATCCCCCTGGCCCAGCAAAGCAAGTTTTGGGGAGGAAGAGCTAGCTGAGAGTTTGAGCTGAACAACAATGGCTTTTTTTTTTTTTTTTAATGTCTTTCAAAACAAATTATTTTGAATTTCTGTTCCAAATGACAATCTAAAATTAAATCAATGTTTCTGTTGGATCCAAGCAGTATTTTTTTCCTTGATATTGCAGTTTGGCCAGCGAACTGGAGAAAAAAAATACAGAAAATCAGGTCTAACAACTCTTTTCTTTTTTCCCCAGCTCAGACACAGACAGTGGCAGTTCAGTGACAGGAGATGGGGTCAGTTCAGGAGCAAACAATGGGTTCTGCAGACACCAGGTCACCCCTGCCCCAGCCAGCAGCTCTTATGGCAGGGCGTTAAAAGCCTTTGAGGGAACCACACCAGGTCTCTCCCTGCTGTATCAGCCTGAAAAAGACCCAATCTCAGCTTTTCCAGCCCATTTCAGACCAGCTACAGCCAGATATGGACTGAGGCCCCCCCAGCACACAGAGCTTGGCCAGTGACAGCCCTTGAGGATTATTTTGGGTCTGTGCAGTGCTGCTTTGATGGACTCCCTCCCTGTGCTGGGTGAGGATTTGCTGTGACACGTGTCCCTGTGCTGCCACAGCTCCTGGCCAGCCCAGCAGGAGCTCCTGTGGAGTTTGCAGGGGTCCCCAGGATGAAGGAGGAATTGAGAATCTGACTCCAGGTTCTTAGAAGGCTAATTGATTATTATATTATAATTTATATTATATTATATTATGTTGTATATCACATTATATTACATTATGTTATGTTGTATATTCTATTCTATTCTATTCTATTCTATTCTATTCTATTCTATTCTATTCTATTCTATTCTATTCTATTCTATTATATTATACCAAACTAAAGAATAGAGAAAGGATACAGACAGAAAGCTTAACAAGAATAATAGTGAAAACTCATGACTGCTTCCAGAGTCCTGACACAGCTGGCTGTGATTGGTCATTAAGTAAAAACAATTCACATGAAACCAATCAAACATTCAGCTGTTGGATAAACAATCTCCAGACCACATTCCAAAGCAGCAAAACACAGGAGAAGCAAGCAGATAATTCTTGTTTTCATTTTTCTCTGAGGCTTCTCAGCTTCCCAGGAGAAGAATCCTGGGGAAGGGATTTTTCTTTTCTCCAGATATGACAGTGACAAGCTCCTGTGCTTCTCTACCCTCCCTGCTCCCTGGAGCACAAACCTTTGGTGGGGCACAATCCCCCCCAACCTTCCCCTGCCCACAGCACCTGCAGGAGCCCCTGGTGCCACCTGCAGGGACAGGATGGGGCTGGGCAGGAGGGGACCCTGCACACTCCAAACCAACCATCAGAGGACAGAGCTGTTTCCCCAGAGCCTCTGAGATGGGATCACAGAATGGTTGGGTTGAAACGGACCTTAAAGGTGATCTCATTGCAGTCCCTGCCARGGGACACCTTCCCCAAGACCAGGTTGCTCAGAGCCCCATCCAYCCTGGCTGGAGCATTTCCAGGGATGAGACAGCCACAAATTCTCRAGACAGCAGCAGCAAATCCAATTTGATTTATATTCTATTTCCCATGTTTTATAGGGAATCATTTTACGAGTCACAATATGGGAAAATCCTCCTTCAGTGATGGAATCACAGCTCCTGCTGTTCTTCCTGTAATTTTTCCTATAGCTTTAGCTCATATATGAAGAGTTATGTCTCCCTAAGTGCCCAAGCAATAAATTAGGAGTCTGCAGCTCAGGTAAGGGTGGGTGACACATAACCACTATGAATAATTCTGGTGGTACTGTAATTCTGGTGATCCTTATTTTAGTGAGTGCCAGCATCTCACATAAACCTGAAACTGAAACCATCCTTGGCCAAAACCACTCACACCATCCTTGAGAATTCCTAAAAATCATCATGTCATTTATCACAAATCCTGCCTATTGCTTCTTTGGCCTATGCAATTGGGCTTGAGTAATGGAAAGTGAGAATAAAAAAATCCTTAAAAAGTAGAATTCCAGGGCAAGTTTGCCTTCAGCAACTGAAATAACAGACATCCCCAAGGCACACATGTAAGAGCTGGCTTTAGTAGAAGTTACTGCTGTGTAAAATCCCTGTTTCATGCTCTCCCCTCCTCCTGCTGCTGCTGCCAGGAGTTTTAGGAACAAAAGCAGTGCCAGGATGAGCCACACGTGCCCGTGGCTATGGCACAAAGGTCTCACTGAGCCTCTSTGCTCCCAAGAGCTGAGGCACACCAAAGTAAACTCTTCATACCTGGTGTGTGCTCAGAAATCACAGCAGATGGGCTGGGATTGCCCTTGAAGTGCTTCAGGGAAGGTAAATCCTGCCTGGGGCAGGGCACAGCCCAASAGGAGAGCACTGCCCACGGAGGAGGATGGAGCTGGAGGTTCAAACAAGGTTCAGGGGGACCCAGACCACAAAAGAGATCCAAAATATACCAGAGAGGGACAAATCAGGCCAGACATGACAAGTACCTAGCCTCAAAAGCTGTTTAGGTGTTCATTTTTTTTTTCCTTTGCCATCATTTTCAGGAGTTTCTCAACCAGGCACTGCATTTCCAGCCTGCCAGAGGCTGTCAGCAGCAGCTTTTGCAGCTGAGAAGTCACTGTGTCACATCCCCAGCTCCCCTGACAGACAGCAGAGAGCCCAGAGGCTCTGCAGCACCCTGCACATCCATGTCTTGGAGAAGCAATCTGGATTCCCAGGGAAATTCCCCAAAACAAGTGACCATGGGTGTGACGCTGTTCACAGGGGTCTGAGGATGAGGGAAGAGATGAGGATCTGACTCCATGTTTCAGAAGGCTTGATTTATTATTGTATGATATATATCATATTAAAACTATACTAAAATAATAGAAGAAAAGGTTCTCCTCAGAAGGCTAGCTAAGCTAAGAACAGAATAGGAAAGAATGATAACAAAGGCTCTGTCTCAGACTCTCAGTCCGAGCCAGCTGACTGTGATTGGCCATTAATTATAAACATCCAACATGGGCCAATCACAGATGCACCTGTTGCATTCCACAGCAGCAGATAATCATTGTTTACATTTTGTTCCTGAGGCCTCTCAGCTCCTCAGAAGGAAAAATCCTAAGGAAAGGATTTTCATGAAAAATGTCTGTGACACATGGCTGTGCCCTGAGCTGTGAGCACTCCAGCCATGCAGGCCTGGTTCCACCTCACAGAGGGGGCAGCTCTCCAAGGTGGCCTCCCCAGTGCCAGGGGTGATTTCTCCACCTTCATACACCTTAAAATGCTAAATCAGGGAGATTTATTCTTCTCCCCTAAATCAGGGAGATTTATTCTTCTCCCCTAAATCAGGGAGATTCACTGGGGGCAGCCCCCGAAGTGAAGCCTGTGCAAGCCAGAGCAGCTCAGCAGCACTGCCCGTGCTCTTTGCAAGCTGTGAGGTGTTTGTAAGGAGGGTGAACTGTCCTGTTGCTRCTGGGCATGGCAGCTCTGTTCTTTTTGTTTAAACAGCTGCACCAGGGAAATCTCACAGCAGTGTTTCCAAAATACAGCCACAGCCCCTGTGAAGCAAAGGCAGTGCCCAGGTGTCAGCTCAGCTGGACCAACGAGGGTTTGGGCACCAACCAGAGACACTTCAGGGGCTTTGCAGTGCCCCAGCTCCACCCCAAACAAGAAAAGCAGCTAAGGAGCCTTGGGCTCATCTGCAAGGAGTCACAACACCAGGTCACAGAGAAATTCAGAATAATTTGTTTTGAAATAGCAGCTTTTCTGTGTAAGCACACAGATTGTGGG